>VDFB02390300.1:0-40023 GCA_007258455.2 Sequoia sempervirens | reverse complement strand
AAGTCCAAACCTACAAATCCTCCAACTGAATAATCAATGCATGAGCCTTCAAATGAACAACACCATCCTATCAAATCCCTACATGCCAAATGAGAATGTACCAAGTACAAGTTTTCCAAACATGAATCCGGAAAACATTGGGATAAATATGATTGCAAATCATACGAATATTGTTCAAAATCCAAACAAGATGTTAATAACTCCAAGTCAAGGTAACACCATACAAAATCAAAATTACCTAAAACAAGGAAATGTGATTCTCAACATCAACCACATTCAATTTCAACCTATCTTTCCAAATATGAACACCATCCGAAATCAGAAAATTGTCCAAAATCAATTTTTCATGATCCCGTTCAAAAAACACAAGTATGCATCCCAAATCTGCTTGAACAAAAACCAAATCAACAATATCAACGAACTCAAGATCAAAATCAAGATAAAATTTGGCGAGATCAAATTGCTACACTTACCAAAATAGTTGAGTCATTGTGCCAAGAGACATCTCCACCACCATTACCCATATCAACATCATTCCTTGGTTTAGGGAATCCCTCTTTACCTAGCACCAATCACTCCATCGAAATCAATCCACCTAACATCAATCAAGCCATCACATCAAATCCTTTGAATATACCATCGACATCGCACCAACGGATGGTATTTAATCAAATGACAACATCAATCTTGATGAATCAAAATATGGTCTTCCAAGGGCCTATCACCTTGGTCATTCCAACCATCCCTATCACTTCAATCATTCCAACCACCACTATCATGCCCATCACATCTGAAACCCTCATGTTCACTCCAATCATATCTTAACCACTTGTAACTACATTCAACACAATTTTGAATCCACCACCACTACCACAAAAACCAAATGCAGCAAGACAATATGACATTGCGCTAAAAGATCACCAGGCCTACCAAAAGGCCATCAAACAATATCTAGCCATGCAACAAGTAGCACAAGCTTAACAAGGGCAACAAGCCTCTCAAGCCTCCCAACAAGCACAAGTACAAACATGAAAAAATGATAACCATTGGGGATAACGATGAAGATTCAACCACTAGTGATGGCGTTGGCAATCTCCCCAGCATAATTGCTGAAAGAAATGATCAAGATCTATCCATCAAAGAGCACATTGAAGATGTTTCTATCTCATCCGAAGATCAAATCAACATATGTCAAGAGTCACTTTTCAATCATGATCAAAATCCAACAACCAACAATGATCCAATTCAAGAAATGTCAACATCACTTGACCCTATGGCTGAAGACATTCACAATCTCTTTGCCACAATTGTTGAAAACAATGTTCAAGATCTCTCAATTAAGGATCACATTGAAGACATTTCCACATCATCCGATGATCAACTCACCATACATCAAGAGCCACTTTTTAGTGATCTATTTCAAGGAGTGTTAGAATTATTTGATTCTATCGACATAATGCACGATCCATTGACCAATGATCATATTGAAAATGTCTCTACATCACCTAATGAGTTAAAGGACATATCTCAAGAATTTATTCCAAAGCAAGATCAAAATCTTCCAGTAAGGTCTACCAATGGTCCTTTCCATGACATGTTGACCCCTTCGACCTCATGGTTACAAATACTGAAGGAATCCTCAACTTGACACTTGATCCAAGTCCACTCAGAGATCAAGACGATATTGAGCCATTCCCCATGCCTAATGACGAAATCCAAGAACCCTTTGTAAACAATACATCCTTTGAAACTGACCCATGTCAAGAACTTGATCCAAAGCATGTCAAAAGCAACTCTAAAATCATTCAATATCAAGAATTTGTATCTTCAAGATACTACAATAATATAATGGACACTCTCCTATCTATTCAAGATGATCATATCCATGTAGCACATACTCCTCCATCTACCCATGAGATGATTTCTATGGATGGACACGTAGATGATCTTTAGCTAGAACAAGATTCTATTACACAAAAAGAGCAGATTAGTGATTCCTACAGCCAAATAGATTTTTCAACATCAGGATCAAATATATCCCAAATTTAGACTAAGGACATCAGGTATACAGATATCCAACATTATCCACTCAAGGAAACAAGTCAAATAGAAAAATATAATTCAGAGTTAGCAGAGCAGAAAAATGAAACAATCTCATCTATAGTGGTCATTTGTCATAGCATGTTTACTGAACAAGACATCTCAGAAAAGGTGGAATCAAATCATGAAGGTACTACTTCCACAATATTTGGGACAACTATGTCTCAAGCAAGTGTCAACATAGGGAGCACGAAGAATCCTTATGATGAAACTGATGCCAATACTACAACTAGCCATGTCATGAATCTTCATCCACCTCTCATCCTATCCATGAATTGGGATCAACATCAAAAGAAAGAATTGAATCAAAGTGCAAAGAATTTTATCAAAGCAAAGGAAGCAAGGAAGAATAATGGACAAATCAAATACAAATGGATACCAAAACATACAAAGAAAGATTATCCCTATCAAACTCCATCAATCAAAGAAACTATGGGAAAAATAAAAAAGGGAAAAGTATCCAAAAGAAAAAGCAAGCTTTTCAAATGACATACAAAGTATATCAAGTAGTCGGTCCTAATTCTATGCACACTTTCGTATCCACCTATCATTGCTCATCTTCCCAAGTTTGGAGATTCAAAGGTTCCAAACTGTCAACCAATCCATCTCTTATCCCTAAACACACTCCATCCACACCTCCAGGCATGATATCCAATTCTCACATTGACCATGTATTGGAAACAACCCTTCATCATAAGTATTTCGAAGGCACTCTATCGCGATGTATGCACAAAGAAAAAGTCAACGTCTATATCAATAAAGTAAATCAAGAATCCCAAAAGTTGCATTCAAGTGCACGTATCTTAGCAAAGCAGCTTCTTCAAGAAGGATATTGATGGCACATTATGACAAAAGCATCTACATCGACACCACTAGGTGGGTCAGTGTGAATCTTTCAGAAAAATACAAAAAAATCAAAAATATGAAAATCCAAAAAAAAATAGAAAAAGGATAGAAAATAGGAAAAATAAAAAAATCGTCCTCTAGTGAAAACTGCATGGGCGGCGCTTTGGACAAAACCATGATGAAAACCTGGAAAAAAGGCATCATGAGTGGAATTGAGCATCTACGTGCGCCAATTCACATGAAAGCATCTCATCCCATCTGTAATAAATCCAACATTCCATCCATAATATCCATAATAAATCCAGTTATCCATGAACCATACATCCAATCCATTTTCATCCATCTTCATCCATCATTTAAGTTATCTCAATCTTGATGAAAGTCTGGGGCACACTTTATGCTTGCTTATGGTAAACATCTTGACATGGCCCATTTTCATTGATCTTATCCTATGCAGCATTATCTGAGCTATGAAGCATTATCCAAATAAGCATTCTTTATCCAAACACCTTATCTTATCACAATATAATCCTTGGAATCCTTGGCGTACATACCATCCATCCATCCATACATCTATCCAAGAATCTACCATAACATTTTGTACATTGCTAGACATTGGGGGCAGATATGTACATCTTGCTTCGAGAATAAATCTTGGTCTATATCCTCCAACGTATGTGGTGATTCGAACATTGGAAAACATGAAATAAAATTGGTCAAAGCATTTGTGATCAAGAGTCTGAATCACTAGCCCATGGCATATTTTGATGAGAATACGTTCCTTATCAAGCTTCATTGAACATCGAACATCAATCAAAACAATCGCTATCAGTTGCATCTAATTTTCACGTCAAACATCACACCAAATCATTCAAACAACTTTTTTTCCAAATCAAGCTTCATCAATCATGATCAATCAAATCCAATCGAAAAATCATCATCTCAAGATATCATTGTGTTTCTTAACACTATCCTTGCATTATTGTGCATCCTCAAAAATGTTATTGTCATCAACCCTGATCAATCAAATCCTTGCATTGTTGTGTATCCTCAACAATGTTATCATCATCACCAATCCATCGATTCGATCAATCAACCTTAGCTTGGTCTTCAACAAAATCCAAAATAGAGCACTGATATCATCACACACATCCTTATCCAAATTGTCAAAATCATGTGAAAAATCCAAAAACATTCATAAAACAAAAATGTTGAAAACGTTGGAATTTGAACTACATCGTCTCTAAGCTTAAACGTAGGCAAGGCTAATCTTTGATTAGCCCTCGAGACACAAAAATCCAAAAACATTTGAAAAACATCAAAATCCAAAAACATTCATACAATCTCTGAAAATCCCAAAACATCGCAAAATCAAAAAATCAAAACATTTGTAAAATCTTGAAAATACCAAAAATAGCCTCAAAACATTTCAAAAAAGATCAAAAACATCCAAATATTTGAGAAAAATCCATCCATCTCATCTCGCTTTCACCCGCAATAATCAATCATCCATAATAAATTGATCATCACCTTCATCCTTTGGTGCAAAACAAACAAAAATAATCACAACAATCAGCAAAATCAATCTTTAATTGTAAAATCAAAATTGAAACAACAAATAATTTAAACAAAATCAAACTCTTGATCATTCGCAAACATGTCAATTGACCTTATATCAATAGCCTATCAATCAACTTATCAAACCATCATCATCCTATACAATGCATGTCCTAGGATATATCATTCCGACAATGGACATCATTTTGGATATCACTTTGGATTCTTATCCTATCAAAGCTAATCCCTTTGGCTGAAGGTATGAAGAATATTGGCTTGTTTGTGTACTTGATCTTTTCTTTTGATTTATCTTATTTTGCTCATTCCAAGGACCTCTCGATGATATCTAAACGAAGGATTTAGAGAGATAGGAATGGGGCAACAATCATTATCCTCTTGTCTGATGTGCTTGTTGGACGTTCTTGTAAAATAACTTGGTGAATACTTGCTTTGTTAGGTACATCCTAACAAGGTTTTTGTATGTCAAGTATAAACAAGAATACTCCTATCTATTTGTTGATTCAAAGTCAATCGCACTAGGTACAATGCCATCCTAGTTCTTTATACCTTGATGCATCATATCTACATGTGTTATCAAACATAAGGTAAGTAGCCCTTTTAAAATCCTAATCCTTGATAAGAAAATCATCATCATCTATCTATCATCATCATCTCTCATCATCATTTCTCATAAAGTTGGCTTGTTGGATCCTCTTGTCATCATCTAGTGTTCTTTTCTGCACTAACATCACAGCATGAATCATTAATTATCATCACCAGTACATCCATCCTGCATCCACAAACCATCAGTATTATCCATATCATATCACAACATATCATCATCATAATATAGATCTGTTAGTCTAAGCATCTCATAAAATCATACATTTTCATAATCATGCAATATCACATCATCAATCTCATCCATCTCACATCATATCATCATTTAAGTTGTTTAAGATAATATAGATCTATTATTCTAAGCATCTTAAAACCATCTCATTTGCATCATCATGGCAATCATCCATGCCACCCATTTTGAACCTCTTTATCATGATATCAACCCTCAAATTGAATATTTTCACTCGATCTCTCGAGGGGGAAATGTACCAATGTACTTCTTTCCACTAGGGCATCCGAAAAAATAGAAATTTTTTAAAATTTGATCGCAGTAAGATTATTCTTTGACCCAACGCAACAAGTACATTGCTTCAAAGAGGGGCAAAATGTAGACATGTCAAATTGACATCATGCATATTTAACTAATCATATTCGCTCATCAATTAAATAAACCAAGTTTAATTGATTAATCTCTAAGGATCGTCCATCTAAAATTAAATAAATTAACTTTATTTCATTTGATCCTATCACTATCCCCCTTAGCTAAATAAATCAAATATTTATTTAACTAAATATTTATCACCTTTCATCTCCCTTTGATTTGATTTAAATCCCTAAATCTAAGTCAAATGGGTCAAAAACATCTAACATCATCTTAATTAATCTAATCCATGATTAAATGCTAATCCTAATCACTTGTATTCTCTAGATTTTGCCACTTGCACATGAAATTGCATTTAATTGATTTATCAAAATCTTTATTTACCTTCAACTTGGCATAAAGGGAGAATATTCTCCAAGTTTGAATCTCCCGCCAATTTGGCATGTACATCCAACAAAGCAATTAATAAGCTCTTACATGTCTCTTGCACAAGTCAAGCTTAGCATTTAACTCATCTTGTCTCTCAAATTCAAATTTGAAAGCTCCCTCTCTTTGTCACATTGACCAAAATGTGCTCATCCTCCAACCTATCACAAGTTGACAAGTGGTCTCTTCTCATTGGCTTGGTTTTAGTCCCACATCCTCCATGTTTGGCATTCTTTCAACTTTATAATCTATAAATGAGAAGCTTCATCTTTTATCAAATCCTCCACAACTCCACAATCATTCATGTAAATTCATTCTCTTTAGGAGAACTAATTTTTCCCACCATCACTCCATCTTCAATGCATTTCATCATTTAGCTTACCTATCAAGCATTGGGAAAGGGCTATTTTCCACAATAGCACCAATCCAATATGGAATAGAGATAGATCATGTTTGCTTCTTTCATGTTTTGAATTGATTTGTTTATAAAGCATGATGTATTATTCCATAGGAGCACTTATAGATATGCATGGCTTGGATTAACCCATTATTTAATGTGTATTTGAGGTTTAAGTGTTTGCAAATTTGTAGAGCTTCACTATGCATTAATAAATTATAGTCCAAAAAACTAATGAAAATAACTAGCAAACCTTGACTGAGATGTAAAAATATTGGTGACTAAGATCGCTAGAAAATATTGACTAGAAAGCACTATATTTTTTCAATAGTAAACATTGTATTAGTCTTGGTACTTGAGAGACGTAGAAGGTTACTTCATAAGTATCATATCAATGTCAAAGATCCAAAGTACATTATCATTGCATTAGACGACTATCTAAACATTATACCATATCACTTAATCAAACAAGAACTACAACCAAATCTAAAATAAAATTTCAAGGTTCAAGGACATAAAACAAAGATATAGACTCCCCCTCAAACCATGGTGAAAATAACTGGTCTAGTGAAGAGAGGAAATAAAACTAACACCTAATCTCTACCTCAACTAATCAAATACATCCTTGGCTAAAGGATTGGTAAAGATATCTTCTACTTGATCATTTGAAGAAATGTAAGGGTGATCCCACAATACTGGTTTACAATTTTTGGCCAAATTGGACACTAAACTATTTTTTTCTAACTAAATCTTCACTTTCGGGCACCTATAGTGGCTAAACCGTGAGGAATTTGAAGATGATGCAAACTAGTGATTTGCGACATTTTGTTTGTAGATTCTAATTTTATTTTTTTTCAAAATTTCTAGAATCATATTGCACGTCTTTTTCCATCTCCTTTGAAAACTAGTTTTTTTTCAGTAAACACCATTTTTAAGGAATGACGCTCATCGTATAACACAACTTTTTTTCCATGAAGGATAAAATTCTAATTTTTCTAATTTATATTTATAACTATGATATCTACTGCTTCCAATTGGTTTCATAGTGTTTTATTGAATATTTTTTCCTTAATCAAGTTTCAAAGTCAAACCAATTACAATTCAAACATAGGCGGATCATATAACACATAAATTTTTATTGTATGTATTGAAATTCAAGTTATTTATTTTGTTGGATAAAGTAATTCAATATATAGGGCACCATATTTTTCAAATTTATTTTTTGATAATCTTCTATTTTTCCACATGTGCAAAACATAGAGCTTGATTTTTGGTGAAAAACTTACATTCACAAGAAATTAAAAAAAACATAATAATTAAATTAAATTTATTTAAAATTATACTTTTTGGGAAGCTTATAATAAGGACTACATACTTCAAAAAATAAATTAAATGAATTCATTTGATCCCCCAAAAGGTAGATCAAAAGTGGTATTTTATCAACATTTTGATAGGTGTAAAGGAGACTTTGTTATAGGTATGGTTTAAAACTAGTGGGGTTCTATCCAAGGGTGTCTGATCTAAGGTAGTTTGATCAAACCATCTTCAATTGGAATGCTTTAAAGGGAAAATTTTAAAGCTTAAATCATTATATTTTCTAAAAATATGTGATTTCAACAAAAATCAGAATCTCCCAGAAATTGTAAACCAGCTTTGTGGGATCACCCATAATCCAAAATAACCTCATTTGCAAGCACTTTCTCCCTTAATAAGTGAAAATTTATATCAATATGCTTAGTTATTGAGTGGATAATAGGAATTTAAGATATTTTTATGGCACTTGTATTGTTACACAAAATAGGAACAAGTTTAGGTACATCGACGTAAATGCCTTTGAGAATTTGTACCATCCAAAGTACTTTAGAATAATATGAGTTAACACCAATATATTTTGCCTTTGTAGTTGACAAGGACACTATCTCTTGCTTCTTTCTATACCAAGAGACTAACCTATCACCCAAGAAGAAGGCTCCACCACTAGTAGTCTTCTTATCATCAATTCACCCTACCCAATAAGCATCACTATAGACAACTAATGTAAAGTAATAATTCCTTGGATACCAGAAACCATAATCTATTATGCCTTTGAGATATCTAAAATTCCTCTTAACTACATTCACATGAGATTTTTTAGGAGAGGATTGAAATATTGCCACCAAACACACTGCCTATGTGATATCGGTCCTAGAGGATGTTAAATGCAATAGGCTACCTATGGTAGATCTAAATATGGTCTAATCTACATTAGGTGAGCCATCAACCGTACTCAACTTGCAACCGGCTACCATAGGAGTACTGACTGGTTTGCATTCATCCATTTAAAACCTCTTAAGAATGTCCTTTGCATACTTAATTTGAGAAATGGCAATATATTTGTCAAGTTGTTAGACCTAAAATTAGAGGAAGAAAGGCAACTCTTGAAACATTGATATTTCAAATTCATATTTCATGATGTTAGGAAAATATTGACACATATCGTCCTCATTTCTACCAAATATGATATCATCCAAATAGACAACAACAACAAGAATTTCCTCACCTTTTGTTTTACAATATAAGTTGTTATCTACTTCACCTTTAGTAAACCATTGATCATACAAGTACTTGTTCAACCTGAGTACTATTCTCTAAGTGCTTGATTCAAACCATAAAAGGCCTTTTTCAGTCTATAAATTTAATCTCCTTCACATTGAAACCCCTCAAGCTACTCCATGTAGACCTCTTCTTCAATATTTCCATTGAGAAAATCTAATTTCACATCCATTTGGTATACGTTAAAGCTATTGTAAATAGAAAATGATAAGAACATCCTTATGGCTTCTAGCCTTGCCACAGGTGCAAAGGTCTTATCAAAGCCAATACCCTCAACTTGAGAGTATCCCTTACTAAAGAGTCTCTCTTTATTTCTTCCAACCTTTCCATTTTCATCTAATTTTTTCCTAAACACCCATCTTGCATCAATAATGTTCTTTTCTTTAGGCCTAGTAACTAACTCCCATGTCTTGTTCTTCACTATTTGACTTAGTTATTCCTCCATGGCCTTAACCCATTATTCATCCTTGCTGGCCTCATTGTAATCCTTCCACTCTATCACTAATATCAAACAAAGATTCATCCTTATTGGCCTCATTACAATTTGCAACATAGGAAAGTGACTTTAAGATAAAATCCTAATAACAACAATATCTAATAATCACTTAATGAACACAATACTTTAAAACCAGTCATTTTGGGTCATGCCATTTAATATTTTGAGTACAAGGGTCAATATAATGGCACAAGTGAAGATTCATATTGTACTATGTATAATGTTGTAGATAAGGATATAATAAATTAAGCGAATGAAGATAGATTTTTTATGTAAATTTTTTTATGAAGAGGTTGTCATTTTAGTGTCTTAAACATATAGATTTATTTAATTTAATTTAATTTAATTTTAGTTATGTGGACTCTCACAAATTCCAATGGAGATAGTGATATTCATCTTGTCATAGAAATGTATACATTATTACGATTTCATATTCAATGAAAATAACTAGGCAAACCCCTTTTCACTCTTTTTCCCAATAAATTGATTGAAAATAGAATAGGAATTTACATACCAAGATAAGACATAGTTTATTTCTTGGTTTCAATTCATCGTTTACAGGTTGAGAAGGTTAGCACATTATTTAGGGATGGTGAATATAATAATAGTAGACATAATATTGAATTATAGGCATAACATATATACCACCCTACAATTTCCATAATAAATATGCATGTACACTATGAAGACATAGACACAACACACACAATGAGTATCACAACATGGATAATGATTAATGCAATGAAAATGTAGAGAAAACTCATGAAATGTTTACCAATAGCTCTCTTCTTGTACTAGAATGGGAGCTTCGATACTAGGTATGGACATCTTAGAATGTTGCAAATTGCAATGAGGGCAGATTTTAATTTTGAATGATTAGCTCCAACTTCTAAATCTTCCTTCGAGTCCTTCACATCCTCCTATCGAGGGTCCTCCTCTTCATCATCTTCACTACTAGTGGAGTCATCCCCTAGGTCCTCTCTATGAAAAACCTCTAATTATTTTTTACTCAAATCTATGGGTTCCTCGTGAGAAGGGATAAATTCTTCATCTAAGGACTCATCTTCTTGTTCATCAAAACTTAGCATTTTTCCTTTAAAATTTTGTCTCAATAGTCTTGTTAACCTTCTCTCACCTTTTATGCTACTAGATCCTTCAACTTTGCCTTCCTCCCCCTCACTAGAGATTTTAATTATAACATTTTGCATAGTTCTTGATTCAATACTATATTGGCTCTTATGTTTGACACTAGAGGGGTTTCCCATAAAATTCTTTCCTTTAAAGGGTAAAATAGAAGGATGCTCTTTGACTAAAGGGCCTTTTGAGATGGAATTTTTAGCTAGAGGATTCTTTGAAAGAGAGAGAGGGGTATACTCATGTTTCTCCTTTGAAAGTTCAAGCTAACCAATACAAAGGGAAGGATTGGCATTCGACTGAGTCACATACAAGGGATTGTCCAAATTTTGTTTCTTGTTAGATCAGAGACATGGTTATAAAGCCTTTCAATTAGGCCTTGGTGTAGGGGAGGTGAAGCACCTTTAGCTTTACATTATTTCAATGAAGAAAGAAGGAAAAATTGAATATTAATTCTTTCATTCCTCCTTACGTGGTTTAGAAATAGAAAATGGTACCCGTGAAAAGTAGTATATCTTCCTTTAAGGTGAAATACTTCATAATGTGTACACTTACCAGTCCATAAGGAGTTAGAAGTCTCTCATGATCATACCCATTTTGACATTTCTATAGCTTCTCTTCTCCTTCCAAGAAACTATCAATCAAGCATTGATAATTACCATTGTTGACCTTAGCCACTTTCAAACCATGGTATTCCAAACCAGTAGCTTCAACATTTTACCTCAAACTAATAGAAAATGTGATGTTACCTATCATAACCCTATCCTCCCACCAAGAGTTGTAAAATTTGGAAGTCACATCATCATTAAAACTTTATATCACCATAAAAAGGGGGCCATACCTGCCTCTTTGAAGAGCTTCCATAGTTCCACATTTTAACACAGAGCCACACAAGACAACAACTTTGATCTCTTTCTTGGCCCCCCATATAAATTTTGTAGTTAGTAGATTTTCTTTGCTCTTTCACCTCAAACCCATCGGCTAAATCCTCACAAGAACTTACCCCCAACTAGTAATGACAGTTCACATGAGCTTTGAAGATGAAATAGATTTTAAATTCTCACACAAACTCAAAACAAGCTAATCAACCGCTATTTTTCATAGTAGCCTTGTCATAATTTGAGGCCAAATGTATCATTGGCTAGATCATTGCAATCTTTAGCAATCACCCAGAACCCATGTGAGGAATACAATGAACTTTTAAATTAATTAAGACTTTTATATTTGCTTTGTTGTTAGGGGAATAAGTAATGTGACTATTGTCAAAAGGTTACATAAGAATCATGTGATATGACTCCTTATTGCTACTTTATAATCCAAAGAACACCAAATATTTGATACTCATGACCTCTGCAAGATTATTATTTAAAAGATTAGTCATGTCAGGATCTTCTTCAACTTTAAACTTTATCAACATAAAATGATTACACCATAAAATATTTTTTTTGGAGGGATTAATCCTCTTAAGGCCATTCTCTTCATCATTATTTATCTTTTCGAGAATCCAAATTTCTTAAAATTTCCTTTTGTTGTCACTTTCCTTTTCTCGTAAGTTACTCTTAAGGGTCGGCCATATAACAAAGTTTCACATTAAATATAAATTATTAAATTTGACATAAGCAAGTCCAACATACTATTTTCCAGCCTATCGCTCCTAAAACATGTCATCATTTGATCTAGAAAATTCAAATTCAAAAAGAGGTGGTAAAAGTTAAGTTTTAACTGAGCACAAGAGCCGACTTTAATATTTATTGGTTGTGTAATTTGAGACTCCATTTCCACCAATATAGTTAAAATTCAAAACAATTCTTTATAGGCAGTCATCTGAGATCTAGTCATTTACTCTTTGGGGGAGATTCTCAAATTTTCCAAAATTTCCAGTGGAAATTGGACAAACCCACATTAGATGTGACATCCACAACATTATTTCCTTCTCTAAGAGTATGTTGTAGAGTGTATTGGCCAAATTTTTTTATTAATCTTTTTATGTCCTCAATCATTCTCTTAACCTTCCACTGGGCCTCCACAACACCTTTAAGTGACTCAGTTATTAGTTTGGCGTCTCCTTCGATGATGACATTTTTGAACCCTAGTTCTTTTAGTCTCTTTTGTATTTTCCAAACAACTATCACTTTAGCCTTATTGCTAGTAGAAAATAACAAACATTTAGCATATGCTTCTATTATTTTCCCGTTATGGTCTCAAAGCAAACCCCTCATCGCTACAACTTTTGGGTTACCCTTTGAACAACAGTCAAAGTTCAGCTTGATCCAATCAACAAACATACAGTCATTTTTCTAATTAATATATTAGCCCAATTTATTTAAGTCAGATCATGCTTAATTCCCCAAATTTGTATTGTTGATTATTTGACTATTCTATTTTATTACCTTGTCTTAGGTCCCTTTTTCATATCATGAGAGTTAGGCTCTTTGTATGGAATGGTTAATATGTTGTTAGTATTCAAAGTATAAGTAGTAATGCAATTGTTAGGCTTGCGTTAGAAAATGTTAAAGTTATTTTTTATCAAATAAATGGAATCTTACTTTTCAAAAGTGGTAACTCGTGATGGCAAGCAGGTAGTTCCAAAATGCAAGGGATTATATAACACTAAACTCGAGTGATAGTAGATACTAAATTCACTTTTCCGAAAGTAGTGTGAGATGCATGTGTTGTCGGTTATATTTAACACATACAGAATAACAAATTATTTGCAGTTAGCAGCACTCTTTATTTTCGTGAGGCCCTTATTCACTTCATCGCTCCCAAGACATCTAAAACATATTACAAGTCTCTACTTAAAGTGTATATTCCATGAATCTATGGATTCCAACTGTGGAATTTGAGACTGGTCAGAGTCATTGAATAGCTATAATCATTAGAAACCACTGTAATAGCAAAATAGCATCAACGAGATTCTTTTTTCTTCTCGAGGAACTGTGCAATTGAATACAAAAATATAATAAATTAAGTCTGGAAAATGGGATCTCAACTTGATGTTCCCACTGGTCGGCACTATATATTATTCAATCTTTGTAAGATGTTGAATGTCTAAATGCCAATAAGTTTTCCATTCTATCATTTCCTTACCAGGTTTTTGACAATGTACCAAAATAAGTAAACATAAGTAAATATTTACTAAATCAGCCAAGAATCTTATTTATTTACGTTGCTCCGGTAATTCATAAAAAAATTTAGTTGAAGTATCTTATTCTTCAGCATCATTGCAGGCTCTTAAGTTCTGAGACTGTATAATAAAATCTTAAGGACATGTTATATAAAACCTCTTGAAAAGAAGGCTGCAATAATACTCACAGGAAAAAAGGAATCGTTACAATTTCCTCCGGCAACCAGTACCTAGTTGCCCTTTTGAGATTTATATATCTTTTTATGAGGTACAACATTATAAGCATAGTATAGAGCATTATTAGAATTATTGGGAATATTAATATTAACGAAAGAAAACCAGTACTGAAACATTATAAAATATTAGTGATATACCAATGTCTGAGCGTTCAAGGGAATTATTAAACAACAAATAGCTGGGAAGGTATATACCAATGTTCGTTGAATTTTTTTATAATCAGCTTTTCAAAAGCATATTAAAACTACAGAAGATGAATGTGGAATTCACGTGTTACCGAAAACATAAACTGAAAACATACTGTGATGCTGTAGAACAGCTTTGAGGCGCCAAATCATATCTATAATGTAGATTATACTTGACAAGTCGTAACTTCATAACCAGTACATTAAAAGTTTAGTTTATGTGCTGGTATATGGTATTAAGAGTTGAACGAAATAACATTATATAATATCATAAATATGCTTAATTATGCAGGATGCTAGACGCACATTATAATGGATTTTGAATAGCTTCATCATTGAAAAAATGTGTATATGAAAAATGTATGTTTTCGCCATTCTTTCCTACCTGTCAATCGTTAATCCGTATGGTTGAAAGACAAAGTAACTAAGTTTTTGCAAGCAAAGTGCTAAATACCTAGAATTCTTGTACTTTGGTGTTTTAATGGGTACTTTCTGTGTTTTAATGGATACTGCATTAAGTCTTTTCCTTACCTAAAGAAATGTGAAATAAAATGTCTGGAGAGTTATATTTAAAAAAATAGTTTCATTTACTATAAAAGATGTCTTGGAAATGTAAACATAATACTAAATTTATTTGTCTAGAGAATCAAAGAGAAAACTATATATATAAATGTAGGATTATTTCCTTCTTTTTAATCGAAAATTCTTAGTGCTCGACTAAAAGAGTTAATTTAATTTTTTAGAGTTTTATATTTAATGGAACATCTAATACTTTAGAGTGGCGGCTCCTCTATTAAACATTTTATGTTCAATACTTCTTAGCAAAAGCATAGTTTAATTTACACTTAGATGATTCAAACCTATCAAATGGTTTATGCCATTACAAATTGACATTTTTTAAAATAAATTAGATTTTTATTTTATTTTTGGATAAGTGACAAATAAAAGAAATAGTAGTTGATAGAAATAAGCAAGAAAACTTAACAATGAAAGAGAAGGAAAAGATAAGAAGAAAGTAAAGACAAGGGTGAACAAAAATGAGATGAACAAAAGGGACACAAGCAAATTTTATTCTTTTTGAAGTAATTTGTTTATGGTTTTCTCATTTATTTAATATGTTTTAAAAGTGAAATCCATCCCTTATTATATCATTATGTCTATTGATAAATATGTTTTCAAAACTTCTTTCACTACAAGGAAATCACAACAGAAATTTGTTTTTGAACCTTTTTCTCTTATAATTTCTCTAATTGGGGTGACTTATTACATTATGTCATGCAAAAACTAGATTTTAGATTTTTTTTATGAAAATATTGTATTATAATAAAATTGGTAGAATGGGATCACACCCTAAAATTAAAAACAATGATAAGTACAAAATGAGTAGATATGTAGTTGAAAAGGGGAGAAAAATCACAAAATATAAAAATCATGATTGAAAAAAAGGAAACAGTTGTCAATTGTCATATTAGTACAAAGCTAATAAAAAACCATAAATTAAATTCTAGCATAAAAGTAGGGCCTTACTCGCTAGAAATATTCCACTCACCACATGAAAAAATATTGCCACCATCCACTCCATCTCCACTACCACCCACAAGGAAAAAAGTTGGTCAAACACCTCCTCCATAACTTTTTAGTCATCAACACTTGTAGTAATTTTCTCCACACCATTCTTTCATATATTTTTAGTCATGAATATAGCCCATTCAATATTAGATCAAATTACCTCTTCTCCAAATGAATGATTTTTATCTTTTTTCCTTTTGTTCCTTTGAGTACCACACTTGCATTTTTCATAGTGGTCCCTAGTCTTTTGGTGAGGCATTTATTCACCTTCAAAGCTAGTTTGTTGGATTTGACATTACAAAGCTTAACTTGCAACCTATTTGGGTGCATCTCCCTGAGCTTCCTTTAGAATTTTGGGATGAAGATATTCTTCAAGATATTGCTAATGTTGTTGGTCATTTTATTACCTTAGATAAGGTCACTAAAAATAGATTCAACTTTCTCTTTGAAAGATTATGCACGTCTTGGTTGAGTCTAGTTTTGTGCTACACAAAATTTAAATCTTTGCTCCAAAATTGGGCCTTAGGAGCAAGAAATTCATTATAAAACTACTTGGTAGCATCAACCTATTGTACAAGGCCAGTCTCATCATGATAAAGATTTGCATACTACATTGACTACCCAAAATGGTGAAACTCTTGTTCAGTTTGTTGTGACTTTGGCCTCCCATGGCGTTCATGGCAGAGGTTCTATGTTAGGGATAGAAAGAAAGCTAGATGTTGGGCTTGCTACTCCTACTAAGTTGCATCCCATGATTATTGGTAAAGAGAAGTTCTCTACTAAGATCTTCAGGTTGGATGGTGCTTCTTGCAAGTTGAAGAGAAATTTTGTTGATGCAATTGGAAGCTTACTTGATATTGATTGGTGTCAAAAATCCCTCCCAACTCCTATTTTGGGGCCTTTGTTGATGTTTGAATTAAAACCTCTTTGATTGGCTATTTCTGGTTTTGGGTCCTTCCAAATCTCTTTCTTCATTCTTGGCTCCGATCAAAATATTTGTTGGTCTTGTTGTTCTCCTAGTTTCTTTTTCCTTGTCTCACCTTTGGTGAGTTTTTTTTCTCTATTCCTTTATGATTGTTTTGTATCAAGTACATGACCTTCTTGAATTTTCCTTAATCAAACCTATTATTTCTCCATCTTTCAATCAATTATTGTTTATCATGTTATAAATTTCTTTCATTTTGACTATGTTTACTTCCACCCCTTAAATTGATTTAACATTCTATTTTGTTCATAAAATATTTTAAAACTATGTACCACCATTCTATAAAACTATTAGTTTTTTTCTTAAAAAATATATAATATGCATTCATATATAGTGTTTTCTCCTACTTATTTTAATTAATAATTTTAATATTCTCCATTTATATTTTGAAGAAGTATAAAATAAAATAATTATTTTTATTTGAAATTGTAATTGTCAAACTTTGTTTTAGAATTTCTTATTATTTATAGGTTTTAAATTTTTGAAGAATATTTAAAGCTTTTTTTAGATTTTTAATTTAAATTATTAGTATTTTTACTTATACATGAATATATATATTTTTAGAATTTAATAATATTTAAAGCTTAATTATTAGTTTTTCAAAATATTAGGTTTTTATTGTCTTTATTTCTACTTGTAATTTATTAAAATTTTATGGAAAACTTTATAAATATTTATAATTCTTTATGATCTTTTATAAAGCTATTTTAAATAAATCAATAAGTTAGGTTTAATTAAATATTATTAATTCTTTTGATTTAAAGATTAAAATTTATAATCATTTTGATTATTGTGTTCACTCATTCTTATTCAAGTTTATGAGACATTGAATATTTAAAATGTTAAATATCATCTAGTTTAATAGTTAAAGGTAAATTTTAGCCATAAAAATATCATAATTATTTATAATTATTATATAGAAATGATGTGTAAAATTATTTGTTAGAAATTAATCTTTATTTAGGTGAAGATTATGTATAAATTTATATTAATTAAATAATTGTAGGAATATTCCAAAGGAATCCTATAATTCTTTTTTCTTATTTCAGTATTCTGACACATGTGTGATAATGACTCATTTTAATAATTCTTGTTTGGAGGAATATTAAGGATTAGGTGTAGGCTCCTCCTTATGAGGATTTTGACACCTTGCACCCACATAGGATGAAAGGTGGCATGGATAGACATGGGAATTACTTATGCAACTATTTTCTCACTTATATTTATTTGTTCTACTTCTCTCATTCTACACATGAAGCATTCTATGATTGAGCTCTCTCTCTCTATTTCTCTTCTTGTAATATTCAGATTTATGTTATCTCCATAATATTAGTTTTCTTCCCCTTACAAAATCTTATGTCACCTCTTGGATGTTGGTGTGCTTTCTCATGGTTCTCATCCTAATGGTAATATTTTCCTTCAACCAATTGCTCTCGCATAAATACTTTCTATTTATATTATTTATTTCATTTATTATTCCTTTCTTTATTGCTAACAATTAAATAGTATGATATTAAAATATTAATATCATATTAATATCTATGAACAAAGTAGATTAAATCTACTTAGAATGATATAACTAAGACTAGATATAGAATTTAACATTCATAGAACAATGTGATTATTAAATCATGGTATTTCTATCCTTGCCACTAAGATTCAAAGTCTTGTTGGGTTGTTGAGCTCACAAGAATTAAGCTCCTATTAGGCTATTGAGATTGCAAGCTTGATACATTCACCATTTTATATTCAAATATTTGTTAGGTCAATGAACTTGGAAGCTTTCAAGTTCTAAAGATTTGTTGAGAACTCATGTTGGGGATAAGGTCCCCCTTTTGTGGCCTCATTTGGCTCAAGCCAAGGAAAAAGTCCCAAGACATATAGCTAAAATAAATAACAAAGATGAGAACTTGAAATGTGACACTATCTTATCCATTAGCCATTTAATGCTTTACAAATTAGCCAAGATGAGCTTCAAATGACTACTTTTAAGTTTCAACCAATTCATTGGTCAAAAGAAATTTCCTTATTAAAAGTAAGACAACTATTTACCACTGATAAGAAATTTTAACCCCCTTGAAATGTGACACTATCTTATCCATTAGACATTTACCATTTTAAAAATTGATCAATGAGAGGTTTAGATGACTATTCTTAAATATAATCACAATAATAATAAATTTTAGTTAATAAAAATAGAACAATTATTTACGACTTTTTGATAAGAGCGAAATTAAATCTTCTTATCGTGATGTTCAAAAGTTACGAGTGAGTCCACTAAAGTTCAAAATCTATTGAATGGAAGACTTGACCACCATAAAAAAAATGAAGCCATCATTGTGAGAATAGATAAAATGATTTTGCAAATTTTGATATAAAACCCTCCAAAATTTTATGTTTCTTAAAATTAAAAAGAAATAAGAAATTTCGGCTCACTAGAAATGTGAGAGTGACACGATATTAGCCAAACCCGTCTTTTTACGGTTGATCTTAGCGTTCCACTGGGGCCCATCGAGACATGAGGTGGTCCATCACAGCTTGTTTGACAAATTGAATCATTCTAGAGATTTCATGGCTATTTCTTAGCGACGGAACTCGATTTAATTAAATACGAGGGCATGCAGGTTCTTCCTGTTAAAATCCTCATCGTACAGAAAAATTACTTCTGGTACGAAGTCTAATTGTAAAACAAATTTTAATCCACCCATTTCAAATTTGGACTGGAAAAATGATGATTTAACTTCTCACCTAGCAGAATCCACAACTCTGTGGCATCATCTCTCACTACTCCAAAGACGTGAGTGGATCTCACAAAACCTTGGATGTAAAACATAAACTGAGTTTATCTAGGGAACCAGGAAATGGTATTTGAATCTTCATTTTTTAAGTGGTGCAGTATCCATTAGAGCAACACGGTTGAAGAACTCTAGCTCTTTAGCTGTCTTGTTCTTAGCTCGTTCAGTTAAAAATAATTTTAGTGAATAAGGATTATATGATATGTTCTCATTTTATATTATGAGATTTATTATTATTATATATAATTTTGATGTTTTTTGGAAATATTCTGCGGCTCTTTCCTTATATAGCAGATTATAGCAATACAGATAATCATTGATCTAAATCAAAATCATCAAGGAGAATTTTATCTGTCAAAGTCACCTAAGGATTGAAAATGGTCAAAATGATCCTCCAAAAATTTTAACCTCTCTAAATGACTTTTTAAAAGCATACCATCATCCTTACCAATTTTACTGAACCCTTAAACCTATCTAATAAATATTGATTTCATCTTTGAATTATATAAACCATCCCTAACCACATTTGAAAACTAAGAACACCAGGTATGTGTATCATTTCAACATATTGATTTGATTTAATCTTGGCATTATATAAACCATCCTTTAACTACTCTATTTTCGTCTGTCATTTCAATATTTTGTTTGTTTAAACTTATTTTCATTATATATTATTCCTAAGGATTTAGAGTTGACAGGTAGGGAAAAAAAACCAATACATGCAATCTGATACGACAACATTTTCAATGATATCCATGTACTAAAAAACCCGTAGAATGTGTGTATACTATTCTGCGTAATTAATCCCATTTCGAGGATATCACAAGTCCATTTCCCTCAACGGCAGATGTTATTAAATTTTAATGTTTTTGGTAGTCTTGCTCAAAACATAATAACAAAGTGAAGACAAGAGGAGCATCCCTTTCTCATTTCCCTGGCTAGCAAAAAAAATAATGCGTTACTGTGCTTATAACGAAAACGAGTGGGCTTATCTATGTGTTTAAATTCTTTCAAAAGTATTGTAAGTTCGTTTTACTTCACTTTTTTCTCGTGATGATGGTATTTTTTAACTACATTTCTATGGGAATAAAAAAATCCAATACTTCAACCTTACAATATAAGTACCATATAAATGAAGGAAATAAATTTGATTTACATTACATTGCCATTCACAGTTTAGGCTCTAACAATGAAGTTTAAATACATAGAACACTACATGCTATGAATCTGGATATCTATATATCATGTTGAAACTGGCATCCGTTCATGATATATGGTTTACAAAGTAAGATAATGGAAGAAAACATCTTCTAATTAATCAACAGAAAACAAATATACATAACAGCAAATAGTCTGAATATAAACATTCAATGTCCAACGCCTGGGCTATGTCCTTGTGGATGGTTTGTGATGGGTGTTCCTCCACTTACATCATCTTCACTTGTCATATAAAAACCATATTTCCTCTCAGATTTTACACCATCAAAGCTTTCATCTGCTGCCAAATAGCCTGCTCTCTCTTTCTGATTAACAACTGAGACCGCACTGAAGATGGGGGCAGGAGCAACTCCAGAGGTCATGACAACAGTATTGGGTAGCTTCATTGGCCGAGATTCACAAAGAAAAATAGCCCAAGCAAACCAAGACACAGAAAGAATGAAAGCAATACCCGTTTTCATTTTTTACTGAACAGAAGCTACTGAAGCCGGGTATATTAGAAATGCTAAGTGGGCAGCACTTGGGAGACACAAAAAGCTTAAGGACGTCACAGAACAGTGGTCGTTGCATTTCTGTATACCCCAACACTCTATATATAGACTACTTTGGTTCAGATTCTTCAAGAAAGTTTCATTTTCTAGAAATAAAATAATCCAGATTCTCTCCCTGTAGGAAGTCTATCGAAATTCCATACCCATGGGAACTTTGAATGGGTCGTACTTTAGGCTTTTTTATATCTAATTTGTTAGAATGATTCGTTACTATTTTATTCTTGAATAGGTTAGATTCTCTGTCACGAAACACAGAGATGGTCAACAGTTTCATATTCTAAGGTTGAAATCTGTTAAATTCTTAGTTTACTGGCATGAATTTACAACTTGTCGAATATAATTTATAGGTATTGACAGCCTTGAAATGTATAAGGTCCTCACAACAGTCTGCAGCAAAACATTATTTTTTTCGGTTTTAGTTTTCGATAACACGTACATGGCACGTTCATCTTTTAGAATTCTGATACACTGTTGAAAACTGGTTTTACCGTCTATTTTCCGAGCTGCTTCTTGTTTTATAATTCGCTTGCATGTTCAAGGTCGCTGTGTTATCACTACGGAACATGTAAAAGGACAAAGGTTTCTGTACATGTTCGAACCGCATTAGTGCTCTCTAGTATTTTAAGACCCCTGTTATTTAAAAAATATATAAATAATTCTCAGGATAGCAACTAGGTACTCTTTGCTGGGGGAATGCCTAACAATTTTTCTGTTATATATAAATTATTTGACAAAAATCAAACCAATTGGGAATGCATTGAGATTGTTCATTATTTTTTCTTTGATTTTTTGTCTTATACACACTTTTTTTTTCTATTTTATTGTTGGTTGTTTTATTATTCTGTTTTATATCTTGTTATCTTGTTTGAGTCTTTTTTTAACATATTATCAGAGTTAGGCTCTTGGTATTGAATAGTTAATATGTTGTTTGACTATTTTTTCAACTAGATAAGAATTGAAATTGATTTACAAGATTTATGTCAATTCATTTAAATGTTGATTGTATTTAATTTAATCTAATGTACTTTACTAATTAATATTTGTTATTTTTTATATATGCAATTTCAGAGATTAAAGATTGTAGTTAACAATTCTATAGAAATGAAAGGAAATTTGTTGAAGATTAAAAAATTATAAATAAATGGAATTAAAGAAGTGTAAATTAAAGGAAGCAAGAGGTATTATTGGTGAAGCTTTGAATCTATATTTCAATAAAATTTTGCTTAAAATAAATAACCCAATAGAATTATGGGAAGAATTGGAAAATGGTTACCAACATGTTTTTTATTAAAAGAGTAGTGTTTTGAAAGGGCCCTGATCCCTTTTACAAAGAGACAAATAAAGCAGTAAGCATAACAAAGCAACAAGGAACAGACAAGGAACAACAACAAGACTAGATAGAACATAAAATCACAACCAACCAACAAACAACAACCAAGCAGAAGTACGACAAGTCTACCGATAGGATGGCAAGACATAACGCCATCATAATCAATGCCATGACGAAAAAATTGGACAAAGCTCAACAAGGGTCTTTTGTGGTTGATCTGGAAGAGGTCAATGATAAAAACCAGGATGAGGATGTCAGTGTTTCTAAGATGACTAGGGCTAATTTGAAGAGGAAGGATCCTCCAACACTGCAGATGATTCAAACCTTCAAGAAGGGTGTCTAGGATATGCAGAACCTGGAGGCTAAAATTGAGTCTATTTTGAAGACTCTGGGTTAATGGCGGCTGGTCTTTTTGCTGGCATTTCAGCTGGTTTTATATTTGGCCCTCCTGGTCTGTCATGGGTGGCTGTTGCATTTTCTAATTTTTTCCTTTTGTAGTAACATATTTTTTCTATTGGACATTTTGTCCTTTCTCTTTTATTGTAAACTTGGTGGTTTCGGGTCCCTATAAAATCCATTTTTCCCTTTATCAAAAACACCAAGTCAATGTGGCTTAAAAAATTGTTCTAAAGATATCTATTGTATTGTAATACAAGGATTCCTCTCCACAAATATTTTCTTATTTTCTTTTACAAGTAAAAGATACAGGACCATTAAGTAAACCAACCAATCCTAGAGTATCAACAATGGAGTCCATTGGTAAATCTTCCATCTAAGGCTCATGAAAGGGAGTTTGTACTCTTTCATAATAGTTTACATTTTTTCCTTCTTCCAAACAAAGTGTTGTTTCTTTTTCCTTGAGAAGGTAAAGGAGGTATGACCCACTCTACCACAAGAATGATAAATAGCCAGATAGTCTTCATATTTAATTTTTTGCACCCACTTACTAAAATTTGAAGATAAGGTAATATTAGAAGGGAGAATAATGTTATTCTCCACTAAAACACAAAATTTAGCAAACAAAAATCACTTCATGGATTTAGTATTCTTATCAGTAGTACAAAATTTCCCAGAAGAGTTAGCAATGCTCATTAAAATATTTCCAGTCCAAAAATCCAAAGATGGCCTTGGGAAACAAAGCCTAATAGGAAACTTAAAAGTGTTTATCATTGGGTTGAAACTAGGAAACCACTTTTGAAGGAAGAGACCATTTGAGGCTAGAAACTAGAGGGCCTTCAAGAAGGATCCTTGAATAGTCATTTGCATAGGGAAAAGAAAAGAGAAAGGAACCATTGCACATAGCAATTACCCGAACCTAACTTCTATTATTTCAAACCTAAAAGACCCATCTTCTAATGACATCGATAGTCAAACAATTTCCACAAAACCTCCCAACCAAGGAGCTCTTAAGTTAGTCCAAAGAAATAAAGAAAAGAGTCAGGAATATCAATATGAACTTATTCATCCTCTGCAACAATAGTAAAACTTCAATCTATGGCCTCACAATCAATATCAAGCAACTGTTTAGATGTGCCACCCACCTCCTTAGCTTGAAGCTCCTCCAAAGTAGGAATGACCACATGAAAGGAAGAAAACTCAACCTAAAAAGTGCTCAAGCTCCCATCCCTACAAGTCATCCCAAAAATAGGAAGCTTGAAAACTATAGAGGATAAAGGTGAAACAATAGGAACATGAACTTAAAAAGGTGAAGTAGTAACATCTTCCTCAGCAATGGAAGGGAGAAGAAAACCCTATTTGAGACCTATGAATAGACTATTATTAAGGGGTTTCTCCACATAAATCATAGTTTAAATATAATAGGCCTCAACATGGGCTTCAAGCTATATCTCAAGAAGCTTGTTCTCCTCAACAAGCCCATTATAGTCCCAACCAATATCCTCAAGAAAACTATCAACATGATCACCATTCTGAAAGAGAAAATCACTTCATCTTCCCAACTATGAGCCCAAAAGTCTTCCTCTAAAGAGACAGCGACATCATCAACATCAACAACCAAGACAACCACATGCGAGTCGTCATCATCAACTTAACCATTCTCATTTACAATAGATGAGGACAAATGACTTGCAACAAGGGAGAAAGACATGGAACTCCCACTCCTGCACACCATACCAAGAATTGTAAACAAGGGGATTCCTAAGAGGATGTTAACTAGAGTGAGAAAGGAAGATGGGTAAAATAAATAGAATACATAGAGAGGGGAATAGCCAAGAGGAGGTAGGGGAGGTGAAGGTGAGATAAAACATGTAGACTAGCAAGAAAGGCATATGTAAAAGAAGAGGGGAAATTACAATAGAAGCAGGCCACAACAATGCAAGCAATAAGGAAATGAGGTGGTAAGACATAAGGTCCATGGCTTGGCTTAGGGCCAAGGTGGGCAGGAGCTACAAGAATTCAAAAAGGTAGCTAAGCAGGGGCATACAACTTTCTCATGTGGTTAATTCTACTATTTGTAGTTATGCAAATAATATATGAAATTATCTTACGAGGGTCACAAAGATTTACTATGCATGGTTAGAAAGATGTTAATATTGCTAATATTTTTTCAATACAAAGAAAATGTAAAAATTTTAAACCTTGATCATTTAAAAAGATTAATTGATTATTTAAATGAAGTTTCACACTTAAATGTTTAAACAAGTAGTTAATGGAAAAATATTCAAAGAATATGACCATTTGCTAAATGTTAATGTCCTCAATTTTCTCACGTAGAGTTAAATTAAGAGTTTATCTTATGATAATGACATTAAGAAGAATCACAAATATAGTCAAGGTAAAATCATTAGCTAAACCTCTAAAGAAGCTAAAATAATTTTCAATACAACATTTTATGAAGGGAGAAAATAGAAAAAAAGAACAAATTTCATAATGATAATACTATAGAGCAACAAGAACAACATAACAATATTAAGAATTTACATTGCAAATAATAACAAAAATAAGAGGAATTTCATTATGATCATTTGTCACATTACATCCAATATATTAGCTTTATAAAGCCATTATTTTCCTATTATAGGAATAACTTCCCACTCAACTAACATTATAAATAATTATCATATGTAACACTTAATTTCTATAAACCCCTCATTAAGGTTTAAATTTAAAAAAAAAACAAAAAATACTACATTAACATCAACCTAATTTTCTTTTTCTAGGAAAATATCCTAATTATCCAATTTTTCTTCAACATCAATCCAAAATCCTTGGTTTAGAAACTTTCTTGATTATCCAACTATGCATCACCATCAAACCAAACTCCTCATGTGAAGGAAAATGTCTTGATTATCCAACTTTGTATATGTAACAATAGAAATAGGGTACCCCATCTTTCAAGAGATGAAGCACAAGGAAATGAGTCATATTTCACTATTGTCTCATTCAAGGAAACCCTAGAGATCTCAATCCAATGATAGAATGAGAGAAAGAGATCTTGCAACAGTATGTTTAAAGACTAAAAAGGGGGTTCACCACCAAGCTAGGGCTTGGAAAGATAAGTAACATGCAAAACCTAATGATGTGCAAGACTTAAATAAATGACTTTGAAATGAATGCAAATTGACATAATAAATTAAGAAATTAGAGAGGTGCACCTAGAAACCTATAGAAGCTTGAATGAAGACCTGAAATGCTAAAAATGTTGAATTTAATGCACATTGGGACTCATATGCCAGGATGGGAAATTTAGTCCCAGATTAGGGTTTTTGGACAGAAATAGAAATTTGGCAGTGATAAGTCTAGAACTACTGAAATGTGGAAATTTGACTATATACTGGGACTCATACATCAGAGGTGGTGTATCAGTCTTTCTTGGCTTTTTTAGAGGATCAAGACCTGAATATATTCTTCAATCTATACTCTATCTTCTCAACCTGATTTCTAGATCTAAACTACTAAATTCTACTTTGTAGGTTTCTTTTAGTGATCTTGTAAGCAAGGTGACAACTTTGACAACTTTTCACACTTGAAAAAATTTCTCCAATCTTGCTCTTTAATATGTCTTCAACCTAGATATTCAAATCACACACTAAAGACAGGGATAAATTTTATTTTTTAGTAGAAAAGGGTTTGCCTTGGTCAAACCCCATTTAGGTAATCAAACCTTGACATAAAATGAAATGGAAAGGAGGAATGATGCATTAACAAAATGATATGTTGCAACTCAAAAAATCCTAAAAATAAAGTGTTGCAAACATGTATGAAATGGCTCCAAAGGATGTGGATCTTTACTCTTTAATGAATGATATGGACCTTGACTTGAATTATTTCTTGAATAATGAAACCCTACATCACAAATATTGCCTCAAAAACAAACATGATGCATGGTGACTTTGACATGATGCTTGATACTTGAATGATGCTCTAAAACACTTGATAATAAACTCTTGGATGCTCCTAAATGCTCTTGTAAACACTGTATTATCTTGTGAACCAAAATTTTCTATAAGGAATGGTCTCATGAAAGCCTTAGGTGAAAATGAGTGAAATAACCTTGTATTTATACTTTCTTATGCCAAATTTTCCAAAATTACAACACTATAAACTAGAATTAGATCTAGGACAATAAAATAGCACCAAAAATTTTAATTTAACTTAGGTTTAAGCCACACGTTACTCATAGACTAGAAGTGGTGTATGAATCCCATTAGACTGATCTTTGGAACATATTTTTCAAGCAGGGCTTAGATTGATGTGAAATTTAGACTAGGGCCTCAAAACTTCAGTGGGACCCATAGACCCAAGGTGGTTTATGAGTCCTAGATTGCTAAATCTAGGCCATACAATGTAAAAACACATGAATTGTGATTGAAATTTCATAAATGTCAAGGTTAATCTTGGAAAGGTGCTTTAATTAAGCCTTATGGATGCAAAATTATGACAATTAAGGCATAAAGAAGCCCAATTTATTACTAGAACCATAGATTAGTTTGAAAGTGTAAAGATACACTTTACAACACCTTAAATAAGGAAGAACTAGGTCCAGTTAGTTTACAAGGGCCTAAGACCTAATATGAATTTGTTAAACACATTACAACACTAAATCAGGGCAACATTAAGCTTAGTTTAACAAGGAGGGCCCAAAGAAATGCAAAAAATGTAAGGGGATACATTTTTCAACATTACATTTAGCTGCCACTTTAGTGAGAGGAGAAACTTGCTTCAAAATCACACTAAAGTAGAAATAATTGCATCAAGAGGGGTTCAAATGTACCAATGCTAGTAAGATAGGATGGTAATGATCAAGAGGGGTGATGAAGTCCCCAAGACCAAGATTCTATGGAAAACAAACATAAGCCAAAAAGAACACACATATAAATATGTAAGGAGCAACAACAAGGAATAAGCATACACTACCAAAGACAAAGAAAAATATAATGAAACAAAAGGGGTGGATCAATCTTTGACCATTTGTTCCACACGTTGTGGATCAAATCTAAATTCTTTGTCTAAAAATGAATGTTCACAAGGGTTAGTGGAACCTTAGGTTGTCCACTAGGTGAGCCCCTAGTGAGACACATATGCACACAACCAATATGTGCTCACACAAAAAAGAAATGGGCTATGGAAAAGTTACTCCTAAGTTTGGCTCCCATATGGACAACTAGAATGAAGCTATACACCCTAATAAATTTAATAAGGTGCCACAGAATAATGAACTTTGAGCTTCATGAGGCAAGCAAAGCTTTGTATTCTTACAACTAATGAACAAACAAGATGGCTCCATCAGAAAGAAAAGTGTGTTATGCAAAGTGGCCATATAATAGAATATGTAAGATATGTTCAAAAAAGTTTTTCTTAGTTCATGTAAGGTCTTAACTTAGGGAACATCATGCCTAATTTCTAAAAGAGAGGACCAATCAAAGAATAGAAAATTCACTACTTAGGGGATGTAGTGTTTCAGATCAAGCCACTAAGAGGAATATAATATGCTAATATAGACCACTCTCTTGAGGGACATCACACCCAATATCACCACAAAGTGAAAGACACATCGCATGAAGTAAGAAGACTATAATGTGAAACATGAGTCAAAAAAGAATAATGCCAATGTATGCCCTGACTTCAAAGAAATTGTTAAACACCATGCTGTTAGCAGGTACATTAAAGTATCAAATGATAAATGCTAACAATAAAGAGTGTTATAATTTTTAAACAAGAACAAAACCAAGAGCCACATGATCAAACAAAAAATAAAGAGACCTTCCACATAAGAGATCTACAAACAAATATGTGCAATATTCATCAACAAGAAAAAGTTAGAGAAGAAGCTTTCAAGAAGATATGAAAGCTCTAAATATTTCCCGTGAAGTAATTACAATGAGGGTTGAATGCTTATAAGAGCAAAGACCTAAATGAGAAAGGGATCAGATCATGACAAGTGTCAACATCACATGAGATGAGACATAATGATCTAATATTAAATCAACTAATAAAGAATTCCTAAGTAGCTAAAGTGTGTGATTTAATAAATTAGACTAATAATCAATTAAAGATTAATTAATTATTAGCTAATGTAAGATAACTCTAACAAAGGGGACATGAGAGCTTATTTAGAAAGCCCTATTCCAAGCCATATGTTTCCAAATAAAGCTGTCACTGAAAGATGTTGCCCCCAAAATGAATAAATTAGACTAATAATCAATTAAAGATTAATTAATGATTAGCTAATTCAAGATAACTCTAACAACCCCCCTTAAGATGAACATAGGGAGTAGCTAAAAACCCTAAAAGGAATTCAAGATGGGTCCCGACAAACAAGGCCAAATAAGGTAACCATGTACAAATAAAATATCTCTATAATGTGGAGAAAATGAGAAAACCTCATGGGAAAACCTCTAGTCGAAAAATAGATCAAAGGCAACTGAAGGACTGAAAAACCTTCAAATCAAGGTGTCAAGGAATGAGAAGCCTCCAACCAAACAAATTTTTGAAAAGGGAGAACATGTAGAACACCACAAAAGCATGAAGAAGTTGCAAACACTGTCGAAGAATGACTACTGAAATACTCAAAAAGGAACCTCTGTTGAAACATATGATGATCAGGATCAAGAAGACAAGAATCTGTATGAGTTCCCCCAACAACACTACTCAAATCTGATGGAAAACCAAGGAAAACATCAATAACTCAAAGATATAGATGGCACAAGTACCAATACTCTGAAGAACTAATCATGTAAAAAAGGGAAGGTTGCCTCTAGAAATAGGAATGCAAGAGTGTCCATATGGTAAGTGCTCCATCTCACCTAAATGCATGGGTAACCAACCACTACATCTGCTTTGTACATAGGAACAAATATTGTATACATAGCTCACTCCAACGAAAAAACAAGGAAGCATTAATACCAATAGTAGAAACCCCCCCATAATGTTGAAAAGGGAGAGGTGTGATAGGTATACTGAAACTAAATGCATGAAAGTAGGACATGATAAAGAACCAAGAACATCTGAATGTTTAGACATGAATGTATAAGCAAATATAAAGGATGTGAAAAAAAAGTCACATACGCATGAGAAAGGTTTGAAGGAAAAAAAGAGTCAAACATCAACCCCCATGGCACTTTATATCATAGTGCAAGTACAATAAGGCACAAAGTGAAGTGCAAGATCCCATAATACATGTGCAATACTGAGGCATTTTATCTCAATTCGTTTACAAAAGAGAAAACGCATGAAAAGGATGTCTACAATGCCCAAATAGGATATAATACTGCAAATACATAAAGAATAACCCAAAACAAAGTAGCCCATGCAAACAAGAAGTTCACAAGAGCTAATATGTCTAGGTAATTGACTAGAGTGTGAAAAAAAAAATTGAATAAAATTTACCTAGAGTGAAATCTAGAAAAATTGCATGAATGGAACTGAAGAGCTCTAAAAGATAGTTCCAACACCATTAAGATCATGAAAATGGAGAAACTGGTCAAAAGTTACAATCTTCATACTGAAAACAACTCCTTTGACTTCCACAGGTTGTATAATGCACTAGCAGCCAAATAAGGTGATGAGACCCACACCACTGGAAATTTGACGAAACCAGCTTTCTGACGATATCTTGTTTTCTAAAATATGGTATTGTATGCCCAAGTTAAGGCCAAATGAAAAAAACACCTCTTCTAGGGCACAAACGGGGTCAAATGGGGCCATAGAGTATGCCCATACCACTGACGTTAGCATGATGCCATGCTCACATCATCAAAATATTCCAAGAAATATTCCATGTTGCCAAAAAAAAAATCTATCCCTCTAGCAAAAAGTTGACAAATGTAATATTTTGAGGCATATTCTTTGGTTGGTCGGAAAAAAAATTGGCCCCTTGAAAAAGATGTTCACTCAAATATTCTCCTAATGCCCATAAAAGAGCAGCCAACAAAAGTGGGGCCATTTCAATCGTAAGAAGGGCTAGCATCGGGAGATGAAGAATTCATTGACTCCGGCTATATAGCCACCATTAGTAGGCTCCTCAGACAATCGTTATCTACTTTAAGGGTACCTATGTACCTTTCAAAAACTATGCCTCCTATAAAAATTCAAATTTCCACCCAGCCTTTAAAAGGATTTTTTACTTAAAAAAAATTCCTGTGTAATTTTTGATTTTGATTTTTGATTTTTAAACCTCAAAATAGGTTTTTTTTAAAAAATAAGCCAACCTGAAAAATATTTTTCTCAATCTACATGTAGATGGTCGTATGAGCAACAAATTTTTCCTTAGAGGTCAACTGCTCAGATTTCAATATTTTTACAATTGATCTTAGGGTTTTTGGCTACTGCAAATGCAATGGTGAGGTACAGTTGGTCTCAAAATGCCCAAAAATTTTAGCTACCCTTCAAATCTAGAAAAAAATCAACCGCTTCAAAACCTTGTAGATCTGGCTTCAAGAATCAAAATCAAGCTAAACAAAATCCAAATTTGAATTTCTTGATAGTCATCGATCCAACGCTGAGGTCCTTTTCACACAAAAATGATTCAAAAAATGCCCACCTCCAAAATTTACAATGAAAGAAAAGGGGATTTAGATCTAAAGCTTGCAACCCTTGTTGAAGAAGGAAACCTCATAAATTGAGAAGGTGTTTGTTGAATCCAGACTCTGATACCATGTTAGAATTATGAAACAAGCACAAAGCCATGAGGCATAGGATCAAACAAAAAACATAGAAACCTTCCACACAAGAGATCTACAAAGAAATATGTGCAATATTCATCAGCATGAAAAAGTTACAGAAGAAGCTTTCATGAATATATGAAAGCTCCAGATATTTCTCATGAAGTAATCACAATGAGGGTTGAATGCTTATAAGATCAAAGCCCTAAATGAGAAAGGGATCAAATCATGACAAGTGTCAACATCACATGAGATGAGACATAATGATCTAATATTAACTCAACTAATAAATCATTCCTAAGTAGCTAAAGTGTGTGATAATAAATTAGACTAATAATCAATTAAAGATTAATTAATTATTAGCTAATGTAAGATAACTCTAACAAAAGGGACATAAGAGCTTATTTAGAAAGCCCTATGCCAAGTCATATGTTTCCAAATAAAGCTATGTCATTGAAATTGGTTTCCCCCATTTAAATAAAATCCAAAAAACACATAAGGGATCCATGGATTTCGGGTTAGTATGTCTTGCTACAATATTTTTTATAGAGCCAAAAACTATCATCATTCCCCAAATACTCATGGAATAGGAAGAATGACACAAAGAGAGCAAAAAAGAAAAGAAAAAGCTTTTGGGTCAACATGGAAGAGACATGAATGTCTCAACTCCTTGCATAATCCCCAGAAGGAAAACACAAGACAAATGAAAAGATAAATATTTACGACATAGAGAAGAATGCAGGTACAAATAGAGGAATGTCACAAAAAGAGATATATATGAAATAGAATAGTATGGGGAGGATCACATTACACGAATGAAATCGCATAAAGAAACATAAAAAATAAATAATACAAAATCATAGTAAGGCACATGTGAGTCAACCTATTAGTAGGTCGTTTACATCCCAATCATGTTCATCATATATCGAAGGTGGATAGCTAGCCAAAGGGAAAATAACAAGTGCTGAACTAGGGTCATTACCAAGTTAAATGCTCTTCTTAAGAGAATTATTGTTTAAGCTCATAGAAGAGGAAAATAATGTATTCAATGCACATCTTCATCAATTTTAGCAACCTTATCATCATCATCCAAGTTAATCACAATGGAAGGTCAAATGATAATGTCCAAATAATTGTTTAGTTCCTGTTGCAGTTGCGGTATAGAATATTTTTGTTGTGGAAAGAGAGACTCATCATCCATTGCTTCAATCAAATTTGGATGTTGATTTTCTTTTTTTTTTCTTTGTTTAATCTTTGAGTAAGAGCATGACATCTACACCTACACTCTCTAGTAGTTTTGTTTCTTTTATTACAATTTTCAAGTTACGTTAGTGTAGGAGTGGGTTTATTAACCATAAGTTTCATTTTTTTCCCTAAGGGGAGGAACAAAAAGAACCATAGGAGGTTGTTCAACCACTTTCTCTTTCATGGGTGGTAATGTAATAATTCCTTCACTTAGAAGTATGTCTAAAGTTCTTTCAATTGCATATGAGAGACAAGGGAATTGTAATTTCTTTAGTCTTTAAGTCTTTCATTGCTTGCTAGACTCGCCAACATAGGATGGTTGAATGTTTTCTTGATTAGAGGTGCTAGGTTCACCTATTGTAGGGAACTTGGGTTCAACTTTTGTTTCAACTTCAAGATGTAAAATTCCAAACATCTCAAGTGGTGGGATGGTAGGGGGTGTTGGTTGTTTCATACAAGGATAAAAGGATACATTGTTCTCAAGGTTGTTAAGGAAATAATTTATGAGTTTCTCCATGCTATCACCATCTTCTCCAATTAGGTCAACATCATGAGGACATGCATTAGGAATTGATTGAGCATGACTAAGTTCAATTTCATTATGGTCATTTCCTAAAGCACAACTCAACACATACACTAATAATTTTTAAGGACATCCAAAGTTTACCAAAGTACATATCCATGATGAAATGCAATGTAATGACTTAGAATGAAGTATGTAAATGCAATTTTTAGATTCTAAACAAGGTAATTTACTGATTCCACTATGCAAAAATCTAAAATGAAATGCTACAAATATAATTTTGAATTTGAACAGTGCACAAAATGAATCAATTTAAGCTAAATGCAATGATTTGAATCAAATTGAAACTCTATAAACTAAAACTGAAAGCTACCAACAATAAATAGAAGAACAAAAATAGAGATGGGATTAAATCACCCAAAGGGGCATATGAGTCCCACTTTAGGGCTTTTGCACATTTTTCAAAAAATATTGAATGAATGTTATGCTTTCTAGGTTGGATGATGTATAGAATAAATCAAAGTGTAGATTTTAGATGAGATTCAATGATGCAATACATGAAGATGCAACCTATATGCACATTCACTAATGCAAGATTAAAAAACCCTAGATGTAAATTAACTAATGGAAACCTTAATGCAAAGTTAATGCAAGCTAGATACAGGACTATGATGCACTTCAAATCTAAAAAGAGGTGTTCACATGAGGTTCACCAAAATGAAATGATGTAAATAGTCCACCCTATCCCCTATGGCATGAGATAGGGTTTCTAGGACCCATTCCTATTTCCCTTAAGTTTCACTCAAGAAAAACCTAGAGATCTCAATCCAAATGTAGAAAAGGGGAAAGAGATATTGCAATAGGATTTCCTAGGGAATGATTAATAACTAAAGAGTGGTTTAGCACCAAGCTATGGCTTGGAATGACAAGTGATATGAAATATCTAATTATGAAAATTAGAGATATGCAAGACTTGAATAAAAGACCTAAAAATGAATGTAAAATAGAACAAAAAAATGTGAAAGAAAAGAGGTACACCTAGAAACTGATAGTAGCTTGAATGGAAACCTAGAATATTGAAACTAGTGAATTTAATGTAGACTAGGAATCATATACCAGGCTGGGTGATTTAGTCCCAGATTAGGGTTTTGGGGAGGGAGAAAAAATTAGTCAAAGATATATCTAGAACACCTAAAAACTATAAATTATCAATGTATTGTGACTCATACGCCAGACGTGGCATATTAGTCTAGTCTGGCCTTTTCAAAAAGTTAGATTCTAAATCTACTCTTCAACCTCTACTCTTTCCTCTCAACCTAATTTATGAATCTAGAATGCTGAATAATTCTCTGTAGATGTCCTTCAATGTCCTTGTAGATGATGTGACAACTTTGAACACTTGACAACATTTCTCCAATATTTATCTTTAATGTGTCTTCAACCTATATGTACAAATCACACACTAAAGAGAGGGAAAAATGTTGTTTTATTAGTAGAAAGGAATTTTAATTTTTCAAACCCCATTTTGGTAATCAAACATTGTAATGCAATCAAATGTAAAGGAGGAATGATGAATGAACTAAATGTAATATTTTAACTCACCAAACCCTAGGAATAAAGTATTGAAAACATGCATGAAATGGCTTCAATGGAAGTAGATCTTGACTCTTTCTTGAATGTGGTAGATCTTGACTTCAATGTTGGCTTGAATCATGAAACCCTATGTCACAAATGTTAGCTCAAAAAAAAACATGATGCATGATGACTTTCACATGATGCTTGACACTCGAATAATGCTCCAAAACACTTGATAATCAACTCTTGAAGGGTCTTGAATGATCTTCTAAACACTTGAATGCTCTTGTGAACTCAAATTTGCAAGAAGGAATGCTCTCATGAAATTATAAGGTGAAAATGAGTGAAATAACCTTGAATTTATACTTGTTTATACCAAATTTCTCAAAATTAGGATACTACAAGCTAACATAAAATCTAGGAGAATAAAATCCCTCCAAGAATTTGAATTAAATTTTATTTTGGGCCACATTGGACTCATACACTAGAAGTGGCATATGAGCCCATTAGGTTAGGCTATGGGACACATTTTTCAAGAAAATGCTGAGATTCATATGAAATCTAGATTGAGGCCCCAAAAATTAGGTAGAACCATATACCCAAGGTGGAATATGAGTCCCACATCACTAAATATTGGCCATACAATCCAAAAACATCTGAAATATGATTGGATATTGGTTTATGTTGGGATTATCCTAAAAAAACTATAGTAATTAAGGCTTCTAGATGCAAAATGAAGCCAATTAATGCATAAAGAAGCCCAATTATTTACTAAAAACACTAGATTAGTGTGAAAGTGTTAAGATACACTTTACAACACCCTAAATAAGTCACAATTAGGTTCATTTTATTTAAAAGGGCCCAAGACCTGATGTGAATGCGGTAAACGCATTTCAACACTAGATCAAGGCAACATTAAGCTTAATTTAACAAGGAGAGCCAAAAAAAAAAGTCAAAATATAAGGGTGTACATTTTATATCATTACAAAAGGTACACCATATAAGACTAAAAAAAGGCACAATTAAGTCCATTTTATTAAGAATGTCCCTAAACTTAATGTAAATATGAAAACATAATACAACACTAAATTAAATCAACATTATGATCATTTTATTAATTATTACTCCCAAATTAAGTGTGCAAAAATGGATACTTTTTAGAACACTACAAAAGGAGTAAATCATTTTATTTATTGAAAATGCAAGGTTAGGGCTCTAATCCCATAGAACATCATGAAACAAGCCTCAGGGCCAACAGTTCAACCCTAAACAAAATAGCAACTCAAAAATAGGATACCTTGCTAGCAGTTCAAATAATAATTAGGCCTACAGGCCACCAAAATTAACCACCACCTGAAAGATAGGCTAGACTATGCATGTTGCAAAGATTAGGTTTTGAAGGAAACCATAAACCCTCTACAATCATGCTTTTACTAGGACCCTAAACCCTAACTACTAACATAAATTGTGTAAGATAGCTAGGCAACAACACAACCTTCAACATCCAAGTTTAGACAACCATCTACTCAATATAAAAAACACTAAACCAAGAAGAAAAAAAGGCAACAAGATTTTCCTTTCAAAACAATTAGACAAACAAAACTCCATTCTTTAATAAGAGAGTTGAGAAGAAAGACTGAATAAAGGGTAGCAAGAATCCGCTTGAAAGACATTCTAGCCCAGAATACTAACTCAATATCCACCTCTACAGGAGAGAGCTCCCCTCTCTTGGAGAGGATGACTAGAACACCTTTTCCACTAGAGCCAAAAATCTCCAATACCCTCAAACTCTAGCTCACTATAAGTTGCTTCTACTTCAATATGAATAATGTGTAAGGATACCAAAATAGAGATCTTCCTACCTGTTTCATAGAAAAATGACCCCTTTTCATTTTCATGGCCTTTTAGGTCTTGTTTCATGGTGTTGGAACTATATTTCTCTAATTTTATGTTGTAACATGGCTCGAACATGCTTATTTAGGTACTAAAGCTAAAAGAACAATGTCTTGTGAAGGTGTTGTGAAGTGTTGTAAGACATTTCTACATACTTCTAGAATCTATTTAATGAAATTTACCTAAAAATCACCTTTTTACTCATCAACAAGTCCTATTTTGAAGTGTTGTAAAGTCTTGTAACAAGCTTTCACACTTTTCTAGGAATATTTTCACTATTTACACCCCTACCATGCTTTATTTGGTCTCTTTATGCCATCATAAGTTTTAATTAATTGTATTTTTGAATGTTATCCTAATAAATAACATTAAATACAACATTTTTTAGGTCATAGGTGGGACCCATTCGCCATGGGTGGTGAATGAGTCCCCCTTTGGCCCCAAATTCAAAATATTTTAAATTTCTTATTCAAAATCACTTAATGTTGGCATGTGATGAGGTATGAAGGGATACTAAGGCACAAGGCACTGTATAAATAAAAGTGATTTTCATCTCATTCTAACCCCCATTCATCAAGTTCACTTATCCACCTATTCACTCAAGCATTCAAGCATTTTACATCAACAATTCAAGCACTACTCAAGCACTTTAAAGTAGCCATTGAAATTACTTAAGAATTTCATCATCAAGGGTTAGATAGGTGTGGCGCTTGCATGTGCTTTATCTTTCCGCTGTTTCATTATATTTTCAAGGGTTTAATTGCAAAGTGGGGTTAACCCCTATTCACTAACCCTCAATCATTTTTCCCCTATTGCATGTTGGTTTGTAGCTCTTTGTATGCAAATTTGATAGGTTATTAGGTGTTGAAGATTGATTTCCAAGTCAACTAGGTGCTTCAAGTCAACTTGAGTCAATTTCAAGCTTGGAGAGTTATTTTTCTATTTTAAGGAGGGTGGCTTCAACAGCACGACAGTAGAAATTTTTAGATGCAGTGTTGCGGAGTTGTCTCGATTTTTTTAGAATTTTTGGGAGAGTTGATTCACCACCTTTGGTGAATGAGTGCCTGGACTAAAAATCTAAAGTTTTTCAAATTAGGATCCCCAGCAGGACATAGAAACTAGCTCCTAGCACTTTTCACTGGGAGGAGGGTGATTAGCCACCCTAGGAGAATGAGTCCCAGGTGAAATAATGCTTGATCTCATCTAGCATCTAAAAGACATTCTAGGATCATCAAAATTTCCTAGGTGCATATGATGTGACCCATCTTTACATTCTACACATTTCATTCGTTTTCTTCATTGTTTGCATATCACACTATGTTTTCAAACAAGGCATAAATCTCACTTTTGCATTCATTTTTAGTCATTCAAATTAGTCAATTGCATTTACTTAAGTTCATTTACATTAAACAACATTGTACATTTCTAATTTGGAGTGAATCATGAGCATTTTTGCCCTATCTCTCCTTTTGGAGTGAAAAACCTAGAAGGGCAAGAGAGTAGTCCATGAGGTCGCCAAAATCTATGTTTCATTTTGGTGAACCTAACTTTTGAAAACTTTAGATTTCTGATTGCATTCACATATTTCATCTTAGTTTCCATTTGCATTAGCATTCAATTAGGACATTGATTTGTTATTGCATTCTAGGACTTTTCATTTTGCATTAGTGAAAACTTCATTTAGCTTTCATTTTTGCATTACATCTAAATTGAAAACAATAAAATTTTGCATTCTACATCTATCATTGCATTCTGAAGAGAATTTAAATCATCTTTAAATTTCTAAAAAACACTAAAAAAAATCATACTAGGACTCATTCGACACCTAGGGTGAATTAGTCCCTCTACACTTTTTTTATCAACATTTCTGGCATTGTTTTGGCATTTTTCTACATTACTATTTCTTGTTCTTGCATTTTGTTTTCATTTACAACATATCTATTTTTAATCAATTCCTGCATTTTTTTTATTTACATCATGGCATTTTCTTTCAATAATTTTTGGAATTCATTAAAGTCCTTGGTAGACATGTCCAACTATGCCTTTGGTTGTGACCCTAATGACCTTAAACTCCAACATGCTCCTACAACTCCTAATGGTTGTCCTCCTTGTGAAGTAGACATCATTGGAGAAGATGATGATAGCATGCACAATTTCTACAATGACTGCATTGACAACCTAGAAGCCAATGCATCCTTTTACCCATACATGAAATCACAAGACCTTCCCACTGTTGCACCTCTTGATCACTTTGTGTATTTACATCCTGAAGTCATTATAGGACCTATGGTTCCTCCATGAAGTGGACCTAGTTCCTCTCACCAATCACATTCACAACCCTTCTATGAGTACAAAGTCACAAACATTCCTATCAACCTTGAGTAAACATATGGCAAAGGATTCACTTTCTTAAGTAAAAAAGGTTGTGACACAAAACATGAACATGAAATTTATCAACATTTTGAACAATCAACTAAAGAAAACACAATAGGACTTGGATATCATGATCCTTCTCATCCTGAGAGACATCCTCTTCAACCTAGGAGACTTTCAAATGTTGGAATGGTGATCTTGAATGCTTCTCCTAACTTAAACATTCTCCTTCCACATGAAAAACCATTATCTCCTAATGAAGAGGATGTTAGGATCCCTATGGGTCCTCTTCCTCCTTCCATCCATGAACAAGGCAAATATAGCAAGCAAAAATGACCTTACAAACTCAAAAAGATCAAGTTTCCCACACATCCTCCACCTAAATGTGAAGGGAGACTTCAACTACTCTTAAATAAAGGTCTTACACTTTTACCACCTATGAATAGGTTTCTTATTTTTCTAAGAGACTCTAACATACCATTTTGAAAATATCATCACATCCTTGGAAATCACACTAAAGAATGT
>VDFB02390299.1:3314-17765 GCA_007258455.2 Sequoia sempervirens | reverse complement strand
GTGACTCTCGATCAAATCTCACAGTGTGATAATGTGACATTTAACTGCGACATTTAACTAGGACAGTGGAACAAGTCACATAGAAGAACATTTAACTAGGACAGTGGAACAAGTCACATAGAAGATGTGGAGTGTGGAAATATGGATAAGTGAGGTATTCTCGTATTATAAATGGGACACGTCATTGAGTATACCACTAGATTCAACCATGTTCCTTGGGTTCCCATTCCAGTTGTGTATTCCCATTCAGTTCATAAGATTTAGTGTTTACTTTTAGGCGTCCTATTCCAATATTTCCCTATTCAACACAAGGGGACTGACTGGAAAATTGGTTCAACCCACTCTTCAAGGAAAAACAATACAATTCTAAGTAGGGATTGTAAGAGAATGACCTAGGTTCACATCTCTCTTGGGCTCATCCAAGTCGGCCAGATCTAAAAACTTGCAATAAGCTTAGATTTACCAAAAATTAATTAAAAAGACACTAATATATACAACAGGGAGCAGCTCACCATAATGGAGTAAACTTGTTCATGTGATTCATCGAGAATAAGATTTGTGGCCTAATCAAAGCCCCTCAAAATATCCTGCAAATATAATACTTTCAATTCTCAACTATAAATACAAAACACATATTTGAATCATCTTGTTAACAGAAGAACCCAAATAGAGTAAAACACAGAAAGAATATACGCATACATACCCCTATGTTTCATCCATCATTCGTAATGATGGAGATGACCTCTGAAAAGATCAAGAGATGCCCAAGAGGCAGATTAATATCTTAAAAAGCTTAAAGTGTAAATGCAAAATGGAAATAGTAGATGTCCACTCTTTACTATTAAAGCAAAACCAGAAAGCTGAACAAAAAGTGTACAATCTGGCAAGTTGTCACAAGTTTCTTCCATGAAGGAGGGTACCCAATACTACACAACAAATAGTACGTATACACCAAAGTTTGAACTGATGCATTTGTCATGAGTGCAATAATCTGTAGAGACTTGTTTGGCTACCTGCTCCAAGGAAAGTGGTAAGTAGCCACTTATATTTCCCCTATTTTTAGCTGTACATAATATGAGATAGCTTGACCCAATCTAAAACATTCGAATGAATATTAAAAACCCTAATTCTGAGGACAAAAGATGAATTACCAGAAGAATGGACTAATATAAAAAACAATAGGAACAATCACCTGAGCAAAAAAAATTATAAACCAGGGAGGGCATAGATCCTTGCACACATAGGTTTCTTTTTGCAAATCTGGCTCCTTTGTCATTTCCTACACCCAGCTCATTTTCTGAATCCATAATAGGAGAAATCCTACCTGACACATCTCTGGTGCAGGAGACACATTCAGAGGTACTGTACCACGTATATTGTAAAATACAATGCTTGCATATTACCCTGTTTTTGCAAGAAATTTGTTCGCTTCATCCCATCTAGACATGGTAAGACAACCCTTTGAGAATCCAAACATGAGAGAAATATTATGGATAAAAGGATGGCAAGGTTGTGATAGGGTCCCAATATCATATAATAGTTTGTCTTGCAATGTTCCGCCCAGCCTAACTTCGAGTGGAGCAAAAGCTGCACAAACACCATGATTTGACAATGGCTGAGACTGCTTTGTAAACAACATATGTCTACCCAGTTAAATCCAAAATGATAAAGAAATGTAAATCCCTCTCTTCCCCATGTCTTAAAAAGGCATCATTTTCCACAATGTACTGTTTGTACAAATTCTCACAGCCACAAACACTATAGAAGATAATGTACAGATCTGTAATCCTTGTAATCCCAAAATGCAAGGAGGTGCAAGTGCATACATTGTATGGCTTTTACAGAACTTGGATTTTAAAGATCTTGAAAACAATAATACTTACTGGTGATAAGATTGAGGCTGATGTAACTATGGAATGAAAATGTACTCCTATTGAATTGGACGAAACAGTAACGAAAATGCATAGAGTTTGCAGGGAGAGTATAACATAACTCTACCACAACAGAATTTTTACCTAGCCCTAAAGTTGCAGGTGTGCATGTTTACAAAATGTGGTAACAGAGACAAGGCGCGTGAACTGCTTTCTACAATGCCACCGGCCCAACGAATGGAGAGATTTTCAGCCATTTCTGACAATATGCAGGCGTCTTCCTCGGAACTCGTGCGGTCTCTTGTATAGGAATGCCCGTAGAGCCCCTGTCAATTTACAGACGGCCAATCAGAGAGCGCCAAAAAAATATTATTGAATATTTTGGATAAAAAATTGTGCATATTACTGACCCAACTAGCAAACAAGGAATAAATCCTAAAAGAGTACTGAAATCTGATTGGTTATAGCAGCGTGGTTTAATCACTGTTTAGTGTTTGAAGCCTCCGCTATAGTTCCAGGCAGGAACTAATAATAATCTATTTCAAAATAACACCTTCCTTACCACTCTGTATGACTATTAAATGATAGGACTATGGTATATATTTATTGCAGCTTCCTGTGATTGACTTTGAAGCCTTTACTGGTATGCAGATGCATGGGATTATTGAATATATTCAATGATTTGTACGCTGGGTGAAATCTTTTTCTAGGGCGCTTCAATAACAAAGGTCTGTTCGATGAATTTTTATTTGGATATCTAGTTCGTTAAATAGTAGTCTGGAAAATCATCTACAAACTAAAATCAACTAAACCAAAGCATATTGACTATCTACGGTTATTTTAAAATAGGGTGGATTTACTGCAACTCTGTCTTTCCCAACTGTTTTGTTTTCTGGTGCCATATGAGATGCATAGTTAAACATATAGAATATTAACTCTCGATCTAGAACCCAGACACTGAACTGACATCATATACTGAAATCTCAAATGAAAGATGCATCGAACTTTAGGAAATTGTCAGGCCATTTACACTAGTTTTTGTTATTAATATATACTATAAGGTGGAATACTAAGGGATTCTCAAGAACAATTAAAAAAAACACCTCATGTCTTACTGTTATTTATCTGAAATGTATGCATTTACGTATGTTGACCTACTGAGACCCTGAGTTTCTGTTTTTGTGAACTGCTTGACTGGTCTGTAAAGTCTCCAATTCATACAATAGAGTGGTTGGAAATATCTATGATATACAAGAGATTCAGCGGAAATTTGCAAAGAAAATGAAGAGCATAAAGACATGATTATGTGGAAGAGAGCAATCAGTATTACAAGAGGTTGTGGAGACATCAAAGTTCAGGGAAAGTTGACTATCAAAACGTTGATGTAGAAAACCATTTGAGATTAGTACGCAGATCTGTTGTTGCATGTTCTTGTATGTAGATGTATAAGATTTGTATCAAATGAACTCAACCAAAAACGAAAAAAAAAGACACTCGATACAATTATATGTTAAGTATCCGTTAATTTATGATGCAAACACTTCTCTGATCCTACATATTAACTTTTAAAACAATACTCTATTCCAGTGAATCATTTTTTCAAGACAAATGAACACTATCAAAGCGACAGAAGATAGAGAGGAAGTATTACATCAGTCTCATGCTAAGGGAGAATACATTGACTCTTTTAACTCATTCCTTGTTCCTGCAATTGAACAATCGGCACCATATACAAAAACAAGGATAATGGTAGCTTTGCCAATACCGGATCCTCTGGCTAACAACTCCGCACAAAAGAAGTACCCGTCCTCTTTTGAGTGCTTTCCATTATAATTTGAGAAGAAACCCTCTCATAAACGATGACTGATTTTGTTGAGACTTTCAACTATCGTCCCTCTCCAGATTTGGAAGTCGAGGCAAAAGATAATCCTGTACTTGGAAATGAACTGCTGCTCCCTCCACTCATGTCATATGGAAGTAAAGTGGGAAGAGACGCTTCCCCTTCAATTACCTGTAATATCTGTCTAATGGCAGGTCTCGCCTCTGGCTGAGGATTGCAGCACAGTAGTCCTAATTTGAGCACTTTCTCCATCTCATCTTCAATATATTCACCATCAAGATTGGGATCTGCTGCATCCATGAGCCTGCCTTTCGCATGGAGCTCTTTCACCCAATCCTCCATTACCATCTGGGAAGCATCGAGAGAGGAATCCACAGGCTTCCTCCCGCAGGCAACCTCCAACATTAAAATACCAAAGCTGAAGACATCTGCACTGGGAGTGGCCTTTCCTGTGTGTACTAGTTCCGGTGCGATATACCCAAGCGTACCCATCACCCTAGTAGTTTGTGGGTTTTCTGTATGCTCGTACAGACGAGCGAGCCCGAAGTCCCCCAGCTTTGCATTCAGTTCAGAATCCAACAAAACATTACTAGATTTGATGTCTCTGTGCACTACCCTTTTCTCCCACCCTTCGTGAAGATACTCCAATCCTTCGCCCACGTCCCTCAGAATTCTGTACCTCTGAGCCCAACTAAGCAGGCTCTTTGTCTTCTTAAATATCATCTTATCCAGGCTTCCATTTGGCATGTAGTCATACACTATGAACAACTTTGCTCCTCTCCTGCAATAACCTCTGACTTGTACAAGATTCCTGTGCTGTAAACGCCCCAGAGTTGAAATTTCTGCTATGAATTCCTTTAGGCCTTCAGTGCTCTCTCTAAAGATGGACTTTACAGCAACTTCCTGGCCATTGGCAGGGAGCACTCCTTTGTACACCCGTCCAAAACCTCCACTACCCAGAACTTGATCGTCTCGGAAGCCCTTAGTTGCAGTATGTAACTCTTTGTAGTCAAAACTGTGAGGCCAATATTCCATCTCCCATTCTTCTCTAACGTTTCTGTACTTGTTTCTCTTCCACCTAAAAACCGCTGCTGCAACCAGAAGCAGCAACAAGACAAATACTAGAACCGTAATACTGGCTATAAGTCTCGAGTTGGATTTCTTGCGCTTAATAAGGGAAGGAAGATGAGATATATCCAGCTCAGGCGCGGATCCATTTGTGCTGAAGCTCCAAGCGAGGACACAGTGATCTGCAACGACGGTTCCGGTTGATGCAGAGAAACCAACGTACATTTCTTCTTCGAAAATGTTGGACAGATTCATATTTTGGAGAGATATAAGAGGCTTTTGAGGTCGAAGTGAACCAGCTTCTACTATTGTAACATTCAATTGCTGTTGGGTATGATTGTAATCTATCCAAGCCTGAATATTCTGTCCCCTGTTGAGATCTACTTCATGGAATTGGTTGCTAAGCCAGTACCCCGCAGTTTCAGACTTTTCAGACTTGAGGTTGTTGAGATCCACACCGACATGATTGTTGTCGATGTCTTCGACATCCACGTTGAGAATTGTGTCGAACTCGATGGCAAAGAGATGATTGTCAGCCTTCCCTAAGATGGAATCATTTAACAAACCGAGAAATTGAGTTGATGAATACTCCACACGAGACTTGCTAGGCGTCATGAGAAAGGCCATCCCCTGCCCGCTGGTTCGTGAAGGATCGGAAGAATGAGGAACCAAGGCGAATACGAAGGTAGTGCTGAATGATAAGCTCGTATTTCTCGAACTGAAATCTTTCATCCGCACAGGCTGAGGATACAAAACTCGGCCAGACACGTGTTGTGATTGATTGGTGAGACAGATAGCACCTGAACGGATTGAAGAATATTCGACCTGATAAAGCGTGGATGTATTGAAATTGTTGAAGCGGAAACTTGTCTGGGCTTGTGCTGGAAACCATGCGTGCAGCACAAGGATCAATAGGATACACAGAGACATGGCTCTGAGTTTCTCTCTACAATAAAAATGGAGTATCGAAACACTTCATATAGAAACACTTCATATGACTGAGTCAAAATAAATGCAAGTTGTTAGACGGTCACAGGCGGCTGTCAACGGTGAAACTTAAAACACATGGGGCATTTAGATGAAATCAAGATCAAGAAAGAAGACTCAACTCTCATATATTATGGAGAGTGATTTAAAAAATAATTTAGTTTATAGTCATTTTCAGAGTTTCAATTTTATGACTACCATCAACAGTGAAATCTAATATATACGAAATATTTAAATAAAATCTTTAAGTTTGTCATGTACTGATTAGAAAATATTATAATTATAATCACCATCACAACAAAAATTTTATAGCTATTGTCAAATCTGAAACCAAAAAAGCAGGAGACATTTAGAAAAAATAAAGCTAAAAAAGAAGATTCAAATCTGCTGCCATGTATTATAGATGACTAAAAATTATTTTAGTTTATAATCACATTCAAAACCTAAATTTGATGACATATGAACAAATCTTGAATTTTTTTTAAAATATAATCAATATTTTGAAAAGATTGTACTATATGTAAGATAAAAAATTTAGTTAGATTGTGAAATTTTACATAAGATTATGATGATGTATATTTCATTTATATATAATTTATTAAATTGAGATATATTTTAATATTTTAGAAGTGATTTTCAAAGAGTTCATAATAATCATAAAAAATTACTTGATAGATACAATCTACTATTAAATTTGCGTCTTGATCATATTATTTAACGATGAAACATTTAATTATTTATCACCCATATCAATAATCAATCATATATGATTGACTATTATGCCGAAGGCGTCCCCACGCTGAGCTTTTTGGGCCTCTTGACGCCGAACGGTTTAGATGACACTGCACTACGATGTACCGAGTCTGAGCCGTTCATCCTTTTTGGGGAATTTTCACGCACCTTTTTTCTGCTTTCACCACTTCTGTTGCTTTCTGCCCTTCCAAACTCTTTCACTTCTCCACTTGCATGAGATAATCCCGTTCACCTCAATACATATGCGCTGGTAGCTTCTCCTCTGTCAAAGGCATGAGACTGAAGTTGTCAAGGGCGTATTAAAGCAGACCTGAGCGCTTGGTATTTGGATCATATTCTGCCATATAAACCCTTGTCGGGTAGATTAAAGTGTCGTATGCAGATTGACCGTGTTGAATACAGGGCGGACCATCCAAACGATCGTAGCCGTTAACATCAAATAGCGGTAACAGGGCTGGTATCAGGCTGGATTCGCCTATAATATGTATTTAGATTACTTGTGAACATCTACGCGAAGCGCGGGAGACTGGTTGACCCTTGCAATTTGTTTGATGGAATGCCTGATTGAAATTTTTGTTTTTTGGTCTCTTTTGATTGTATATTACTCAAAATTCAAATTATGGGTTTTACAAGTAGGCATTGACGCTGTTTCAGCAAATGCAAATATGCTTTATCGACCTGGCTAATTCTGTATTTGTTGGGATTCATCCACTAGTTGCAGGTTTAGGTATATGGATGTAATTAGAAGTGGATTTCAATTAGAAGCATAGAGAATGCACCATATGTGTTTGAAAAAATGCCTATATGAAATGTGATTTTGTTCAACACTTTGATTGCAGGATATGCACTGAATGGGTCTGTTGTTAATGCTTTATAACTGTTTGAGAGCATTTCTGAAAGAGATGTGGTGTTATGGAGTTCGATCATTGTAGGGTATGCAATGATTGGGTTTCTTGTTTAGAATGGACATTTTGAAGAAGCTATGAACTTCTTTCAGAAAATGCATGAACGCAATGTGGTTTCAACAATACGATGATTTTGGGCATTTGCACAAAATGATCATTTCGAGGAAGCCCTGTAGCAAGTGTATTATTGCTGGTTGGAGGCGTTAGGACTTCTAGAAGGTGTATTGCAGACTTGGGAGTGGGAAAGAGCAATTTTTGTTGTGTTTATCTGAATGGGTATCGCTGCAAATATTTCTCTGTAACTTCTTTTCATTATTTACCACCAAAACTCATATACAAATTCTCAAAACCAAAAATAAGTAGGGTGTATATTTCAAAGATTCTCACATTCTGTGCTTTCAAGGTCTTTATCTACTTCAACCAGCCAACACTGGAAAAGTGCTACTTCGAGTAAATTTTTAGCCCTTTTTAAGAGCATATCACTTGCAATTATGGTTCATTTTGAACCCCTAGATATGTTTTTCTGTGACTCATCCATTTTTGTTCTCTGTAATTTTCGTTAAGAAAACAAGTTTTCTATCTTATTTGTTGAAGAGAATTGCTGCATCAGAAGAGTTTTTTATGTATTCCAGATTCAGTTGAAGCAATGGACACTGTTGTATATGAGGAGTTGATAGCCTCCATCAACTCCAGCTTGAAAAAGGTGTTTCTTCTTATACCATTGTCACATATTTGTAGTAATGTGAACATAAGAATTTTAGTTAGATATCAATCCAGTAATTAAATACTTTCCATGCAGATGGGTTTCCAAGATTACAACCCTCTAAACTATGAGCGAGGTTGTCATACAAAATTGACTTGGCTTGTTAAAGAAAGTTTACAATTCAGGTGTGTTCATTTAAAGCGGTTCCATATGAAATGGATTATGCGATCTTTATGCATCAAAGCAAGTTTAAATGGGGAAAAGGTGACTTCTAATGGGTTGTGCTCTTATTGGAGATCTGTGCCTTTGCCAACACCAAAACTGCAACAGAATCTTCCAATCAATAGTCAGAACTTACCAATCAATAACCATAAATCTGTCCTCCTTCAATCACCAAAGCCAGATGGTGAACAAAATTTACCAATCACCAAATATAGGGCAGAGCAAGGGAATCTCAAACCTGATAACTCAAGAAAAGAAATACATGAAAGAATGAATATATCACCAGGTCTTCTTGCAAAAGGGACAAATTTAATAAGTTGAATATTAGTTCAACTACATTTCTATTAGAAGCAGTAAACCAGTCAACACCAAGCACGCCACACCCCCAAGCACATGGTGCATCTCAAAAATTGATATTATTTAGGAGGCACATGGCGCATCTCAAAAATTGATATTATTTAGGAGTAAAAAAAATGGGTGCATAGAAACTAATCCTGAGGAATTTGGCCTAAGGGATATCTGTGCAGAGATGGGAAAAGGCTTGATCTATCTGCTTGGAGGCAACACACCATTCTGCCCAAAAGTGTAAAATTACAGATTTTCCTTGGCTAAGAATGAGTCAAACTCTGCTCTAGATTGGATATCTTCTACATTGGCACCCATTTCCACTCTCTGAAAAATGGTTTTGCCCGGATGGATTTTCGGGGGCTGTTTAGCTGAGAGGATAGAATTGTGTCGTGCTGTCGAAGATGCCGGATAAAAAACAGGCAGAGCTTGCAATAAAAATACGAACCCTACCACAACAGAATTTTTTTTAAATGATGCAAACAAAAAACAATCTTCCTACATCTGTTGCTTCAATCTACTCAAGAAAAGTAGCCTTTTTCTTGTTGGATTCCCATGAACAGCAGTACAGTCTCGAGAAACTCAAATAATGCAAATCTTCAGATGGTGGGAAGGGCGAAAACCGTTACAAAGAGTGGTCACCAAGCGATGAATTACTTTAAAACCAAAGTGAGAGATAACTCTCATCTTCCCTTTGAGGTCTTCAACTTTAGTCTCCAAGGCAACAACTTTAGCAACAATGGATTTCAATTGGAGCAATCCATATCTGGGAATCTGTTGACCCCCCTTGCAACTGCAACTTGAAACAAAATTCATCATCCTTTATTGCTTTGAGAACTGTCTGTGCACCGCTACATAATCTGCTCATTGGTAAATTGGAGTATCTGAATGCTATAAATGCCCTGTATAATCCATAGGACTTCCATCCATTTGCAAGTACAAAGCAAACCATTCGAACAATGGAAATGGAAATTAATTTGAATGTGCTGAGCTATATCGCATTGGCCATTGCATCAGTTTTAGTTGTTTGAGAATGTTTGTTTTGTCTGTTTTTGAGTGGGTGATGTTGGGATGCCTTGAAGTGCTTGGGATAGCCAGGGGGCATCATTATGTCTCTGGGATGTCTTGACAAAGCCATGGTGTTCCCATTTTATGCTAAAAAATGGAAGCATCCTGTGTATATGCCCTCTTTCAGGGATGTCCCAAAATATAACCAAAAAGAGGGCTAAGGGGAAGGATGTCCCATTCTCCCACGTCCCCGAAAACCTCCTGGACAATAGCTAGATTTTGTGGATGCATCGTCGGGTAATGTTGGGGAGAATACTTTTAGATATCAATTGTCAAACCACCTATATAAAATTCATATCAGTTAGGGCTGCTTTGCATTGTCTTATCTTGCACATATTGGAGATGTTGAATTCACAGAAATCAAACTTAATTGTTTGCTTGGAAAATAACTTAATATTAAAGTGTTCTATTGCGAATCCAATCTCTAAAGCTATATAGATAACTAAATCAGAAATTCAATGGTATTCATGTACCAGTTGGAGATTTTAGAGGTGAAAATTCAAAATAAGTATAACACATAATTTTTCATTGTCAATCTACGTGCAAGTCAGTAAACTGTTCTGTTTACATATGTTCAATGGAAGGCATGTTGCAGACTGATAAACATAAACTACAAATTCAAAATTATGATAATGAAGATAGAAAGACTTATTTTTTAGCTGTATATGGTTGCTCAAATTTGGAATGCCGTATCTCATTTAAAGCATGGGTGATTGAATGACATAGACAGGGTCAATTGATGTACTGGGAGGGAAATATGCAATGCTGTATCTGATTTCTTTGATTAGTGGGTCTATTGCACGTCATAGGTGAAGCTATTATAAGAAATAAAAATAGAAAGAAATCAAAGCAGCTCTATATTTAAATGCCTACGGTTGTTCTTTACTGGAAATCTCTTAACTGTTCAAAGTTGCCACACAACTGTGCTTCAATTTCCTCTTCAAACTCAGGTTTTTAATTTCTGCTATCATGCAATTTAGCTGTGGGAAACTACCCAACTGTTATGCATTTATTTTCTGAACTACACATTACCATCATCTGGTTAATTTAAAGTTATGTCAAAATTGATTTTGGAATTTGGTTGTTGTGAGAAGTTGCAGTTCTTATCAGATACTCTATCTGAGGCCTTCAATGTTCTTCAAAAAATGCCTAAACGGAATGTTGTCTGATGCAATGCAATGATTGTTGGATTTGCACAAAATGGTTTCTTGGCGAGGCTTGGAAGCTTTACGAGAATGGCAGAACCAAATGTAGCGACTTGGAATGAGATGATAACTGAATTTTTATAATTTTATGCAAAGAGGGTGTTTTATATAGCCATAGAACTCTTTAGAGAATGCGAGAAAGAAATGTGGCTTTCTAGAATCCGATAATTGTTGAATGTGTCATCTGTGGGTGTGATAGAGAGGCCGTTCATTTTATTTTTTAAATGCAACAGTCTGGAACAAATCCAGACCATGTTAGTTTTGTTGGAGTGCTATCTGCTGGTCTGAGTGTAATTCTGGGCAGATTGTATCTTGTAATGAGAGTGGTCGCCCTGCAAATAGAAAAGTAATGTGAAAAACACCTCTACTTCGCATTCTTCTACAAGAGGACGATGGGTATGAGGGTGTGAAACCTTCTTGCTTAACTGTTTTCATCAGTTGACAATGCTGTGTGTCATTTAAAAAAATATGGTGTGGGTCATTTATAAAACAACTACAAAATTCATGATCTAACTCCTACTGATAGGGGGAAAGACATTCAGGTTATCAATTTGTTGATAGCAGGTTGAGAAAACACAGAAATTTGTTCATTGAAATTTGTTTGCATCTCAGAATGAGCTTGCAGCTTTTTAAAATGTTTCTTATTGGCATTTTTCTTAATTTGTACAGTAAATTGGGCAAAAAGAGAAGAAACTAGGATGTCTAAAACTGGCAAAAAGTTATAGATGACAGGATCTGAAATAACTGTAGAAACTAGAAGAGGTCGTCTGGTTATAGGTATGAAATTGAAATTTATAGTTTACTCAAAACATTTATAAACGTCTTTTTCTTGAATACCAAGTAGCTTTACAACAGCTAAAAAGTAAAACAGTCTCATATAATCTTCATCAACACAAGCTTAAGAGGCGTGGAAGGTCAATTAGGAAATAATTTGGTCTATTTTGTGCAAACATTTTGCAGTACGTGAGGTAAATTGGTAGTCCATTTAGCAAGAGATTTTTGTGCAACAAAGGTCTCAATGGAGAAGTGATAGGTTCAAATCAGCTATGCATTCTTTTATAGGGATCCAAACATGATCAGTGATAGGTTCACATGAGCTATGCATCCTTTTATATGCATCCTTTTGTAGGGATCCTTTTAACTAAGCTCCATTACCAGCAGGGTCATGTTATGTTTGGGGGAAGGGTAGGAGAGAGAGGGTGGGTATGGACATAGAGGAAAAAATAGAGTGAGACTTAAAGAACAAACAAAGGACTTGAGAAAGAGAGGGATATACAAAGAGGGAAGAGGGAGAGTACACCAGTACATACTTCAATCATTTGCTACACAAGACTTGCATACCATACAAGTGGCAATGGTGTTGCTTGTGCTTCTGACAAATCACCATATGATTGATGCTCTTGATGAAGAGCAATATGATGATTAAAAATTTGTATTTATTTCATGTGTAGATATAGTCATATAAACCATTTTGATGTATCTTCAACATTTTTGAATTCACAATTGACACTGAATTATGAATTATTTACTGTGTTCTAAGTTCAGTACTTATTTTTCTACATTTCATTTCGAACCAAGGATACCAAAACTTGAACCATCGACATGGCTCGAGAATGAAAAGCCCAAGAATAATCTGTGTGAAGATTAATAAAGAAATACTGTTTTCTCTTTAATGTTTCTCGGTTGTTGAGAAATTCATAACTGCTTACTTTTCTGCCAATTAAAAAATATGATTAGTAGCTTACGGATCTCAAATGGCTTTTTCTGGGTTATAATAAACAAATTTAACAAATAATTAACTAATATGTCTTCGGCGTACCTATTGCACATGAAGGTGCAATTGCTAGTTAAAAATATTTTTAATCATTGTCTATTAACTTTTAAAACTAAATGACATTGAATGGGTAGGTCCCGGATGCGCAGCTCTCACCTCTCAACAAATGCGTCCTCTGTTTTCCAATCTTGAAGTGGATGCCACAGTGGCCGATTTTTATTAAATCCATTCATTGCCCTTCATTGAAATCAGGCTGTGGAGCACTGAAACTGCTCGGTTATCTTAGCCCTCCGTTGTGGGTGAGACGAAGAATTAAGAATATGGAATGATTGAGAAGGAACCAATCTTAAACAAGGAGATCAAATTTGTAAACCGTAGAAAGAGATTTTGATGCAAGGAATCCTGTTGCAAGTTTGATGGAAGGAAACATGTTTTCGTAAATCAGGAAATATAAGAAATTTTAGTCCTTTCCTCTACGGCCCAGCATAAAGTGCCCTGTTTTATGCCATTAAAGCCCCCACCGGGCTTCTTAAAGTTTTAAGCCATTCACTTAAAAGGTTAAAAGTGACTTCTATCAAAGAAGAAAATAAAATTGATTTTTCATGTCATTGATATCTATCATTTATATATGTATACAAAGCATTAGTGATAAAGAAATAATTGTTTTAATCCATTCATTTAAAAAGCTTAAAACTGTCATCTATCAGAGAAAATAAAATTGATTTCTCATGTCATTGATTGATATATAAATTTATAGCATTTATATAAGTATAAAAAGAATTAGTGATAAGAAATTTGTTTTAAGCCATTCATTTAAAAGCTTAAAACTGTCATCTATCAGAGAAGAAAATAAAATTGATTTCTCATGTCATTGATTGATATATAATTTATAATTTATATGGGCATGCATTAGATTGATGTATGTAATGATAGATAAATATTCTGAATTATTTTTAAATGACAATTATCAAATATTTATGTGTCTTAATTTGAAAAGATTTTTATTTTTTTTTTGTCTCACATGAGATCTTGTTGAAAAAAATAGTCAGCTAATACACCTCTAAAAACAACATTTTGTAGCATCTAAACATTAGAAAAATTTCATAATAATTTATTTGTCTTTACATTTAGTGGTTACCTAAGAATAGTTATCTAAAACTAAACTCAATGCAAACTACTCATGCCATTGAAGCAATATGTTGCAATGAATTGTATGGCTATGAGGCAATATGCATCATTTATCAACATTCTTCCCCTTGTTGCTAAGTGAATTGACAATATGTTCTCAAAGTGTCAAAAATTGAGCCTTTGCAACTGCCTTAGTAAAGATATCTACAAGTTGTTCTTAATTTTTTGTAAACCTCAACTCTACTTCTTTCTTTCAAAGAAATTTTCAAATGAAATGATATTTCAAATCAAAATGCTTTGTCCTACTATGATAGACATTTTTTTTGGTGAACTTGATTGCACTTGTGTTATCACAAAAAATACTAGTCTAAATTTCTTCTAGAAATTTTCTAAGCTATAATTCTTATGTAGTCGCAAAAAGTGACTACAATATATTATACTTCTATTAATTAAAGGGAAAATGTATGTAAGTTACTTATTTGAGCTCCAAATAACCAAAGGGAAAATAATTGCTCAGGTTGTAGACTTTTAGTCATCCAAACTACCTCCCCGAGCAGAATCACTAAATCCAACAAGATTAAA
>VDFB02390298.1:0-15814 GCA_007258455.2 Sequoia sempervirens | reverse complement strand
CATCAACAGTATGCCCAATAGTAGAGAGTTGATCTCTCAACTCGGAAATCTTCATGAAGTATGAGATGACGGATTCTCCTTTCGCCATCTTGACATGATGAAGTTGTTGCTTTAATGCAAGAGCTCGACTTGTGTTGTTGATCTCATACATTTCCTCCAAAGTCTTGAACATATCTCTTGCAGATTTTAACTTGGAGATAATTGGCACAATGTGATCTTTCACGGAATCCACCAACATCTTTTTCGCCTTAGTGCCATTTCTCTTCCATTGTAATTTCTCATTCTCATCGGATGGTTCGGGAACTTCGCCCTCCACGAATGCTACTAACTCATTTTCCTCCAAGGCGAGCATGACTCTGAACCTCCAAGATGTGAAGTTAGATGCGCCCTCAAGTCTATTTTCAATCTTGAGCCCCGTTCACCATCTTGACGATAAGATAGATGCAATCAAGGATGAGAATAAGAATGGAGAATATTGCTGCTTGACTAAATCTGATCACGATCTTTCTTAAACCTGCTCTGATACCATGTTAGTTTTCATGATCAAATTAGATAGACAAAATTTAATTAAAAATCAGACACACTATCACAGCATATACCCTGGGAAAACCCTCCACTTGAGGGAGAAAAACCCAACAACAATATATCACTTATATATTGAATATCAATGAATGTCTCCTTTACAAAGAGGCCGATATGGAGGCCAATTAACAGCACCACAATCTGATGCTAATACAGAAACAATATAATGCAACTTGCTGATAGCAAACTCGACCTCCTTCAATTATATCGATTTGCACTTGATGATCTTCTTGATACACAAACTCGCACTTATGTATATCGAACTTATGATGAACAATGAATATGAATGAATGAATGATCGAATGGCACCTTCATTATATACAATTCGATGATGAGAACTCAAGGGTGGCGTCTCTTCAAATGCACAGGGTCGGCCACCCATGAGAAGATGTGATCCTTCAACAAATCGCCGATTATGTAGGAGGTCGGCCTTAGGCATAATAAACAAATATTAAATGTTATTTAATAAAAGACGTGACTCCAAGATGAAGTCGTATCTTCTAAATGTCGGCCTCAATAGCAATGAATAAATATTAGTTAATGAAGCGCCTCTTCATTGATTATTATGTTGCAATTTAAATAACCATTAGGCTACAATTTAAATTGCCCTTCATGGATCGAACTGGGTTGGAAGTAGAAGCTCGACGCTGTCTTTAACATCAACACATGGCGCCTAGAGCAATAACTTAAAGTTCTTTTAAAAAATATATCATTTTAAAAGCTTCTTATGTCCCGGGCGCCCAAGCTAAGATGAAGGCAGAAATTAAAATAAATTAAAAATCAAATGCTAATGTAAAGTGGCGTTGGGTTTTAGGGTGATCTTGGTTGCCCTAATTTGAAGAGACATCTTTTAAAAAGTTCATTCGGAGTTCATTTTCTTCTATGAATGTTTTGACGACTTAGGGAGTGTTGATGTTATAGCAGCGGAAGATTCCTTTCTCTCTTGAATTCAAATAATAAATAATAAATAAATGCAAAGGCAAGTCGGACTTGCTATTTAAATATTAATTTTTTTTTAAGTCTGACTCAATAAAAAGTCGTTTCATTTTGTGAAAGAGGCCAACCCTACATGAAAAGACGTTTTGATGTGTATATATACAAAGCGATTCTCATTCATTTGGTAATTCAATTCATTCAAGATAAGTTCGCACTTCAAGGAAGAGATCGAACATTTGCAGCAGATCGACATTTTGCATCAAGTTGATTGTTATCAAGGAGAAATCATATTATTTGTATATTCGCACCTAAGAGAGGTGCTATCTCTCATTACATTGGATCAGCCTTGTGTTTGGGCCAAGTTGTAAAGAAGATTTCTGCTCTTTTTCATTCTAATATAAGAGATATATCTTTGGCTGGGTTTTTCTCCCTTGAGAAGGAGGGTTTTCCCAGGGTATTTGCTGTGTTCTATTGTTCATTATTTTGTATTGCTGCTTATCTTCATTTCTAGTCTAAAACTAACATGGTATCAGAGCGGGTTTAAGCAAGATCATATCAGATTTGTTCAAGCAGCGAAGTCTTCTTCTTATCTAGGGCAGTCTATCCAAGCATCGAAAAATGGTGAACGGAGTCAAGGTTGAAGATAGATTTGATGGTGCATCAAACTTCACCTCTTGGAAATTCAGAGTTCTTATTGCACTAGAAAAAAATGATCTTCTAAACTTCGTGGAGAATGATGTGCCCGAGCCATCCGATGATGCTAAGAAAACTCAATGTAAGAAGAATGGTACTAAGGCTAGGAAGATCTTGATAGAATCCGTGAAGGATCATCTAGTGCCAATTATCTCCAAGATGAAGACAACCAAAGACATGTTCGAGACTCTACAAGGATTGTATGAGATCAACAATACCAACAGAGCTCTTGCCTTGACACAACAGCTCCATCATATAAAAATGGCTAAAGGAGATTCAGTCATCTCCTTCTTCATGAAGATTACTGAGTTGAGAGATCAGCTATGTGCCATTGGAGATATAGTTGAAGATAGAGACCTGGTTATGTTGGCACTGAATGGTCTTCCTCAATCTTGGGAGCCCTTTATCCAAAGCATTAGTGGAAGATCTAAATTGCCCAAGTTTGATCGTCTTCGAGCTGATTGAATTCAAGAGGAATCCAGGTTGGCAGCAAGAGGAAATGCACGAAGCTCTCATAATGAAGAAAACCATGTCCTTGCTGCTCAAACTTCCAGAAGCAAAGGAAGAGAAGGGAGAAAAGGCAATTTCAAGAGGAATAGAGACAAAAAATCAGATTCTGCTCCTGAACCAAAGAAGAAGGATCTCTCTTACATTCAATGTTTCAGATGTGACAAGTATGGTCACTATGCTCGAGATTGCATAACAAGACCAAAGCAACATGCTTTTGCTGCAAATGTTGATGATGTGTCACCTCAAAAGGAATCTAGAGACAACTCAAGGGGATTTTTATTCATCTCCGCTCTTTCAAGCAATGTTCCAATCGATAGTGACACTTGGTTGATTGATGGTGATGCTTCACAACACATTACAGGATATCGAGAGCATCTTTCAGACTTGGTAGAAAGAGAAACCAACTTGCAAGTGATAATCGGAGATGATGCTTGTTATTCATCTTCGCTCTTTCAAGCAATGTTCCAACCGATAGTGACACTTGGTTGATTGATAGTGGTGCTTCACGACACATTACAGGATATTGAGAGCATCTTTCACACTTGGTAGAAAGAGAAACCAACTTGGTGCTTTCATAATCGCAGATGATGCTTGTTATTCGCGAAGTACTGAAGGTCTCTTCTTGGCATGACTTTTCTGAAGTGAATCGCTATTCTATTCTGCTGAGACCCGTAGGTATACCCGAAGGTAAATCTAGGTTTTGTTTTAAGGATGCCCAGTTTCGCTGCTGGTTGATTCAATGGGCTGATTCTTTCTCGCGATGGTCTTCCCTTTAATATCGCATCTTCTCGTGAATTTACTATTTTAGTAAATTTTTATTTTCCGCGTTGTTCCTGCTGGTTTCGCATGGCTGACTCTTCACTCGTGACCACTGGCCATTTAATGGTCGGTATTTCTGCACAATTGAGAGGATAATATTTAATTAGTGTCATGCTCGTTATATTTTAAATATCAATTTAATGCCTCTGGCTACTTCCTGTTGTTTAAAGATAGTCTTTAAGGGTGTATTTCATTGAAAGAAAATTCAATTCATATTCTTAATATAAAGTGCAAAGATTAACCCAAGCCTTCCATAAATTGACTTACAAGAAGGAAATAGCATTATTAAAAGTCAAAGCTTGCTTCTGGAAAAGTGGACTTTCTCATTGGAGGATTTAGGCTTCATTCAGTACAGTTTATTCTCGAAAGATCATCTGGAAATGTGTTGAGGCCAATACTATTGGGATTTATCTTTTGTCTACAGAATGTTACATATAGCCAGATTGGCTTTGGGATTGCTTCTAGGAATGAAGGCCTCCTAGCTTGGCTCTTCTTCTTGCTTGAAAGACAGCAACTAGTTGAGAGGTTTGAGTGTTATTGATTTGTCTTTTCAGTTATAGTTGGTTTCCTATCCTTCGTAGTTGAGTTTTATCATTTCCTGTCAATTCCAGAGTTGTTGGTCATGACTGCTGAATGTATATTTCTGCTCACAAGTCTCAAATCTTAAACATTCTCATTCTGGGTATTGTCTCATTGTGTTTCCCTGTTGGAGGCGCCCCTTCATGAATATTTGCAGATTTTAATACGAATTTTATGATTTTATAATGCAAATTCGTCATTCCTTGAAGGCTGTACTTTCTGTAGTGCCTTGGGATTCGTGTCAGTAATTAATAACCATTTTTAGATGCCATTTCTTATTACTAAGTTAGGCGCCATCATTTTGAGGGTCTATTGCATCAGATTTGAGACAATTTGAGTGAGAGTTGAGGGAGTTTTGAGCTATTCATTGAATTTCTGTGTTGCTGGTTATTTATTTTAAGTGCAGGTCTGTCATAACCAGATTTAAGAAATCTGCATTTTCTTCCTTGGATCGGAGTTAAGAAATCATTAAAGGCTTTGTAAAAGGTTCCTTGTTGTTGCAACAATTTTGAAGAGCTCTAATATTGATCTTGCAGGGATTCATAATTATTGTAAGCTGGCAGTAGTACTGACAGCAGTTCTTTAATCCTGCTTTTTCATGATTTGTAACACTCATGCTTTACATTCTGTAATTGCTTTGTAATATCTTACATCTCCGCCCTATGGTAGCTCCTTTCCCCCTCCGGGTTAGAAAGCACATTCTGGGTGTCGAGTTACTTCAGCATTCTAGCTTATTTCCCTTCAAAGCATTGTAATTCTTAGCACTCCGCCATATGGTCGCCTCAACTCCATACTGGATTGGGTAGCACATACTTGGTGTTGAGTTCCCTTTCAGTACTTGTAGTGGTAGAAGATCCTCTGACCATATGCTCGCCATCATCGGCGCCATTCTTGGTTAGAGTTCCTTCGAGTTTTGTTTTTGCATTTAGATCCTCTGACCAATGCTCACACCTTGCCCTCATCGGGATTCTGGCGTACATTCTGGTTAGAGTTGTTTCAGTATCGTTCTGGTTTAGAGCTAACCCTAACGACTGTGGATTGCTCTGCTTGTTGCAATTGAAAATTTGAAAAAATTTGGCTCGGAATATTTCAGCCACCTCTCTTCATCTAGATTTTGGCATCCCTCTTCATTTGAGTAATGTCTTGTTTGTACCAGGAATCAAAAGAAATCTTGTCTCAATTTCAACATTGGAGGACAAAGGGTACCAAGTTGCCTTTTCTGAAGGGGAAGTTCTTGCTTGGCCTAAGAACTCTAGTATCAAAACAGCTAGTGTGATTGATGTTCATCAAGAGAGCCTATACAGACTTTCTATCCATCCAATTCAGGCATTATTGCACGACTACCAATTCGAGTGAGTTATGGCATAGGAGATGTGATGAGCCCTGCTGGCTCTCTACTCAAACCCCAATATTTCTTAATTCTTTTTAGTGTTATTTTAGTTTTTTAGAGAAAGTTTGATAGACAGAAGAGAAGGGCCACACAGCATAAATGCTCATAAAATGAAAATTCGCACTATTTTCTTCAGAATGAAAGTATAGAAGACACTATTTAACTGTAACAAATAGATTGCAAATGATAAACATACCAGAATATCTCCAGATTATTTAATTAAAGAAATAAGCCAGTTTGCCAGCCAGAAATGGAGAAAACAGGCATATGTGGACGCCCAGCCTCCAGAAGCAACTTCTCCCACTCAAAAACTAGATACAATGAGATGATGATAGTAGCCGCCCATGATGAAGCTCAAGCAAGTGCCAAAAAGGAAGCGCCCTAGCTTCTAGCTTCACACGCCATCCTCCAGAAGGGCACAAAATTCAATGCAAATGTACGGCCAAGGAGAAAGTGATGTAGTAACACTGTTGGAACCACAGATCTGATGAAGGTGGCGCCTCTGGATGAAGTAACCCTCTTCTGTGTTGCCAATAACTGAATACTGAATAATAAACCTCTGATTTAAGCCTGTAGAACCTCTGAATGAAGCTCTCAACTGCACTGATTCGATTGATCTTTCACAATCTCAAGAGTGCTCAACACTGAAGAGGTATCGTTCTTCAATGGAAGATTGTTCAAACCCTGATCACAGGAGAATGCACAGGAAATAGCACAAGGCAAAGTTGAAATTGTCAAAAGGTGAGTTTCTCGTTGCCAAAAATGCCCTTTTATGCAAAGGCACGAATCCCAAGAAAGATACGCCACTTTTGGAGATTTAAATCTTTTAAATAATATTTAAGTCATTTCAATAGTATTTGACTTAAATACTTGGGTGCACTTTATCAATTTAAGTGATTAAAGTATTAAATCACTTTTAGAGAATATTTAAGTGATTTTAAAATATAAAGTAAATTTGACTTTATAATTAAATATTAAATCAATTAATATTTAATATCACTTAAAAACCCATAACTCACTCAAAACACACCATATAATCCATGCCCGTCGAGGAAAGGCATGCGACTCACACTTGCCTTAGCGCCCTGCTTGTGAACCAATCCTTTGGGCTACGAAAACCAAAGCGATCAAACTCTCCGAGAGGTACCAGCGACCCTCTCTAACCACCCGACTGGCCACAAGGGGTCCAATAAGGGGGAGCTAACCTGCTTTGTTCCCGAGGCTGTCTAGAGAGGGGACATCACAATCCGCTTCCTCCAAAATTTGCTTGTCCACATCAAGCAAACTCAAAATTGAATCTTTGAAGAATACTGTCACTCTCCCAGAGTAGCACATCCTCTGTAGAATCCCTCCGCTTTCCAGTATTCCACGATAGCCCACCTCAGAGATGGCGGCTCTCGTAATCCGAGAATGGCCTCGATTATGAGAATCAATTTCCCTCATCATCCCGGTGCTTAGATCAATAGAAGGAATCACATGTTGTCCCAACGCCTTTTTGAGGCGCGACACATGGAACACATTGTGAACCTTACTATCCACCGGAAGATCTAACTCATAAGCCACTTCATCGACACGTCTGACAACTCTGAAAGGTCCATAGTATCGCGGCTTAAGTTTCTCGGCGCCCTTCTTACGAAGGGTGGACTGCCTATAAGGCTGAAGCATCAAGTACACCAAATCATCGATCTCGAAAGACCGCTCCACTCGTTTCTGATCAGCATATTGCTTTTGCTGATTTTGGGCTTTTTGTATATTCTCTCTGAGTGCTCTCATAATATCCTGGTTCTCCTGTAATAAATCACCAGCACTGGGAACTCTACTATCACTCAGCAATCAGTCTAGAAAGCTCGGAGCATCATATCCATATAATGCTCGGTAAGGTGTCATCTGGATGCTCATGTGATGGGTGGTATTGTAGCAATACTCACAAAGGTATAACCACCTCACCCATGCCTTCTGCTGCCCTGAACTATAATTTCGCAAGTACCCTTCCACCCATTTGTTGACTATCTCAGTCTGCCCATCAGTCTGGGGGTGGTAGCTGGTACTCAGAGTGAGCTCTGTCCCGCAAAGTTTGAATAACTCCTGCCAGAAGTTACTCATAAACCTGCTGTCCCTATCACTGACAATACTCCGAGGCAAACCGTGCAGCCTGAATACCTCTCAGAAGAACAAATCTGCCACCTGGGTAGCCGTGTGTGTAGTAGTGATTGCGAAGAAGTGTGCATACTTCGTCAATCGATCTACCACCACGAAAATGCTGTCCTTCCCTTGAGCTTTTGGCAAGCCCGCAATGAAGTCCATGGACAAACATTCCCACTTCCTCTCAGGAATAGGAAGCGGCTGAAGTAAACCTGCAGGGTATGTATGCTCTTGCTTGTTCTACTGACAAACAAGACATTCCTTGACATACTGGAGAACATAAGACTTGAGACCCTTCCAAGAGAATCTCTCCCGTACCTGCCTGTAGGTCTTAAAGTAACCGAGATGTCTTGCCATGGGTGAATCATGGAATGACCTCAATACTCTGTCCCTCATCTCAGAACCTGGAACTAGTAAAATCCTCCCTTTTTAAATGATAAGATCATCTACAAGTGAATACCTGTCATCCTGTACTGTTCCATCTACTATGCTAGAAGCCGTAGATTCATGGCATATTGCACTTTGTCGAGATACTCTCATCCAAATTGTCATTATCCGTTTTCATGCCATCGATATCGCCCAATGGTTTCTCAGTATAAATGCTTTTTCCAAAGCGGGGGTGGCGGTGAGTCGCAGTGGGTTTTGTTGCCTCATCCCGGCTTAATAGCAGTACGCATACGCCGAGTGCGCTGGTGGAATTGCACTGAATACCTTTGCATGTTTGATTCGAAGTTCCTGCACATCTGGATGGTAAGAAGAAGCTTGCTGCTCCAACTGTGAAGGCATTAGCTTGCACTCAACAGCCCACTCTACCATATCGTGACGAATCAAACGTTCCATTCTTCGAAGTGAAATCTCTCTAAGGTTGTTGTCCTTGATGGCTTTTAGAATATGATTTGTGCCATCTATGCTGAATTTCATCTCCATGTCACGCAAATTAAGCGTGAATTCTCCTATTGCATGAAGCCACTTCATGCCAAGAACTATATCCGTTCCTCCCATGTTCACAACATAAAAATCTGCCTTAAACTCAAAATTGTTGAGTTTCAAAGGCAAGTCAGGTATCATCCTCTCGCAGTTGAGAGTGTATCCATCTGCAACCTTCACACGTATGCCTTCAAACTACTGAGTTTGAATTCCCCGTTTCTCCACTAACCGTGAATCGATGAAGTTGTGGGTTGCACCTGTATCTAGAAGAGATATGACCCTTTGACCAGCTAGGATCCCACGGAGTCTGAAAGATCCCTCTCTCTGCATGCTGGACATATGAGCCTCCTGTAATTCTGTTTCTACTACAATTTCTGCCTTGTTTTCTGACTCTTCTCCATCTGTATCATAGATTGGAGCTTGCTGATCAGAAAAATCAGTCAACGCTTCTCCCTCATAAAACCACTCCATGTGCCTATTTTGCCCTTTAGGTTTGAGGGGACAATCATGATTAAAGTCATACGGACCCTTGCAGTAAAAACAAAGTTTTCTTCTTCGTAAATCGTTCATTGTTTCTCGATCTAAAGGGGCTGCAAATTTCTTCTTTTGATCTGCATTATCAGCCTTCTTCGGATCTGATTTGTTCTCTGTGTAGGAGGTAGTAGGCTTCGAGCCAAATGGCTTACGAGGTGTAGATAGCTCCATGCTGCGAGCTTTCCTCATGGCCTCCTGTAAAGTAGGTGGATCAAATGCTTTTATCCAACCTTTCATGGGCTCGAAAAGACCCTCAATGAACAATATGATCAGCCTTCTCTCTGAGATTCCTGTCACCATCACAGATAGTCTTTGGAACTCTCCAATGTATGATTCCAAGCTACCTAACTGTTTCAGTTGTGCCAAATCTCTGAAGAATAGCTCAGGATCACGTCTATCAAATCTCTCTACCAGTCTATCAATAAACTCCTGGTACGAGGTAATCCTGTCATGGTGAAGAGTAGCCATACCATGAATTCACCAGTAATGTGCCACGCCATCAAGGTGAAGGGCTGCAAATCGAATGGCATCCTCCTCAGGCATGGGATGTAATGTCAAGAATGTATCAAGCTTACTAACCCAGGCACGTGCTGTAACTCTACCACTGCCATCAAAGTTTGCCAAGGTAAGCTTATTAGTAGCCTGCCTAAGATCATTCTGCTTGTGTCTAGGCCTCCTGTCATTCCAGCTCCTGGTGTGTTCTCTTTTCTGGCTCATGAATCTATCGAAGTTAAGGTGCTCCTTAACTCTCGGTGGCAATGCATCCCATTCATCATGCATAACCATGATGTTATCTGCAAAATTTATCTCACCACCCTGTTCAACTTCATCCTCTTCCTCAGCGTCATTTCTGGTAAAAGTAGGACATGTAGCCCTCTCAAAGGCGCGTGTTGGAGCTATGACTCTCTGAGGCTCTCTGTGAATACTGCCTTCTTGATCTCGATCAAGATTCTGAGCTCTATTCATTGCTAAATTTTGGACATTTGTGCTGAGTTGTTGGAGAATAGTCGCCACCTGTTCTTGGCCTGCCACCATGCCTCTGAGCACATCTCTAGCTTCCCTGTCCTCATCATCAAGATGATTCCTGCGAGATCCTTCAGCATCCCTATTAGCCATGTTATCAAAGCCTAATTCTTCTTCCTGTTCATCAAATGGAAATGCTGAAAAAGGTTCAAAAGTACTTCTCTGCAAACCAGGACCCCTGCGTGAGTAGTACCTGTCAAATCTATTCTGGTGAGAGCATAAGGCGCTGTCCTGGCAGTTGGCTGGGGATCCGAGCTTCACGGTAGAGGAGATCTTGGTGGAGCCACAGCGGCTCTCTCTACTCAAACCCCAGTATTTCTTAAGTCTTTTTAGTGTTATTTTAGTTTTTTAGAGAAAGTTTGATAGACAGAAGAGAAGGGGCGCACAGCATAAATGCTCATAAAATGAAAATTTGCACTATTTTCTTCAGAATGAAAGTATAGAGGACATTATTTAACTGTAACAAATAGATTGCAAATGATAAACATACCAGAATATCTCTAGATTATTTAATTAAAGAAATAAGCCAGTTTGCCAGCCGGAAACGGAGAAAACAGGCATATGTGGACGCCTAGTCTCCAGAAGCAACTTCTCCCACTCAAAAACTAGATACAATGAGATGATAATAGTAGCCGCCCATGATGAAGCTCAAGCAAGTGCCAAAAAGGAAGCGCCCTAGCTTTTGGCTTTACACGCCATCCTCTAGTAGGCACAAAATTCAATGCAAATGTCTGACCAAGGAGAGTGATGTAAAGCCAACCTTCTTTGGAGCCCGCAGGATCGATGAAGGTGGCGCCCTACGGATAAAGTAACCCTCTTACGTATTTGCCAATAGCGAATGCAGATAATAAACCTGGGATTTAAGGTAGGAACCTGGAATGAAGCTCTCAAAACTGCTTGATTGATTGATCTTCCCACAATCTCAAGAGTGCTCAACCTTTGAAGAGGTATGGATTCTTCCAATAGAAGATTATTTCAAACCGATCCGCGAGGGAGATGCCTGGGGAAATAGCACAAGGCAAAGTCAGAGAATTGTCAAAGGCCGAGGTTTCTCATTGCCAAAATGCCCTTTTATGCAAAGGCACGAATCCCAAGAAAGATACGCCACTTTTGGAGATTTAAATCTTTTAAATAATATTTAAGTCATTTCAATAGTATTTGACTTAAATACTTGGGCGCACTTTAACAATTTAAGTGATTAAAATATTAAATCACTTTTAGAGAATATTTAAGTGATTTTAAAATATAAAGTCAATTTGACTTTATAATTAAATATTAAATCAATTAATATTTAATATCACTTAAAAACCCATAACTCACTCAAAACACCATATAATCCTGTGCCGTCAGAAGCTGTCGACTCCTGCACTGCCAATGCCTGCTGTGAACCAATCACTGGGCTCTAAAAACCAGAACGATCAAACTCTCCAGAAAGTACCACTGACCCTCTAACCACCCGGCTAGCCCACAAGGGTCCAATAAAGGGCTAACACACTGTTCCCGAGAACTGTCTAGAGAGGGGACATTACAAGAGACTTGCTCACCTACACTTCAAAGCTCTTCCATCTATGGAGAAGATCGTTACTGGTCTATTGAAGCTCAGTCAGGAGCACGATGGCATTTGCAGAGGCTGTGCACTGGGTAAAAATATTAAGGGTCCTTTTCATACTAGTGATAGTAGATCAAAAGGAATTTTAGATCTTGTTCATTCTGATTTATGTGGTCCAATGTCTATGGCATCTTTCAGTGGATTTTGGTATTATGTGATTTTCATTGATGACTATTCTCGAAAGATTTGGATTTATTTTTTGAAGTCTAAAGAGTTTGAAGTACTTGATAGATTCAAAGAATTCAAGGCTCAAGTTGAAAATATGTCCGGGAAAAAGATCAAGGTTATGAGATCTGATAATGGACGAGAATACACTTCTGGAGGTTTCCGTAATTTTTTGCATTCAGGCAGTGATCAAGAGGGAGTTCTATGTTCTGTATAACCCTCAGCAAAATGGAGTTGCCGAAAGAAAGAATAGATCCATAGTTGAGGCAGCCAAAGCTATGATTCACGATCAATATTTACAAACCTTCCTTTGGGCAGAAGCTTCCAGAACTGCAATGTATGTTCAGAACCGAAGCCCTCATCGAATATTGGAAAACATGACTCTTGAAGAGGCCTTCACAGGTGTGAAACTTGAGGTTAGTCACTTAAGAATTTTTGGTTGTCCTGTTTATATTCATGTGCGTAAGGATAAAAGATATAAGCTAGAACCATCAGGAAAGAAAGGAATATTTGTGGGTTACAGTGAGTCTTCAAAGGCCTATAGGATCTATATTCCAAGGCAGAAACAGATTGAGATCAGCAGGGATGTCTCTTTCGAAGAGGAAGTAGCCTTCAAAAGATCTAAAGGGTCTTACATGGAAATAGACAGTGAAGAACAGGAGACACCTCAAGATATGGACATTTCTCCTGATCATACTCCTGAGATTCAGAGGGAGTCTAATGAACCAGAAGAGACTATTGATCTAGTTGATCCCATAGAACCAACTGATGGGCCGATAGATATTGCTATAGGTCGAAAGAGACCTCTATAGGCTAGACAAACTATGCAAGACGCAGAAAAGTATGCAGCTCCTCGAGGCACCTTTAGGGAAAGCACGAGACCGCAGAAGTTTCCAGGCTATGTGGCATTGATGAGTCACATCATTGATTCTGAGCCTACTAGTTTTGAGGAAGCATCCAACCAGCAAGTATGGAGAGATGCAATGACAGAAGAATATCAGTCTATCATCAAGAATGATGTCTAGGATGTTGTACCAAGACCTGAAGGGAAATCAGTTGTGTCTTCCAAGTGGCTCTTCCAAATCAAGCATGCAGCTGATGGTAGCATTGAGAAGTACAAAGCAAGATTTGTGGCAAGAGGATTCTCTCAGAAGTAAGGAATAGATTATGAGGAGACTTTTGCTCATGTTGCTCGATATACATCTATCAGGACTATTATTGCTATTGCATCTGCTAAAGGCTAGAAGCTACATCAAATGGACATAAAGACTGCATTTCTTAATGGTGTGATTGAAGAAGTGTACATTGAGCAACCAAATGGTTTTGTGATTCATGGGAAGGAGTCTCATGTATGCAGATTGAAGAAGGCATTATACGGCCTTAAGCAGGCACCTCGTGCATGGTATGAAAGGATTGATCGATATTTGATGAGCTTGGGATTCTCCAAGAATGATGCAGATTCCAATCTTTACTTCAAGGTAGTTGATGGTGAGGCTTTAATATTGGTTCTTTATGTTGATGATTTATTTCTCACTGCAGTAGAGTATCTCATTGTCAAATGCAAGAAAGAGTTAGCCTCCGAGTTTGAGATGAAGGATCTTGGTCTTATGCATTTCTTCCTAAGACTGGAAGTGTGGCAAAGACCCAATGAGATTATCTTAAGTCAAGGGAAATACACCATAGATATCTTGAAGAGATTTGGGATGATGGATTGCAAGTCCATGTCTACACCTATGGAGACAAACTTCAAGAAGTTGAGTGACTCTGCAACTAGTTCATATTTGGTAGATCCCACCATGTACAGACAGTTGATTGGATCATTGATGTATCTAGTCAATACTAGACTAGACATTTGTTATGCGGTGAGCGCTCTCAGTCAGTTCATGTGTGAGCCAAGGAAAATTCATCTAGTTGCAGCAAAGCATATCTTGAGATACTTGCGTGGCACAGTGGGATATGGCTTGAGATATACTTCCTATGAAGATATGAAGTTAAGGGGCTATTCTGATTCCGATTGGGCCGGGAGTCTAACTGATAGGAAGAGCACCTCTGGATGTTGCTTCAGTTTGGGGTCTGCCATGATTTCTTGGTGTAGCAGGAAGCAAACTTTTGTGGCACTAAGCACTGCAGAGGCTAAATATATTGCAGCATGTGTAGCAGCTCGAGAAGCAATGTGACTTCAAAAATTTCTTGCAGGATTGTTTGGGCAAACATTGGAGCCGACTGTGATTCATTGTGACAATCAAAGTTGTGTGAAGCTCTCTGTCAATCTAGTGTTTCATGATAGGACTAAACATGTGGAGATCAAATATCATTACACCAAAGATATGGTGCTGAGGAAAGCAATTCAACTCAAGTATATTTGCACTAATGATCAAACGGCTGATATTCTCACCAAGCCTCTCTCCAGAGTGAAGTTTGCATATTTTTCAAGACAAGCTTGGAGTAGTAAAGAATGTCGCCCTTGCTGAAAGGGAGACTCAGCATCAATGATCTTTGCTAGAATGCATATTTCTCTGAGATGGAGAAATATGAGATGAAAGCCCTCGTCCATCTCTGAGACGGAGATGTGTTTCTTTCCACACATGGGAGTAGTCATGGTGGACGTCATGTTGAGAGACTCCATGACGACATCACGTTGAGAGACTCCGTGATGAACCCTTTGTACTTGTGTTTTTCCACACATGGGAGTAGCCATGGTGGACGTCATGTTGAGAGACTCCATGATGACATCACGTTGAGAGACTCTGTGATGGGCACTTGTGCACATGTTTCTTTCCACACATGGGAATACCCATGGTGGACGTCATGTTTAGTGACTCCATGACGATATCACGTTGAGAGACTTCGTGATGAACTCTTTTCCACAAATGGGTGTAGCCATTGTGGGTGTCATGTTGACAGACTCCATGACATGGATATCTGGAAAGATATCTCCCTAGCTAAGAGGGAATGTTGATGTTATAGTGGCGGGAGATTTCTTTCTCTCTCGAAGTTAAATAATAAATAATAAATAAATGCAAAGGCAAGTCGGACTTGCTATTTAAATATTAATTTATTTATTTTCAAGGCCGACTCAATAAAAAGTCGTCTCATTTTGTGAAAGAGGCCGACCCTACATGAAAAGACGTCTTGATGTGTATATATACAAGGCGATTCTCATTCATTTGGTAATTCAATTCATTCAATATAAGTTCGCACTTCAAGGAGGAGATCGAACATTTGCAGCAGATTGACATTTTGCATCAAGTTGATTGTTATCAAGGAGAAATCATATTATTTGTATATTCGCACCTAGGAGAGGTGCTATCTCTCATTACATTGGATCGGCCTTGTCTTTGGGCAAAGTTGTAAAGCAGATTTCTGCTCTTTTTCATTCTAATATAAGAGATATATCTTTGGCTGGGTTTTTCTCCCTCAAGAAGGAGGGTTTTCCAAGGGTATTTGCTGTGTTCTATTGTTCATTATTTTTTATTGCTGATTATCTTCATTTCTGGTCTAAAACTAATAGGGAGGTTCTGTTAGTTTGATACCAGAGGACTGAGAAATGAATTTGAGGATGAAAACCCTCATTGTCTAAGACCAGTTTCAGCAGTGAGAGACCTACTCAAGCTGGTGATTGGTGATTTCACTTAGGAATCACATCTGGGTGAGAAATATGAAGATTTTCCAGTTCTTCTGAAGGCTTTCAGTTTGGTTTTTGGTTGGTGATTGCTTCCTACAGTTTGGTATGGATTACTTGGAGTTTTGGAGTGTTTATTATCAGTTTTCTGGGCACTTATTTCATTGACATGAACTCACCTTTCTGCTCATATCTTGGTGAAGAATCAAAATATCAAAAAGGGTATTGCATCATTGAAAAGCTACTTCCTTGGCGATTCTAAAGAGCATTTATTTACTATTTT
>VDFB02390297.1:0-20749 GCA_007258455.2 Sequoia sempervirens | reverse complement strand
TTCTAACATAATTAAAATATTTAATTATGTCCTTGTCCATACTTGACTATTAATTAAATAATTTTTAATTATTTAATTAATTCATATCTTTTATTCCTCTTGATCTGCTTAAACAAATAAATTACATTATTTTATTTAAATATGTCACCACTTCCCATGTCTCTATAATTAAATAAATTCCAAAATTTATTTAAAATTGTCCACTTACCTTTTTCCCAGCAAGTAAATAATTTAAAATCATTATTTACTATCACTTGACCCCACCACTTTTGAATTAAATTAATTTTTAATTCAAAATGTCAACTCAACATTTTAAATCAAATAATTTTAAATTATTATTTGATTTTCCAACAACCTCTTTTTTCGTGCCTAATATCTTCTTATCACATGAATTCTGGTCCATTGATTTGTTTTTTCTGAAATCAAATCTCAGCCCTTCATTTCAAATTTTTTCCTAACCCTAATTGATGGTTGTCACATTTAATTGCAGCCTTTGATCTTCAGGCATCTCTCAACTTATAATCTTGGCCATTCATCCAAAATTGGATTTTCTATAGAAAGGCAATTTTTACCTCATTTGGACATCTCTTGACTTCATACACTTAATGCTTCTTGACTTCATGTTGTCATAACATTTTTTGCATACTTTCATTTGTAGCTTTTGAATAGAATCCTTCAATATTTTCTTAGGACATGGTCATAGTCATAGTTTCTCATCAAAAATCTGAGGGAAAACATAATATTGCAGCAAATGGAGAAGGGAAATAAAGGTCAATCATGGAGGGCTTGAAGACTTTTGGTGAAATATTTCCTTTCTTTTATGTCATTTAACTCCATTGTACTTCATTTTTTAGCTAGGGTTTTGATTATGCATCTTATTTTATGCTAACCTAACTTTTTGCCTTAGTTAAATTGGTGAACTTCACTCCAAAACCCTCTTTTTTATAGATTTTTGTATGACTTTTCATCTTTTTTGTAGGTACAGGTATAGAATGCCACAATCAAAACTTTGTGAGCCACAATCATTGTGCAATAATGCATTCGCTTTTAGGAATGGTACATTCACATTTTTAGCCACATCTGATAGAAAAAATGACACATTCAATTTCTTGAGATGCATCTATGGCCCCAAGAGACACATCCACTTTTTTGCAACACATTCGCTCTATAGAATGATGCATCTTCTTTGTAAATTTGTGCTTTCGGTGTTGCAATACATTTTCTCTTCAGAACAATGCATCTGCCTGGTAAATTTTTGATTTTGGGTTTTACAAAATTTTCTAGATTTATTCTTTCAATTTATTAGATTAGGGATTTTAATTTACTAATATGTTGTTTGTAGCATGTGGTAAGTTAGAAAAGGAATCTAAACTTTGTTTTTTGATGATTTTCTAATTCTTTTACAATCCTAAAGAAAAAAAAAAAAACTACAACTTGCAATCACATTTCATGGGTTTAAATTGAACACAAATTGCATTGAAACTCATCGAGGCTAAAATTTACATGCATTTTTCATGGCATTGGATTAATATGAACAACTATCTTGTGTGTCTTGTGGTGTAGTGATAGCCTCTTAAGTGTGTATGTAATTCTCTTGCGCTTTGTGAAATATTGAGAAACAAAAACACTAAGAGATTGTTACTTTACCACCCCCACATTTCAATTTGGGCTTTAAAAATGAACAAACTTGTGAGTGTGGGTTGAAAGCTTTGTGTATGCAATATCCTCATGCCTTAGTGCAATCTTGGATGAAAAAAAACAAATCTTTCAATTCACTTTTGTTTAACCTTAGAGGGACATGGCTTGAAAGAGGGAGCAACTCCAACCGGCTTTTCACTCAAGCCAGTATATAAAAGGATAAGAATAAACTATCAAGTCCTCATGGTATGTAGGCCTTAGCTATGCAGTCTCACTCAAAAATGGGTACCTATCTTTTCTTTTAAAGTTATTATAGCCCCTACTAGAGTGATTAAAGCCTTAAGTGGCTTGTTGTATGCTTGTGAGGTACCATGCCCCCAAGTATTCACTAGAACCCTCTTGTGTAGTTTTCCAAAAACCCTTCTATTTGTTGGTACAACAATGGTCATTGCCAAGGCACCCACATTCTCATAGTTCTTAGTAGAGGTGAAGAGTCTGTCATGGGATATTCATGAGGGCTCGAAGCTTGGTTGACCCAAAGAAGTGAGTGTCATGGAGGGGAGCTAGTGTGGCCAATCATCTATGTCACCTGCTGAGAATAAGTGTGACTGGAGTAAAATCCAAGTGGGATCTAGTGAATATAGACCTTTCTAACCCTAGGTTTGTGCTTGTCTTCAATATGCTTGTTTCAAAAAAAGACAAAACCATGTGTTTTCCAAGTGTTTTATGAACCAATGAACAAATATACATCCTTCACGGATCTAGAAAAACAGAGCCAAACTGAAACAATTGCCAAAATCTACCAAAATTACAAGAAAAACAAGATTTCATCCATTCTGCAACACATCCAAGACCTTTTGCAACACAATCGACCTACTAAACCACATTTTATAGCCCAAACAATGCATCTAAATGTGCTACAACATATTTACTACACAGAACACCACAATTGGCCTATTGAACCACATGAATGATCTTAAACAATGCATTTGATGAAACTAAAGTGCATTTGAGATTCTGCAACACATTTGCTACCTAAAACAACACATTTGCTTGTCATTTAGAAAAATAATTTTTGATTGTCCAGACCTAAGATGAAACATTTTCAATCTATTGCCAAACATCTTTTCCAATGGCCTCTATTCAAAACTAGAAAAATAATTGCTCAAATCACCTATCTTTGCATCTTCTATCTTGCATTTTACTATAGGTCTACCTTTGCAAATTTTTAGTTTGATCTTAGGATCCATCATCATTTCCAACATAAAAAAGTCCTTAGGTATTCATTTTTACAAACTTTAGAACTGGAAAATTTCCATACTTTACAAAACCTTTTCCTTCAAAAGTAGATTATCGTTCGACTAAGTCAAAATAAATTCCTTTAGTCATTGTCCTTTAGTGGGAATTTTCCAACTCATAATTCTATTTAAGAAACCTCACTTGTCATCTTTTCCTTTCATTTAGTCCTACCAAAAATTCTTTTGATAATCCAAATTGAGACATTGACCAAGCTTTGAGTGGTTAGTAAACCTTTCTTAAAATTCCACCAAAATTGATTACACCTTATACTTTTGCATTTGCATTGTTATACCTTAAACACTTTAGTATTCCACCTTTCATTTTATTCCTCATTTTACATCCCTTATTCCAAAAATTCAAAAAACATAGTATCATACCATTCATTTTAGTCCTCATTTTTGCTTTGCACTTGACATACCCTTTAGACAACATTGTCATTATTGCATTCTTTATTTCAAAAATCCAAAAAAAACATAGTGTCATATCATTACCCATTCATAGGTTTGGTTATCATTCATCCATTCTCATTTGATAAAATCATTATATGGTTGAGACTAGGCTCCAACGGAAAAGAAGACAAATGGACCCTTTTGAACAAGTCAACAACCCTTGCAACTTTCTAATGAAATGAAATTAAACACAAACATGGAGGAACCTTTCATCAACCCTTTTAGTGACATGAATGTGGCATATTCCTCACACAAGCCCTTTGAACAATTTATATGTAGGGACAAAAACAGACAAGTATTCATGGAAGACTTAGAAGTTGTCACTCAAAACCACGAAGTGGCTTCCTTTGTAGAGGAATTACTTTTGCAAGATTCAAAGAGATATCTAGCCATGCTTTTACACCAAGGGGATAAATTGCCATGATTTTTTGACATTAACACCTTAAGAGCAGTATCTTCTGATCATAATGCAAAGAACAATGTAAACAATACCTCCAATACCAATCAACCCCAACATAATGCAAGCAATACCGTCATTGGTGCCACCACATAAAATACAACAAACACCATCAATGCTACTTCTGTAGGAACTACCACTCAAAAAATATCTAACATGGTCAACATGACATCTAGTGTGGGAACCTCAACCATATCACAAGCCATATCACAATCTATCCCACAAGTGTCAGCAATTTTGTCACAAACTATTGGAGCTACCATTGGATCAATGGGGACAAATTCATCAAACCTTTTATTTGCATCTTCATCTAGTGCTATGGGAATGACATCATCAAACCCCTTTGGTAGAAATAAACAATGAATCACCATTCCAGGACCTCAAGCAAATGTTAATACTTCGTCACAAAACAATACCAACACTCATATTCCCCAAAGACAAAAAAAACATTCCACATGGCCACATTTACCAATTTGGACAAGGAAACCAAATAAAATAACACATGACTTCATTTGGGCATCAAAACATTCAAGGAAAACATATTCCACAAATACAAACTAACACTACTGGAATTCACATTCCTACATATGCATCACATATCCATACACAACAACATATTCCTATTCAAAATACTCAATAAAAACAAATTCTAAACCATCATACATTCCACAACAATACATCTTGAATTAGAACACATCATCATAACTAATAGGAACTCATGGAATACCCATTACCAGCATGTGTGATGCTACAAACAACAAGGCTATAATCGATGCACTCATGGCTCAATTCATTTTCCTACAAAAACAAATTGAAAATATAAAATTGTCCAACAAAAAACCTACACATCATATGACTTATGTCCCTACCCATTTGACATGAGTTTATACATGCCACCATTCCCTCTAGGATATGTGGTACCCAACTTCTCCAAATACAAAGGCAAGACTAATCCCCTTGAGCACATAAGAGAGTTTACAACCAATTGTGTGGACATTGCATATGAACATACCTATCTAATTAGATTATTCCCTAGAAGTCTCACACATCCTGTACTTGAATAGTTTGCTACCTTTCCCAAAGAAATAAAGTCATGGGAAGAACTTGTTAATAAATATGTAGAAAATTATGCCTATAACATCGACACTGACATTACCATTGCCAATTTATGCACGAGTACTCAAGAAGAAACTAGTGAGACCTTCATTCCATTTTTCCAAAGATGGTGGGGTCTAGAAAGTCGGTGCCCTATTAAGATAATAGAAAAAGAGAAGGTAAACATGTTTTTCCAAGACCTTGTGGACCCATTGAGATACAATTTACAAGTTCATTATTGGACCACTTTTGTAGACCAAGTCAAAAAAGGAGTCCAACTCAAAAAATCCCTTATTGCTAAAGGAGAACTTAAATATGGCAACAAGAACACAAATCCAAACCCACCTACTAAAAAAATAAAATATTGGGTCAAAAAAATATATATCACCAATGATGGCATTGTTGATGATAAAGAAATAAACATGACAGGTCTTGAAATCATACTCAAAGGAGCTCAAGTGTAAAACACACAATTAACCACACCGATACCTATCACAAATTCCATCCAAAACAATCAAAGCCAAGGGAAACCACATTAAACTAGATAATTCCCAAAAAGACATACACATTCACCTCCTTAGGTGAACCAATTGAAGTTGTCCTTAAGAATCTCCTCCAAAACAATGTCATCACATAGTCGGAATTGAAACCATATGACCCAAGGAAATTCAATCCATCTTGGTGGATGAAAATGCATTCTATGATTACCACTAAGAAAAAGGGAATAAAAATTCTTCCTATAGACAATTAAGAAATATTGTGGAGGATCTTATTGAAAATTGTACCATTGAACTAGACGGTCAACAATTTGCTTCAAACTCAGGCCATACAATTCATAAAAACCCACTGTAGGATCATGGTTTTGGTAACCCCTCTATGTTAGGTCCAAATAATAATAATCAAGCCAATTATTCTCACACTGCCTTTGACTATTCTGATGGACCCATATTAAATCACCTTTGAGCCGCTGATGAGCATGTCAATACTATCACCATTAAGAAGACTCCATAGTGCAATGCCACCACTCATAGAGGGAAAGTCACAATAGCTTGTCCTCCTGGTAGAAAACCAAATATCACAATAACAGTCCCTCTACCAAGCAATCATAACCCAAGGGACAATTTAATCTTATTGACCAATTGGGAAAAATGCCCACTCAAATCTCCATACTCAATTATCAATACTTGACCACTCCCAATCACATCACATTTTCAGACCAATACTATTCTTCACCTAAACCATCTGAACCAAATATTTTAATGTGGGGCTTATAGGCTACTCTTGCACTCTTAGGATGTTTCACCTAAAAGGAGAGAGATAAACCCTATGCAAAGGAATCTAGGTGGTTCACTCAATTAGGATGTGTATGATGTTATTTAGACTAAATTAAATGATATAAATGTAATTAAGCTATGAAATTGATTGATTATGGATGCAAAACCTAAGAAACAAGTGATGTTTGAAAACACATTGTGATTTGTAGAAAACACCTAGAAATGAATGTAAAACTGAACAGAAATGAACCAAACTAGAAGTGTGCACCTGGGATCTAGAAGGATATTAGAAATTCTACGGAGGCTAATTTTCAGGCCTGGTGGGACCCATTCACCATTCTAGGTGAATTGGTCCCAATTCTGCAAAACTAAGCCGAAACTTGTTTCAGACAAAAGGGTATCTAAACATGTAGAAAAATAAAAATTGAACTTGGAGTGGGACTCATTCACCACCCATGGCGAATGAGTCAACTTTTTAATTTCTAAATTTTCAAAAGTGGAATCTAGAGCTTTCGATCTGCACTTTGATTCTCTACATGTGTCCACTTCCTCAAATGCTGATTTTCAACCCTAAAACAGAGTTTTTGTTGGATATTTCAATTTGTTGAATGAAGAGAAAACTTGAGCAACCTTTGCAAGTTGATCTCCAATGATTTCAATCTTCCAAGAGTCCCAAATCTACAAACACACAAGAAGAGAAGAAGAAATGTTCAATGTTAGGGCATGGGGGTTTGCCTTGGTCAAACCCCTTTTAGGTAATTAAACAAAAATGATGAAAGAATGGAATGAAAAATGAAATAATGGAGATTATTACCTTTCCATGATGTTTGATCTTGAATTTATATAGAAAAACATGAAGAATTTTCCCTTTGAAGGTCTAAAAATTGATATCTTCATGACTTGAAATGATAAAACCCTAAGTTGCTTGACTTGAGATGGAAGGTTAGTGAATGAATGAATGATAAGAGATGTGAATTAGGGTTAAAAGACTTATATTTATATGAAATTCACCTATTTCACCCATTAATACCTCATCACAGGCCAACATGAAGTAAGATTAAACTTAAATTTCACTTCTTTTCCTACTCAAAGGTCAAAATTAGGCCAAATGGGACTCATTCGCCACCCATGGTGAATGGGTCCCACCTAGATGGGACTGATTCACCATGCATGGAAAATGGGTCCCACGAGAGCCATTTTGACAACTAGGATGCTAGGAGATAAGGAAATAAGGTTAAAATTGCAACTTTGTCATGTATTTTATCAATTTAAGCCTCATGATGCACAATATGGGTTAATAATACCTATTACTAATGATGTGAATTTCAAATACAGCTTGGGACATAGAATTCAATGTGAAAGTGTTATTAAATACCATTTACAACACTAAAATGAGGTCCTCTTAGCCTAGGAAGACACAACAACCAATGTGAATGTGTAAAACACATTACAACACTAGAATAACATTAAGTTTATTCTACAAGCTTATATATTGATGTGATGATGTTAGATACACTTATAATGTTGGTTAGGGAGAAATAGGTCTCATTAAGTCTAGAAAGCATGAAATTCCTTTGCCAACACTTTACAACGCTTTTCAAGACAATCGCTAAAAGAATTCTATTTAATTCTACATGGTCCAAGAACTAATGAAGATGCATAAAATGCCTCAATAACACCTAAATCAAGGCCTCATTAAGTCCAATTTATCATGAATATTTCCCATGTGAAGCAAAAGGTCCTTTTTTCTATAGTACATTTAGCCCCCACTTTAGTGAGAGGATGAACTTGCTTCAAACTCACACTAAAGTAGACATTCAAGAGAGATTAATGTGTATAGATGGAGATGACAAAGAATGAAAAAGATCAAGAAGCCAGTCAAGCCCCCAGGATCTGGGATCCTAAGTCAAACCAACAAGATAGATAATCATACAATGACAAGAACTAAAGGAAAGAAGAATAGGGTGAAAAATATGCACTCACTCTAGGGCCACAAAACATCTAGTCATCCATGAGGTGAGATATCCCAAAGAAGTGTTTAGTGAGAAATTCATGCCAGTGTGTTGGCTTCCCACTATATAATGAGAAAGTCATTCCATTGTGTCGGTTTCCCATTATACTAACCATACCAAAGTTATGCTTTTGATAACATTGATAAGGCACCACAATGTAATGCTTTTTGTAAATGCTTTAGAATATGTAAAGAATTTTGCTAAAGGGGATTTTTCTTTGTTCATGTAACATATTCTTCTTAGGGAGAATTGTGCCTAATGTCTCTAAGGGAGAACAAGTCATGATGTCATATCATTATCCATGGGATGCCTCATTCACATCAGGCCACTTCAATTGATCGTTATTCCCTTGATAGATCATTATCCTTGGGATGCTTTGTTCGCATCAAGCCACTTCAGTTGATCATACACTCTTGAAAGGCATGAAATCCAATTACCCCACCAAGGTGAGGACATGTCACAAGAAAAAATAAATCACACCATGAAATTTTCAAAAATATAGTCTATGTATGGCCCCACTTTAAAGCGGTTGCTAACACTATTATTGTGAGCAATTGCTTTAAAGTAGAAGAGAGGTATGAGAGCTTATTTGAAAATCCCTATGCCAAGTCATATGTTTTTGATAAGTTGCATCATGAAGAAAGGTAGTATGTCACATGCGAGTCAATCTTAAGACATGTCATCCACATTTCAAGCTTGATCTTATACGTTCAAAAAAGGTTAATGATTAGCCAAAAGAGACAATGAAAATTGACACATGGGGATAAGGCTTTCTAACCCTTTTCCCCCACTTAGTTCAAGAGAATGATGAGCCTACAATGGATGATGGTATGTTTCCCCTTGCAATGGATGCAAAACATGCAATAGTGATTATGCTATGATCCTACAACTATTGCATGGAAAGGAGAAAAAACAAATGTTATTTATGTGGATAAGGAAACAAAGTTTCTGCTTGATACATGTTTAATGAGATATCTATCAATTTACGATGTACCAAGGGTAGAGTTTTCTTGGAAGAATATTGAATTAGAGTATGGATGTTGAGTGAAGGTTTTTTGGGTGGGTAGAGTTCTATGAAAGGACAATCATGAAGACCATGATTTGGAAGAATGAGGTTGGGTGCATTGTGAGCTTGTTTCTTGTGTAGAGGTGGGTAAAGAATGATAGGATTCTTAAGTGTGTCTAAAATAACTCAAAAAAAACATAGGGGAATGATTAAGGGTTGGATTGTTTCAAGTATCAATAGTGGTGATATGAGAAGAAGGGTCTATTTGGTTGTCTTATTTCTCAAAGGTATCATTCTTATGTGCCATAATATCAATACTAGGAGAGCTAATATGTTCATCACATGTCATAATTGGATTTGGAAAGATAGCTTCATAGCTCATAGGAGAGGCATCAAGAGAAGGATAACTAGGAGTTTCATGGGTACTAATGATTCAAAAAAAAAATCAAATAGATTTTCAATCACAATTTCTTCTAACACTAAACTATCTTCTTCATGTGTAGAGAAGATATTAGGAGAAGAAAAGGGTCGATTGTCATGATTATCGATATTTACATCCTCATGTTCTAGAATGTCATTTTGAGTAAGAGATAGGATTTTCATAGCTTTCAATCATATCCTGCACACAAATGTGTTTGTCACAATCATTCACGATGGTATCCTTATTCACTAAAGCATTTTCACAATTAGGAGAGGTGTTTGGAGATGAATGGGGACTAGGTAAGGTAGGAGACATGATTTCAGCTTTGTGTGTCATAATGTCTTTGCAAGGGGGGGGAGAAGGAAGAAAATAAAGACTTTCATGATCTTCAATGAGTGTTTCTTCTTTCATCAAGATACCTTCATCACCAATGGGAGTGATATTAGGAGAAGAAAAATTATGATTATCATGATTATCAATGCATGCATATGTTTGTTTCAAACCTTTAGTGGATGAGGTAGGAGAGATGAAGTCTTTAAGAGATTCATCTAACATATCTAATTCATCACTACAAAAAGGTTTGGGGGATAAGTTATCATCAATTTGTTTAGGCTTCTCATGACATGTTTTGGAGCATGAAGTGAGCGAGATAAAGTCCTAAAGAGCTTCATCTAATTTTTCTACATCACCACTACTAAGAGGCTTAGATGAGAGGGTTATTCAAAATTGAATCATTTTTTTAATTGGATCATTTGATGTTTTTTGTTTTTTGTTTTCATTTGCTAATGAATATGAACTAAATGAACTAGGAACTAAGGCTGAAAATGAAAATTGCAAGAGTCTAAGTCCCATGAATGTAAAAAATGCATATTGCTAATGATTTAAATGTATTAGAAGCTATGTAAATGTAAAACACAATATAAAGACATAGAATGAAATGAATTTTTTTTAGATTTCAAACAAAGTAATTTACTGATGACACTATGCAATAATATGAAAGATGAAGGATTGGAAATGTAAATGTGAATTTTAACCATGCATGAAATGAGCTAATGTAAGCTAAATCTAATGAAATGCATGATACATAAACTTGGTCAACTGATATAGATAACTAATGGCAGCAAACAAAAGCATAAAAATAAGGTTTTTAGCTCTATAAAAGGTAGTTTCAGGGGTCAAAAGGGACTGATTCGCCTAGGGTGGCAAATGAGTCTCAATATGGACTTTTTTCATAATTTTCATAAAATGTTGAGTGATTGTTATGCTTTCTGAGTAATATGATACAGACTTAAGTTAAAAATGCAGAATTTTAGAAAAATTACATGAATTTAGATACCAAAAATGCAACCTAAATGCACTTTTTATGAATGCAAAATTTGAAACCTAACATGCAAATCCTAATGCAAGATCAATGCAAGGCTAGATCTATGATGAAGGAATCCAAAATAAGAAAAGAAAGTGTTCTAAAAATCAGGTTCACCAAAATTAACCAAATATTTTTAGGTGGAGCTTATTGGCTACTCTTGCACTCTTAGGATGTTTCACCTAAAAGGAGATACATAAACCGAACAAAGTATCTATGTGGTTCACTAAAATTAGATGTATGATGTTATTTAGAATAAATGAAATGATCTAAATTTAATTAATCTATGAAATTTATTGATTGTGGATGCAAAACCTAAGAAACAAATTATGTTTGAAAACACATTGTGATATGTAGAAAACACCTAGAAATGAATGTAAAATTGAATAGAAATGAACAAAACTGAAAGTGTGCACTTGGGATCTAGGAAGGAGGCTGCAAATGACACTTGGAATTTTTTGATGCTTATTTTAGGCCTAGTGAGACTCATTTACAATTTTAACAATTAGTCCTAGTTTTTACAAAAAATTTAGAACTAGTTTTGAACAAAAGGGTGTTCCAAAAATTGAAAACCTAAAATTGACCTAGTAGAAGTGGGAATCCTCATTCACTAATTATGGAGAATGAGTCCACTTTTGAATTTCTAAATATTCAAAAAAATGGAATCTAAAAAGCTTTCGATCTACACTTCATTCCCTCTACAGTGTCCACTTTTGAAACTCTAATTTTGAACCTAAAAAATGAGTTTTGTTGATATTTTAATTTGTTCAATGTAGAGAAGACTTGAGAAACCTTGCAACTTTATCTCCAATTATTTCCAAGCTTACATGAGTCCTAAATCTACAAAACAATAATAAGAAGAGAAGAAAAAATGTTGGATGTTAGGGCATGGGGGTTTACCTTGGTCAAACCCCTTTTAGGTAATTAAACCAAAATGACAAAAGAATGGAATGAAACATGCAATAATGGAATTGATTAACTTTCCATGATGTTTTATCTTGAAATTCTATAGAAAATCATGAAGCATCTACCCTTGAAGGTTCAAAAATTGATATCTTGGTGACTTGAAATGATGAAACCCTAAGTTGCTTGACTTGAGATGGAAGAATGATGGATGGATAATGAAGAATGAATGATAAGAGATGTGAATTAGGGTTAAGATACTTATATTTATAGGAAATTCACCTATTTCACCTTAATACTCATCACAGGCCGACATGAAGTAAGATTAAACTTAAATTTCACCTTTTTCCCCCCTCAAAGGTCAAAATTGGCCAAATGGGACTCCATTTTCCACCCATGGTGAATGGGTTCCTCTTGGTATGGGACTAAGTAACCATGCATGGAAAATGGTCCCACAGGAGCCATTTTGATAGCTAGGATGCCAGGAGATAAGGAAATAAGGTTAAAATTTCAACATTGTTAGGTATTTTATCAATTTAAGCCTCAAGATGCATAATTGGGGTTAATAGAGGCCTATTACTGATGATGTGAATATCAAATAGGGCTTGGGAGATAGAATTCAATGTGAAAGTCTGATTAAATACACTTTACAACACTAAAATGAGGTCCACATAGCGTAGGAAGGAATAAGAACCAATGTGAATGCGCAAGACACATTACAACACTAGTTTAATATTATCTTTATTTTACAAGCCTTCTAGATTGATGTGATGATGTTATTAAATACATTTAATAATTTTGAATTAGGGAGAAATATGTTCATTATGTTTAGAAAAGCGTGAATGTCCTTTACAACACTTTACAACACCTTTACAAGACACCATTAAAAGCAAGTTATTTAATTTGGAAGAGTCCAATACCTAGTGTGGATGCATAAAATGCCTCACAACACCTAAATCAAGGCATCATTATGTCCCATTTATCATGAATTATTCCCATGTCAAGCAAAAGGTCCTTTTTTCTACGGTACACCATCTCACAATGACACACTACATATCAAATTATTCATCCATAAACATAAGCTTAGACAAGTCTTAGTAGATGGAAAAGAAGGATTGAATATATGCTCCCAAAAATGTGTCAAAGCACTAGGCTTCTCTGATACTTGTGTAGACACTACCAAAAGTATTGTCATAAAAGCGTATGATTATGAGGAATGCTCCTCTAGGGGCATTATCATAATTCCTATTCAAGTAGGGCCAATCATTGTAGATACAACATGTCAAGTCCTGGATCTTGGACTACCTTATAAAATTTACTTGGTCAACTTTGGATCCATGCCTTAAAGGTTGTACCATCCACTTACCACCAATGCTTGAAGTTTCCCTTTGATGGCACTGAAATTAGCATACCTGGAGATCCTGATCGTTTCTAATATTGCACCATTTTGAGAGGTATCTCTGAACACCAAGTTCCAATTAACCATGAAGCTTCAACATCCAATTCTTCCAAATACATTATTTTGTCCACACTAGCCAAACCATCCACATCCACTTCTTCAACCTCCACCATACCATCTTCTACCATCATCCCAAGTGCTGACCCTAATATCAAGATCCAAGACCAAGGTTATGGAGAATACAAACTGAACATGGCCTATTGTATCACTAAAATACCGAAGTCTCCAAAAGCTTATGGTAGACCTTGTTTTAAACTAAAGCCCAAAAATATTTTTAAAGTTCCTCCAACAATGACTTTCCCAAAATGGGGAGAACTAAACAAAGAAGACATTGAAGATATATTTGGCTGGATCTACAAAGAGATTGAAGATCTACCTCCACTACTAGTACAACAATATGGAAAAGGCTATGATGGAACTAGTGGCCTTGGTAAAGACAAGACGAGAAAAAGGGAACCTATACTACCTTTTAGAAGGCCAAAGTATCTAGGGTTAGGGTTTGAGCTAACCAAAACTGATGATCCATGTACCAATATACTTTTAGATGAGAGCATGAATGCTTCTAAAAGTGTCAAGACAATCAAAGATTCCTTTACCGAGACTATCTCCCATGAGTGGGAATATAGTTATGAAAGATCCCTGAGTGATTATGCCCTTGATCAAATGTTTTTAGAATTGGGTGAGCATTATTTTGATTAAATATTTAGACAAATGTTTAAAGTTGGATTTCGTAAAGAGACTCCTAAAGTCCCATTGAAAAGAGAAAAATGGGTAAGACTCTTTTGGAATCATGATGATGAAAAACCTTAACCGTCATCTAATCCTATTGACCATTATCCCAACTCACCTGTTTGACCATCTGGCCCTGTTGACCATCATTCTAACTCATTTGACTAGCCACCTAACACTATTGACCGTGATTCTGATCCATTCATCCCTTATTTTGTCAATGATTCTGATTTTCCTAAACTTAATGAAGATGATGACTAGATGGAATACAACTGGGACTTTGAGGATGACAATTCTATCTTTACCCTTTCCACATTAGTCTACATGATTTTTTTACCCTCTCTTCCATTCACCAACACTGATGATGGTATCTCCCTTTCCTACCCACAACTCATTGACTATGATCAACAAGGACTGCCCACTATAGACATTTTTCAGAATGATGAAGCTATTGCAGAATTCATTCCACTATGGATATGTATAGACTTTTGTGGTCTAAACTAGGCATGCTCAAAAGATGACTTTCCACTTCTAAACATAATCAATTTGGATCTTACAGAAGGATACGAGATGCTATCACTCATGGATGGTTTCTTGGGTTACAACTAGATTTAGATAACCCCAAAAGATCAGCATAAAAAATCATTTACTTGTCCCTAGGGTACACACTACTGGAATTTTATTTCCTTTGGTTTAAAGAATGCAGGAGCCACATATCAATGAGCCATGACAACAATATTTCATCACCTCATGCGCAATCAAGTGGAATTCTATGTGGATGACCTTTTGGTAAAGTCTTTGACATGCAATGATCACCTTAATGTGCTAGACAAAATTTTTAAAAAGTTGAAAGAGTACAAAGTTTGTTTGAATCCTAAGAAGTGTGTGTTTTATGTGACTTCAGGAAAACTCTTGGGGTATATAGTTTCTCGTCGAGGAATTGAAGTGGATCCCACTAAACTGAAAGAAATATTAATGACATTACAAGGTAGATTATAGTGCATTGGGTGCTTCATCACACAACTAGCAAACAAATTCCAACCATTCCAATATCTGTTGCACAAGGGCATCCCCTTTGTGTGGACTGACAAGTGTCAAACAACCTTCCAATAGCTCAAAGACTATCTATTGAAACCACCAGTCCTAATGCCACCTATCGAAGGAAAACCTTTGATTTTGTACATTTGAGCAACCGCTTCAGTACTTGGGGCATTTCTTGCACAAAATGACCATGATGAGAAATAAAGGGTTATATACTACATCAATCACACACTGTTTTAGTACGAACTCAATTACACACCAATAGAACATGTGTGTCTCATAGTCATCTTTGCTGCTCAAAAGATAATTCATTAAATGCTAAACCACAAGACACAACTAGTGGAAAATATTGATCCATTGAAGTATCTCCTAAATTGGGCAGCATTAATAGGTCAGTTGGAAAAATGGGTTATGATACTAAGTGAGTATAACATACAGTACATGGAATGCAAGGCTATAAAAGGACAAGTGATAGAAGTTCAACTCACTAATACACCCATACAAGGCAACCACCCATTGGTAGCACATTTCTTGGATGAATCTATCTTTCATCTGGAGCCTAAATCACCTTGGAAGCTCTATTTTAAAGAGTCTCATACTAGTCATCGCTCGAGATTAGGTATATTGTTCATCACACTACAAGGGGAATTGATTCCTAGGTCATTTTGAAATTCTTTCCCCTGTACTAATAACATTACATAATATGAGGCACTTGTCGCAGGACTCTGAATGGCTATCAAATGGAAAATCAAAATACTCCTAGTTTTTGGAGGTTCTTAGTTGGTTATTAACCAGGTCAATGATGAATATGACACCAAGGATTAAAAGTTACTGCCCTACAAACACATGGTTGATAGCTTTCAGTCATATTTCCACATACTTTCTTTTGATTAAATTCCCAAGGAACAAAATAAGGTAGCGAACACAATGGATATAATTGGATCTCTCCTCAACATACCTAGAAATTTTCCACAATTCGAGTTCTTAGTGGAACAACTATTGGTTCCTGCTTATGATATTCCTAAGTTAGAAATGGTTTGTGACCTTGTTGGTCCCAACTCACCATGGTATCAAGACATATATGATTACCTTCAATCCTAGACCCTCCCCCCAAACCTTTCCAATAAAAAACTCAAATCCTTTATCTGCAAAGCCACTTGTTACACCATCATCAGTGACACCTTATACCAACACAACTTTGACAATACCCTTCTTTGATGTCTCGACACTGATGAAGCAAAAACAACCTTACATGAGGTGCATGAGGGTATATGTGGATCTCATTTAAGTGGCCCAACCTTAGCTATGAAAGTCATGAGACTTGAGTATTACTATCCAACAATGGAAAAAGGTGCACTTTAGTTTGTAAGAACATGTCATCAATGTCAAATACATAGTTATTTGATTCATGCACCAGCATAAGAACTTCAACCCATCACTTCTCCTTGGCCCTTCACAAAATGGGAACTCAACCTCATTGGTAAAATCTATCCCACCTCATCTAATGGCCATAAATTCATTATTATCACCACTGAATATTTCACCAAGTGGATCAAAGCCACTCCCCTCACATACATAACGGGAAAGAAAATTTCCAAGTCCATTTTCAACTACATCATTTTTTGGTATGGTGTTCCACAGTCCATCATCACAAACAATGGTCATCCTTTCAAAAATTAAGATTTCCATGAGCATTGTGAATTCTTCCACATTCAAAACCATTTCTCCATGCCCTATTACCCACAAGGGAATGGTAAAACTAAGGAGTCTAATAAAAAAATTATGAAAATTCTTAAGAAGATCATCAACGATGTTGGCCATGATTGGCATTTAGAACTTAATCCTATTATGGGCCTATCATACCAGCATCCATACACCTACTAGAGCCACCCCATTCGACTTTCTCTTCAGAGCCAAAGCCATCTTTCCCATTGAGGTCAAAATCCCCTCTCTTAGAATCTCCATGAAGGGCTTAATCGATGACGAAGAGTACCAATAGTCATGACTACATGAGATGGAAATGTTAGAAGAATGTAGACAACATGCCTTGAATCACTTACAAGCATATGAGAATCACCTTTGTTGTAGTTATATCAAGAGATTTATGGTCCAAAAATTTCACATTGGTGACTTGGTCTTAATGCAAAATCCTAAGAATCTATTTGATTGAGAGAATCTCGACAAGTTCGAGCCTAATTGGCTAGGCCATTACACCATCACTAGCACCTTTGGTTATGGTTCTTATTAGTTAGCTAATCCAAATGGGGAACAAATGACAAAACCTATCAGCAATTTGCATCTCTATAAATTTTACACATAGCATCAAAGGGTTAAATGTAAAAAGCATTAAATACAAAACCAAAAATACAAAATCATCACCTTGATGAAAAACCTAGAAATAGTTGTCTTGGTGACACCATCTACTTTCACCTATCTACCTTCGTCCATAATAAAAATAAATACTTTAGTCATCTAACACTCTCACAATTTATGCCATAACATCCTATCATTTCTTTCCATGGTTGACAATGGTTGACATAAAGTTGTGCATACCATCCATTTTACACCTTGAGCATGTCCCGTTCAACCCACTTCAACTTGGTTAGTCCTCGACCTGACTAGGGGAAATCCTTTATCACATGACTATACTGGGTATCACACATGGTGCCATCAATACAAAATGTCTTGAAAAAAGCCATAAAAATAAGAAAAAGTCTTGAAAAAAACTCATAAAAATTAGAAAAAGTCTTGAAAAAAACCATAAAAGTTAGAAAAATTCCTTAAAAAAAGTCATAAAATTAGGAAAAAGTCTCGAAAAAAAGCCATAAAAATAGAAAATGTCCCCGAAAAACCAAAAATCAAAACATGTCAAAACACAAAAATCCTAAATAATGCTCCTCAAAAAATCCCAAAAACGGAGTCAAAGTTCATCATGTCGCTTAGTCACTATCGAACTATGTTTTCTTTGAGCATTTCTTACCCTTAGGCAAGGCTCATCTTCGAGCCCCCAAGACATTAGGTCAGTCCTTTTAGGTTTGTCAAAAAAAAATTGTGACTCAATCTTTGATCAACAAGACAAAGTCATTGTTCATGTCGAACTATGAGGTCTCTGAGTGTATGAAATAGGAAAGGACATCAATTGATGAGCCCCTAAGACCGCACTAGGTTAGTCCATTAGGGTTCATTGCATTCACTATCACACACATCAAATATCTTCAAATCAAACAAATTATTTAACATCCTAAGATAGAAAAATCTTAAACAAACTTTGACAATTATTTAAGTGACATTTCAACTAAATTGGCATATTAACGCTAGCATGTGGTCAATTCAGTCATATAGTCAACTTTGGTCAAAATATCATAACAAGTCAACCAGTCAACTCTTGGTTATTCTTCGAATATGTCTTTCTAAAGAACAACCCCTTCCATTTATTTATGCTTTTGGATATGTATTTCCAAAGCATCATCACTATCATCTGGAATTTTGAGGGATTCTCTTAACACTTGAGGATTGACACATCTTGACATCGACATCATTTAGGATGTGTCCTTCCTAAATTTGGTATTACCTGGCATCTATCACACATAAACCTAGGATTCATCAAACCTAGCATCTCGGCATCAAAACACTTGACATTTTCAAACACTTGGAAAACACTTTGGCAAACACTATCTTTGATCTTGTCATATTTATCCTTTGATTTTTCATCATGCTACTTGTTCCTCTAGGATGTCCTGACATTAGGATTTAGAGGAGCAATGAAATATCATGATGATTGTCTTGTCTTGTCTTTTTCTAATAGTCATGTTGCTAGTTCCTCAAGGATGTCCTGAAATTAGGATTTAGAGGAGCAACGATATTCCATGGCTTGTCTTTCTTGTCTATGGTTAGTTGTGACAAAAATACTAGGGAAATTGAGCTCCACGTATGAGTCATGATCATCCTTATATGTGACTGCTTGTTCTATGTGATGGTATGAACCTGCACACCATTTATCTATGTCATATCATGGTGTTTGTTAGCCATTACAATAATCCACCTAATGATGATTAGAGCAACATCTATTAGTTCTTTGGCAATATATTGAAGGATTCTTTCTCCACGCTAACATTCATCTCGTTTTGTCTTGTCGTTTCTTTTCTTCCACCTCTTGATGATATCCTATGACATACAAAAATATAATTTCATACATGATCATATATAGAAATTTGCATTAGTTCATTAAAAAAATTACATAAATCCATTCACATCTTGGAATTTACATCCTTAGCATACATACATCATTTGCATCCATCCATTGGAATTCACATAACATAGAAACACATTAAACATTTTCATACATCATCCATATCATTAATGCATTAAAATTTAGGATCACAAAATAAAACACCACATATCACATAATCCATACATACATAATCATACATCAATGCATTCATGATCATAAGCATGGCATCCATTAGTGACAAAAACATTATGAATCAATTAGAGTCAAGACATTAAGCATATATAGAACATCATCATCATCATAAAATAACCATCATACCTAAAGTAGTATCATCATTGCATCACATCATAAATAACCATCATAAATACATACATCACATAATATGTAAATGCATCATCATAGGAATCATCACATACATCACATCACATAGAAATAATCACATCATAATGCATCAAAGCATAATACATAGCATATAGTCTGCACCAAAACTGCATCATATACATATATATATCTCAAAATCATGTCATAGGATAGAGTCTCAAGGTGTCTAAAACATAGATCTCACAGGCTCAATGGTCAATATATCAAATGTCTCAACATAACAACAAGATAACATGTGCTAAATAGTGCTCTTATCATCCCCTTGAGGTGAAGAATGGGGTGATTGATGCTCTCTCACTGGCACTAATGGAATATGTGAGGACCAGATAGGCTGGGTATGCGATGTTGATGCATAAGTGATAGGTGGCTGACTATGATAGGACCCGTGTCTTAATGATACTGACCCATGACTATGATTGGACCTATGCCCTGATGAGTTCCTGTGATTGTGGTGGGATCTATGTCCTAAAGACTACCCAGATGAAGTGGATCCACCCACATTGCTCTAGCTACGACTGCTATGTCTCCTACTACTACCACTACCTATCCATGTCTGAGACTGAGTCAAACTAGGATCTCGTTGTTCTGCCAACAATGCCCTCTCATATACCATACTGTATCATCCTCGACTCTCACTAACCTTGGCCAAATCTCTAGCAATGTCCCACATTGGTCCAATGCATAACTATGCAAACTCTGAACACCATCTTTGTGCCTCATGGTGCTTGACCACTGCCTAGTCTCTCTCCATCCTTGTCACCTCCAATTCTACCTCCATGGTACTATTATATGAGTGAGGGCCTCATCCAACTTGCTCTGCATATTGGATAGACACTGATCTACTATTGTGTCTTGAGGTAATGGTGGCCTCCTAGCTATATCCTCCTCTTCATCCACTATCTAATCTAGGAGCTATCTCTTTGCATCATCCATGTCCTCCTCACCACCGATATCAATAGCATCATCTCCCCCTATCTCCTCATCACTCCCT
>VDFB02390296.1:0-14823 GCA_007258455.2 Sequoia sempervirens | reverse complement strand
CATGAAAAGTAATTGAACCTTTTCCACATGTCTTAGTAGATGTATCGTCATCAAACGTAAGAATACCACCATCATAATTCTCAAGCTTATCAAACGCACTCATGTCACCTCTCATATGATTTGAGCATCCATTGTGAGTGATCCGGTAATTCTTCTCCCCTCTAGCATGAAAAATAGTCAACATAGCTCCTTGAATGTTATGACCTGTTTCCAGAGCACTTTCTTTTACGCATCTTTCAAGATTAGTATAATTAGTTCTTGCATTTAAAGCCATGAACAAGCATTCATCACTATCTTCATTTTGATAATCCGATTTTGCATCATCAGAAACATCGATGCCTTTTTCAACATAATAACTCTCCTTGATAAATTTACCCTTTTGATCCTTCTGTTTGTCATTAGTAACTTTGATTGGACACACTTAGATGCATAATGCCTATCTTTCCACAATTGAAATATTTGAAAGGTAGCTAATCTTTGTACTTTCCAGTACCCTTTTTCAATCTCCTCAGAAAGTTTGCTTCCATCGCATTAAGAGCATTTGGACTTGATTGTTTGACCTTGTCATGTCCTTTATAGATTGCTTGTAGTATCTTGGCAAAATTCTCTCATTTCAAACGAAGTTAAAGCGCCAAACATCTGATCTCTAGAATAATGATGCAAATTCTAAGCTTCCTCAATAGCAGAAACTTTGTGACTGTAAGGTTTAGGCAGAGTTCGTAATACCTTTTTCACAACTTCGCTTTCATTAAGATTTCGACCAAACTCATTGATAGCATTGACAACTTCATCAACTCTAAGCAGGTAGGTAGAAATGTCTTAACCTCCAGACATCCTTAGGTTTTCAAAATTTGCTTTGTAGATCTATATCTTTGATTGTTTGACCTTGTCATGTCCTTTATAGATTCCTTCAACTTTATTCAAAAATCCTAAGTAGACTTAGAAAGTGACTCTTTAAAGTAGTTTCTTGGTTTGTGTATCTTGGCAAATTCTCTCATTTCAAACGAAGTTAAAGCGCCAAACATCTGATCTCTAGAATAATGATGCAAATTCTAAGCTTCCTCAATAGCAGAAACTTTGTGACTGTAAGGTTTAGGCAGAGTTCGTAATAGCTTTTTCACAACTTCGCTTTCATTAAGATTTCGACCAAACTCATTGATAGCATTGACAATTTCATCAACTCTAAGCAGGTAGGTAGAAATGTCTTAACCTCCAGACATCCTTAGGTTTTCAAAATTTGCTTTGTAGATCTATATCTTTGATTGTTTGACCTTGTCATGTCCTTTATAGATTCCTTTGAACTTTGTTAAAAAATCTTAAGTAGACTTGTGGCGTATAACCTTCATAAGTTCTGAATAAGTAGGACCACTCAGGATTGCCTTCCTTGCTTTGCCATTATTCTCATATGCCTTGATCTCATCATCAATTGATGGCCCATTTGGAGGCATACTGTAACCTCTTTCAACAGACTGCAAAACACCAAATCCAAGGGAAACTAAGAGAGACACCATTCTAGCTATTTAGTCTGTATAATTTGTTTCATCGAGCAAAGGAGCTTTGACACCTTTCCTGTGTGCCATCTAGACACCAATTGTTAGAATGCGTAGGACAACTGAGAGGGGGGGAGAGTGAATCAGTTGTATACTTTTAAAGCATCAGAAATCGTCGTTAACTCTTAGATTTGCATGAATTCTTAAACCCTTATTCACCATTAACACATAACTTGCATTAACAGAATATAAACATGTAAATGCAAAAATGCAAACACATTAAACACCTAAGAACACCAAATTTATGTGGAAAACCCAAGAAGGAAAACACCACGGTGAGGATTAGCTGTGTAATATATGAATTACAACACCAAATACGATAAGGCTCATTGCCGAGGCCTTACTGCAAAGGCCTCACTGCGTAGAAAGATAAAGAAAGTCTCATTGCCAAAGGACCCATTGTCCAAAAGAAAGAAGAAAGAAGGGATGGCTCACTACCAATTTGAAGTGCTAACAATGCATTAGGAAGTTATATGCATTAAGCCTCACACTCATCTCAACACACTTGATCACTTTCACATCTTTCACATCATACACTCTTTTACACTTCATCTATACAACAATTCACCTTGCATTTATACCCTTTGTGACCTAAAATAATGTCAATTATGTCGGGCTTAATGAAACATATACACGTCTACTCTGTAACACCAAATAGGTCGACACCAAACACTTCCACAATATAGAGAAGTGAATCAAAACAACACCATTACTTAATTCGGACACAAATCTACACAAACACGCTTCTCAACACTTCCTCAATTAGTAATTATCCTCCGCAATTAGTGCTAACACGCCGGGTCGGCCAAACCTGTACTAGCACTATCAAGTGACACCAAACACACCTCTCAAGGTCTGGAATTTCGAGGACCAGACAAGAACACTCCATTCTATTCATACATATCCGAGAATACTCCAACATCATCAGAATATTCTACACAACCATTGCAACCACTTGAAATTGAAGAATACTTTGATTCTGTGCAACCAAAGATACTGGCACAAACATCAAACTCATTTGACAACCTTGTAGAATAACTTAGCACCTGAAACATCAAGGGAAGGTATATACAAACATGATAAGCACGTTCCTAGATCTGCAACACTAGTAACAATCTCGGAAAAGAAAGAAGAAATGTTCATGTTTACCATATTTAGAATATTGATATTTAAAATAAAGAAATTGCGAAGGCTTTGCTATATGAACTTAATTTAGCTTTTTAAAGAATGTTTCAAGAGTTTGGAACATTTTTTAATTATAATATTGAAAGATATAATTTATAGGGCTTAACCTTGAGAAATTAACAATAAACAATGCAGACACATTTCAAAAGCTAGGCATTTTATGGACAAGGATGTACCTAGGACATGGGGATGCACGCTAGGGAGTTTCCCTCGATTACATCAGGCTGCCATCGGGACGATGGGCACGTTGAGATGTCCCGGGGATGACTAGGTGTTCGTCGACTGTCTTGGGGATGCCTAGAAAAATTCTGTAGAGGTCATGCCAAAAAGCAACCAAAAATATAAATATTTTTTCTTCTTGAAATTAGATCCCCAAGCCGAACCCTAATGGCCAATGGGCCCCACCAATGCCTCTTAAACTCTATAAAACAATCCAAATTCATTGTTTTTACTCACAATTTGATTTCAACAACTAGGCTAAAGATGAGGTTGGGGATGATTAGAGGCCTCACTTCACTCCATTTTGTTATTTTGGCATCATTGTACTCATTGTAATCATCATTATGAAATCTGGTATATAAATTGAAATTCAATATTTTCATTGTTCAAACTGTAATGTTAATAACTTAATTGTTAAGTAGCATTAATAGTATTTTAGTATTTAAGTATTTTTGATTTTAGTATTTACTTTTAGTCTTACTAATTTAGTAGCTTACTAATGTACTAATTAAGTAAATTCAACATTGTAGTTCTTATACATCATTTTATAATTCTCTTTTCAAGTAATATATGTTTATCAGTGTCGCGCACTCGCCTCCATCCCGCCACCATTTCGAAAGTTAGGCCCTTGGTCCCATCGTCCATGAAACTTGTCCCCATATTCCCCCGTCAGGAAACTCCATGGAACATTGGAATTTTTATTTTTTTATTTATGTTTTATATCTTTCGTTGTATATTATCAGATGATTTTATAAATTATCATTTTACTTACATTATTTTTCTATATTGCTTAAATTTGTTGTATAGTAGTAGGGAGGTCTTGTGAGTGCATCCAAAATTATTGCGCTTGGTTTTGGTTGTGTGTGGATGTGAGGGAGAGAGTTATGGTGTGAAGTATGAAATGAAAATAAGGCAGAGGTTAATAGAGAAACACATGCAAAGAAGAGTGCACCACTCCCACGAGGAGCCAATGAATATTTATGGTCTGTGATTTATTGGTTTTGATATTGGAAGTTAAAGCAGAAATCTCTTGAATGTGTTTTAAACTTTCAGTGCTAGTCATAAGGGTTTTGTTACTTTGTTATTGCTGATTTCAGCATTTTGAAAGAAGTTGCTAATATATAATCAAAATCATTTATTAAAAGCAAATGGTAAGGATCCTTATTACAGTACCAAATAATCTAGGATTTTTGGTGACCTATTTTTCCATGTTCATGATGAATCTAGATAAATGTATTGGGAAAAAAATATGTACTTTATACTTTGAGCTTGTGACAAATGCAAAAAAAAAATGATATATTGTTTTTGATTGCATATTTAGATTTGGATTGGATAGGATTTGTTGGTAGAATTCAAATAGACATCTGGGTATGTTTTAGCTTGGGTTGAGAAGTAGTTTTCCGTGATTTTTTGAAGGTATTTTTAAAGAGGGCCTAAAATGATGTGAAAAGTGTTGCTAGGTAGGGGGAAAGATTAAAATATTAAATTAAAATGAAAAATAAACTCTAGAAATTTTTTGAGGATGCATAAAAATACGAAAGAAGCAAATAATAAAAGGAGAAAATGGGCTTTAGGTAAATCATCCATTATTTTGTGAACAACCCCTTGATTTTGAGATTAAACACTTGTGTCCATCTCTCTATGTTTTTGGCTTCAAAAGTTTTTGGGAAGGAAATTGTCCAAATTTTTTTTTAGGTTTCAAGGGTGAAAACCATTATATCGATTTGAGTAATTTCCTATCTATAGAGTGGTGTTGTGTTGTAAAGTTTGAAGAAGTTCAAGTGTCATGAGCAGGTAGTATTGTACAAGTATTATTATAGTTTTTTCTACTTATCTAGTAATATATTTGGCTACAATAGTGATTCCTAGGAATATAGTAAGATCTGGTTTGATAATTAAAAGAACAAAAAAGAACACATGGATCACTTGAAGACACCAAGAGTTTTACGTGGAAAACCCAACGAGGGAAAACCACGGTTAGGATTAACTCATAATATATGTAGCTCGATGCTAACAAGAATTACAATACTTAAGACTCATTGCCTTAGGATTTGTAGACTAAGGTATACAACCTTAGAGCAAGATACAAAGGACTTGATGAGACTAGTTCTCAGATCAGGATAGATGGAAGTTAGAATGAGAAAATTGATTATGAGCTACTTTGAAGAAGCATCTAATGCATGTTGAAGTTGCAGTGACTGTTTAGCACAATTTTCTGTTCACCCAAATTTCGGATAACATCTTTTTCAGTCTTCTCTATGTCAAATCACTATTAATTATCACCTTCACAAAAGAATTTGATCTTCTATATTTATTCTCTGCAATAACACAAAACACCAATCAAGTCGGCTCAAAGATGTCTGTTGGATGAAACGATTGATATTGTATGGGTTGACTCCAAAACACATTCAAGGTCAAAGAGATTAAGTTGCGGATCATCATACATTACGTTGGTTCCCAAATGCATCACAAAACATTCTTCAATACAAGATTAATCCATTAGGATCAGTCGCAGAGAATGAAACAAGTCATGTCGGCCCAAATAGTATTAATATCATCAACACTCTCACTGTTTGACTTCACAGAGTTGGGGAGGTACCTAAATCATCATGGAGACTGAGATGTAGGCACTGTTGATCATGCACAATATTCATTAAACCTTTTCCTTAAGTATCTAATCATAAAACGTTGGCGCAATAGAAGAAACCCATTGAAGGTACATAAACAAAGCATTCAGGACAATCTGTAGAAAATGGTTATTTGAAAACTGATCTTGCTGACCACCAATAATACACTTAAGACTTGCCATTAATAACTCATATGCCTTTGTGAACATATTTCCAAGTCCGCATGGACACGTTTGTCTCACTGGAGGAATGCATAATTTTCTAACAAGCCTTTGACATTAGATCAAGCACATATCGAAATATTGTTAGCCCTACCTCTTTTTACGGAAGGTGAAAATGCTTGATTTCTTGGATATAATGCCTTCATAACCCAACCAGCTTATCTCTTGAACCTTAAGACAAGAACTTACGCTGTGGAAGGATGCGGACAAAAAAGTCATGACTTTGTTATAGTGAATACACACTGTTAACACCTTTGCCAATCTTTTGCAACTTAACTCAATGTGCGATACACCAATCAGGAATGATATTATCGTAGACATGCAAGAAATGATTTGGAACAAGTGTACCAACTAATTACAAGTATCAATACCTATAGACAATGGGACATATCTGTTATCTATCCATTGTTGACTATCTTTGTATTATTCTCTCTGGAATAGATGATTTACTCATACATATAATATTATGATCACCTGACTGCAACATTGATAGTTGATACCATAATGATAACACACTATTTAAATAATGATATGGATCTCACATGGAATAAGATGATGTGTAACGATTAAGATGCTACATAATCAGTTTATCCTATCTCTCAACCTTTGTTTGGGTATCAGAAATCTTAAAACAACGTATAAGTTTTCAACTTAGAGGCGTAGACTTTGTGGTGGCTCCTCTATGTAAGCATTAAAATATCTCGCATTTGAATGATTAAATCCTCTTTGTTTTGGTGGCATGAAAGTGGCATGCAACCAAAAGTCAGACATTACCGCATTTTTGGATCACGTGGATGGGCCCATATTCAAGTGTAGACAAGAGGATGGCTTTGGAGCCTCAAAGCAGAGAATGCGTCTTCGTTGGATATCCAGGTGGCATAAAGCGATACAGATTGCTAGATCTTTCAACATAAGTTCTCTTCATTGAGAGAAGTGTCTACTTTGAGGAAAGTTCCCCGCATGCATCTCAGGATAAATATGCCACCACCTCGATGTCTCCTCCTCTAATAGATTTCAAAGATGATACATGTAATCACTCAGATCCGATTTTAGATATTTCTGACTCTTATTTAGAGGAATATGGGCATGTATGTGCCGATCCACTTCCAAATCCTGATTGGGCTTCTAGCGATGATTTAGTATCCCTGTGAGAAGTCAAAGAACAAGGAGCTTAAGTGAGATATATGGTGCCCGTCCTGTACTCTCAACTATCAAACCCATCATCGCATGCCTATGCGGCTCTAGCCTCTGACCGTCATACTTATTTAGAAGTTGTAGGTAATCCTCTTTGGGACGCTGTCGTGGAGGAGGAGTACAACACACTCATAGCAAACCAATCTTGAGACCTCGTTCCGCTTCCTTCCGATAACAAGATTGTTTGATGTAAGTGGATCTATAGGACAAACAGAACAATAGATGGACATGTGAGTAGGTACCAAGCAATGTGAGTAGATACAAAGCAAGGTTAGTAGCCAAAGGGTTTGAACAAGTTCATTGCATTGATTATGATGAGACTTTTGCTCTAGTGGCAAAAATGGACTTTTCCTCCAGTGGCAGCTGCAAGAAGGCGGGAGGTTCACCACATGGATGTGAAGAACACATTTATTCACGGTGATCTCAAGGAGGAAATCTACATGGAGCAACCGCAAGGGTATGTACAAAATTCATGTTTAGTATGCAAAATCAAGAAATTACTCTATGGCCTCAAGCAGGGACCTAGAGCTTGGTATGCTAAAATGGACTCTTATCTACTGTCTTAGAATTTCATGCAATTCAAGTCTGATCCAAATGTTGATATGATGAAACAACTGACTCTCTATTGATCATAGCGCTCTATGTACATGATGTACTCATAACAGGTAGTTCCTCCACATCCATTCCTAAAATTAAATTTTCTTTCAATGATAGATTTTCCATGACCGACATGGGTCTCCTACACTTTTTCCTTGGAGTTGAAGTCGGCCAAAATGGATTAGGAATTAAAGTTGCTCAATCCAAGTATGAGAGAGATCTTCTAGCTCAGTTTTGCATGACTGACTGCAAGCCAACAACCACACCTTTCTTGTTGGGGGTAAAGCTTCAGGATGGCAAAGATACACCACTGGTTGATTGCACACAGTATCGTTAGCTTGTGGGGAGTCTCCTTTATCTCACTCACTCTTGTCCATATCTCGCATATGTTGTGGGGGGCCGCATGAGTTGCATTAGAAGGCTGCCAAGCATATACTTTGATATATCCAGGGAACCATTCGCTATGGGATTAATTATTCATTAGGTTGTATTTTGGATCTCATTGGCTACACTGATTCTGAGTGGGCTTGTGATAACATTGATTGCAAGTCCACTTCAAGATATGTTCTTAGTTTGGGATCATGCCCCATTTGTTGGTCAAGCAAGAAGCAATCTTCCATTGCTTTATGATCAACAGAGGCATAATATATAGGTGTAGTCAATCCTTTGTCTTCACTATAATTCGAACCTTGTGACTTAGACAAGATATAATTAAAGGAAGTATAATGCATATATTTCTATATGAGCAAGGGTAAGGTATTATAATCTAGATTAAAGTGTAAGCCTAACCAAATTGTTATAGGAGTATTTAGAAGTTTCCTAACTTAATATTGCAATAATATGATTAGATATATTCTAAACCTAGTAATCCATTAACCCCAACCTATTTAATTTATCACAAAACCGCCATGGGTTAATAGATGGTAAGAACTCTCATTACTAGATTCAACTACCTTGTTTAACATTTTCAATATATGGACAAGTATAAAATATAATTACAAATTCCTTCCGTTTAACAATGATGTTGAATTTAGATGTTTTAAGAAAAAATAACATTATCCAATCAACATAAAATAAAAAGCACGAACATAAATTACACATTCTAAGAAAATAAAGAAAATAAAACTTTAAAGTTCTATTCTTTTCAAATCATCCAAAATTTATAACGAGGATTCTATGGGCGCAAACTTATTATGTTTCGATTCTGAATAGAATATCTTAGGAGTCATAAAAAATCCCAAAACCTTATATCATTTTTTCACAAAATTTAAAATTTGAATTCATATTAGCGAGAATTGACTTAGTATAATCCTAATTAGAACTTCAAATAAATTCCATAACATAATATGTTTGCACCTACTCGAATTCTCCCAAGTTCTCCCATCATATACTTCCTTCTACAACCCATTAACTCTTCATTATTTAAATCATAAGTTACAATGATGGGGTACTCATACCCATAATTATAATTTATGGGTACTTATACCCAAACCTCCTAAATGGGAGCCATACCCTCTGAAACCCCTTATATGGAGGAACCTACATTTTTGAACGAGAGAGAGTCTACCCAATAATTATTCCCAATACAAATATAAGATAAAAAATTACAACATAGCTACCCAATATATGCAACATAACCTACTCAACATATGCAACAAAATCGAGTTATGAATATCAAATCACTTTCTCATAAATTTACAATTCAACAATCATAACAAAATTTAACAATAATACTGCTACACACACATACAAATTTTATTTTAAAATGCAAAACTAATGCAAGGGATTAACCCATGCCTTGAGAAACCTTTTCAAAAACACTTGATGAAACCTTTTTTATGAGTACTCCTCTAAGATTTTCCTCTCCTCTTAAGCCTGTTTCTCAAATATTTTCTCCCTTCTCTCATGTTTAAAAAATGATTACTAAAATTGAAGCCTACCCAAAAAAATGTTTCCCATCTTAAAGAGAAATGCATAAATGTGAAAGGGATATTTTCATCTTATGACAAGAGCCATCTCCACAATAGATGTTAACTTCTTTTATAGCCACCCCAAAAACTAATTTTGAGGAAGGGATGAGATGGTGCCGGCTCTTCCAACCACTTTCAATCTATCACGAAATTTCATGATTTTTTAAATTGTGGTTTAGGAGGTTAAAAATTAATTAAATGAGAAGTTGCTACACTTGAAAATACTCAGTACCCATAGTACTAATACTTAGATTCTTAAAAATTAGCCAAAATGAATAAAATACTCATTGAAACCCTTTTAAAAGTTTGTAATGAATGAACCTAAAATTTTGAATACTTAGGGACTTAAATTAATTAAAAAGACTTAATTTACCTAGTTATAAACCCTTTTAATCTCACTGAAAATGGATTATCATAAAATCAACTCTCAAAAGACTAAACTTGCATACATTTTCCTACAACCAAACAACTACACCATAAAGCCATACAGAAACGAAATTACAAAACATATTCATATCACAATATTGCAGAACACTAAGATTAGCTTCATCCAAGTTTAACTGAGAGCCTAGCTTTAATCTAGATAACACAAATTAAAATTACGTGACCTCAATCTGACTTGTGATCACTAGCCCACTAAAACATATAGATATTTAGTCTGCTATATAGATAGACTGAGAGATGAATAAAAGCACACAACCTAGGAGAAGGGTGGAAGAATATTGTCACAACTGGTTGAGGAGCATCAAACACTTGAGTAGATTCTGTCAGCCTTTGGAGTACACCATCCCTTCTCCTGATGACAACATTGTAAAAGAAATCTTTAACCTCATGGGAATCCTAAAATACGCCCATACATCCGCTATAATAACCGGATGAATTCAGTGAGATTCATGGAATATCAGGCATTGTACATCAAGCACTCAGACTCTTCCTAGTCTGTGTCCAAGTAAACCATCCACATCCCACCTCCGGTTACTCCGCTGCTGATGCTGATCATGAAACTATATCCAGGGATAAACGAATAGATAACCACTTGATGAACAAGTGCAACAATTCCCTAGGAATAGAGCTCCATGGTGACTATACAGCAACGTGAGTCCTTCACTATCAAAGTACTCTTAATATTTGGGTGGCTTCTACGATAAAAAGTAACTCTGTATCAATTTGATAGTACAATATGTGCTTTGGTAGTTTGGGGTAGAAGATCCTTGTGAAGAATAGGTCATGAGTAGATTAACAAACGTTAAGGGTTAACATGAAATTTAATGATGTTGCCTAGAAGGATAGATAGAGGCAAAAGCTTTATTATAGATAGGGGAAAAATCAGTTTTTGCAATTTCATAGTATCTCTAATTTATCTTTACAATAGCTATCATAACTAGTAGATATTCCACTACATTTATCGTCATTATAGTTAACAATTTTAGCAATCCCATCATGCATAAATATATATTCAAGTTATTTAGATTATGTGTGTGTATATGTATATTGAATAGTTCCTTTAAGGAAGCACAATTTAGTATCCACTGTATTGTTCTTATCAAAATAATCACCAAGCATATCATTGAAATCATCATACTGAGCACCTGCACACATGTATCCCTTGATTTGCAAGAACGCCATAAACTAAATCTTTTTATACCATAGATTCTTCACCATACCTTGTATTTAGAATATCTTCGTTTCAATCTTCTGCAACATAAATTCTAGTCACAAATTGATTATTCACTTCGTTTCTTCTATTGTAACATACATGCTCACTTTGCACTTTGCACTTTGCATTATTCACTCACATATGACATGTCTTTCTTTTGATCAGTTGAGACAACCAACATTGTTTTTGCATATTTTACCTTGATTCTCAAGATATATAATAAACGTACATTCTTGATCAAGTCTAATAAGGTCAATGTTTTTTGGCACTGCACCTCAAACACAATTCCCAAAATAAACAAAATAAATTAGTGCATACTAAAATCTTGGTTCTATAAAGCATAGGGATTTTAAATATAGCAGTCATAAATATCATGCAAACCCCAAAGGTTCATTCTCCTTGATGCCTTGTAATTTCAAACAATTCTTATACAAGAGATTTATGTGATGACAACTATATGCATGTTTTCCATCAAATACTCTCCCAAGATCTTTGTAGCTTCCCATTCACAAGTTATCCTCATAGCAACCCATCCCACATTCAATCATATAGCAACGAAGTTCAACCACTATTTCATGTTCAAATGTTATATGACTGATATGAGATTACATGTCATACTCCTCATCTTCAATTTATATTTCTTCCTTCTCACATTTTCCTTTAAGTCCTTTAGTACTTTTTAAGTCTTATCATTTTAAAAATTTAAAACTAAAATGTGTTATTTTCAAATTTGAAGTTTGATTTACAATTTTTTAAATTTAACAACTCTAACGAGAGCTCCCTTCGCTTCAATAGGTTGCTAGTTCTTCTTCAGTTGAGGGGAATTGGAGTACATACTCCTTCATCCACTCAGTCAAGCGCAATCGATTGGCATCACACAAAGTAGAGGAGCTAGTTTATGTTCATTCCAACTTGCGCCTTCTTACTCACAAAGAGGATGAGTACAAAGAAGGGGCAGCAAAGATGTGGGATGTAGAACCAGAGCGAGCTGACCTAGATCTTTCTTTTAATCACACAATCTTCTAATTCTTTGAGGAGCTGGTACTCCAAATATACTTAGTGTAAGAGAATGTGGCTCATCTAGTTAATGCTTGACATGATCTTAGTCTGATGATGGAGCCATTTGATGTCTCCCAAGTAGGAATCATTACTATTTGCATTTTGTAATGTTAAGTTAAATGACATTTATCATGATACATTCAAATTATCCTTTGATATTGTAAAAAACTGTCTTAAATTAGGCATTATGTTTCAAAATTGAATTTGTTAGCTTTGTTTTATCATATGTATTGTATATGGACATTCTAAACTATTTTGTTTTAGAAGCATATATAGTTATAAATATTTTATTAGTATTTTGTACAAACATCTTATAATGTACTCAACTTCAATTTTTGCTGATGTACTTCTGTAGCTTTGGCTAATTTTCCCTTTGTTCGACATGTAAATCTCTCCTGAGATTTTTCCCAATAAATGGATGGAACTATAAAAATATTCTACTTGAAATATTCCAATCTTACTTCAGATATCTTCATTTCAATTCTAACTAACTTCTCTTTCTATAGATCATCCTTGGTTTTGATTTAATTTATTGGTCTGCTGCTATAATTTATTTTAAATTTCATGGAGATGAGGTTTTAAGTCAAGATGTCTATTCTTAAATGATATTTGAATGGAAGGAAAGATTAGAAACATATACATTGAAAGATATAGACTTAAAATATTCAACTTCAGCAACACACAAAGATTGTTTATTGTGTTGCTGCACCAAAAAGATTTCATTTCTTCATCAAATTCATTACATCATACCTGTTTTATAGAGGAGTTTACAAGATAATTCTAGAAACATACTAAATCAATTCTTTCACTGCAGCAAATTGAAACTTCCTAAATAGTTCCTACATGCACATTTCATGCAAAAACTTTCTACTGCTGTATGCCAAATTAACTGTAGAATATATGGGAGAAATTACATGCCAACAGTCCCCCTTAATTTCGACCACAAATTCTTTAAACTCTGCAACCAAATCTTTAGACTCCCCCAACTTCTTTTCTTCATGATACTTTCAAATTATCTTCAATATTTGCAGATCTCTCTTGAACTCTTCACCAGCTGCTACGACAGTCCTTCAAACATTGAATTATCTCACTATCTATAGCTTTCCACTTTTCATCATGTCTTGTGAAACCTTCAACCTTTTGTTGATCACTATCATCTTTCACATATGAATATTTATATTTAAACAAACTTTTGAACATACCTGTCAACTTTTGCCAATTTGATCCAAAACTCCAACCGCAGTTCAACTGCATGCATCCTGACAAAGATTCAGTCTTCCAATTTCTTTGCCAACACTTCTTTTTTGAATGATTTCTCAAACCACAAATAGCACACGGGTGTAGATCCCAACATGTATCTTTTATATGACCTTCCCTATTACAAAGAGAACACTGAATACAATGCATTTCTAGAACAAATTTGTTTGATCCTATAAAATTTCCTTTACCTGTAGTATGTCCGAGACCATATTTTGGCCTCATAACTGGTTCAATTGGTTCTTTATTTCCTTGTGCATTCTTTCCTAATCCTTGTCCTTTGTAACCCATTCTTTCCATAATTTATAAACCATCATTACTAGCAGTATTTGCGTTATCATCACAACTAACAAGATTCTCAGTCTCATGTTTGTCTCCATCACAAACAACTTCAGCAAAAACACACTTATCAAATGATGAACTCAAATCTTTTGTACTACAAAAAACATCACATACCAATTTCTTTGACTTCAAACTTTCATTTTCTTTATTTAATTTTGACATTTCCTTCTTGTATAAACCATTGTCTTCTTCTAATTTTGTGATTTCCTTCATTTGCAAATTATTTGCTTCTTCCAATCTCTTTAATTTGTGTTCTAAGTCATTAACCAATTTTACTCTTTGTTCTAATTCTTCATTCCTTTTCTTAATCTCATGAAACAGCTTTAGCTTTCTTCTAGCTCTTTATTCTTCTCCTCAACTTGCCAAAAAAAAATTAAAAGTTCACTATTCTCTTAAAACTGTCTTACAAATTAGATTTTCATTCTTTTTAACGCTTTTACCAACTCTTTCCACTGGAAACAAATGATTCTTAGAATAATCTACACTCCTGGGCCAACGTATCTCTTCCTTCTTAAATACAGTCACTAGCTTTCCTTCAACCTTTCTCTTGCAATTTATACCTTGTCTTGTACAAATCTCTTAAAATGATGAACATTGATCTCTTTTTCTACAACTTCTTATCACAGTTACACAAATACAACAATTCTCTCCAAAAAAGCCTTGTGATTTACTTTTAGCAATTAAAACTGATCCTATGTCTTTATTTTCTAGAGGGACTTTCTTCCAATACAAATTATCTTAAAGATCTCTGCAATTTTTTTTAAAACACACAATCAAGCTTTTCAAAATAAAATTAATTACCTTTTCCAACAACCTAAGAAACATTTTCTACACTTGTGTTTTGCATTGCAGATAATGCAATCTGCGATCTAAGAACATCAAACATGGTAACTTTTTTATTTCTAGATCTGCAACCTTTTAAATCTTCATCGGCAACAAAACTCC
>VDFB02390295.1:272770-313452 GCA_007258455.2 Sequoia sempervirens | reverse complement strand
AATCACTTTGACATAATACTCTTCTATTCACCAACACTTCTCCTTCTTCTGGTTTATTAGATGATCCAGCATGATCCTCCTCAACAAAGGATGTTCTTCTATTGTTCTCAGTCTTTCTGCTTGTCTGTCCCTGATTACATTCAAATTCTCTATGTCCTTCTCCACCACACTTAAAACAAGTTCCTTTGAATACTCTTTTCTCCTGTCCTCTATCATCTTTTCCATAACCCTCATTCCGGTAACCACCATATCCTCCTATTTGGTAAGGGTTACCATCATCTCTATGGTACGAATTATCATTCTTACTAACTTCTCTATCTTTATTTTGATCTGCAAAAGATCCTCTTCCTCCTTCAATAAAAGTTCTTCCTCTTTGAAATCTTCCACCTCTTCCTCTCTACCTCTACTCATGTCTCTTATTCAGCTTCTCTTCTTTTAGGGCACATTGATATGCCTCTTCCACACTCACCAACTTGATCAAACTAATCTCATCCTATATAGACGACCTCAAACCATTCACATATCTGGCTACTTGCTCGATCTCATTCTCTGAATGTCCAAATCTGATGTTCAACTTATAGAACTCCTTAGTATACTCTGTCACACTTGATTCCTTTTGCTTCAAATTTTGCAACTTTCGAAACAAAATGATCTGATAATCTGCAGGCATAAACTTTGTCTTCAACTTATTCACCATTCAATCCCATGATATTATCTTCTCCTTTCCTCTTCTTTTCCTATCTATCTGCAAATTTTCCCACCAAAGGGATGCATGTCCTTTCAACTTTGTACAAGAAAATTCCACCTTCTTATCTTCAGTGGTACCTTCAAAATCAAAATACTTCTCCATCTCTATTATCCAATCAAGAAATTCATCTGAATCCAACTTACCACTATAATCCGATGGATTGAAAATGTGGTTTGGAATTTTTCTTTAGTTAGGGGCTCTTATGAACCTCTCTTTCCCTTACTTCCTATTCTTCTACCTCTTCATCCTCATCATCCAAGTGGTCGAAAAGCCTCTTCTCTGGGCCATTTCAACTACATCTAATCTTACAGTAATTCCTCTCAACATCTCCATTAAAGCAAGGTATACAATTCCACAAGCCCCATTTCCTCTACCATTTCTTCTTCCCACCATCTTTACATAAGTCCTCTGCAACTATAGGTCAGATCCTCAATCTGCCACCCCACAAAAAATCTTCAACGGGACTCTACAAACTCAGACGATCTCTCATGGAACAAATCTCGCTCTGATACCAATGCAGGCAATCCGCGGTAGGAGGGTCCTCAAAGAGAACAATCTGGAGCCATGTAGCAAGAGTCACCTATGAAGCAACATAAAATATGGAGAAAATGCAGATTCAAACCTTCTTATTATTAGAAAATTCAATTACAAACAGCCGACAACATCCGGGCTTATAGATCTAGCTCACAAGCTTGATATGACATGCTCAAAAAATACAACATTCCTATATTCTCCTATATGCGAGTGAAAATATTACATATCAAATCCAATAATCATTCCTAACTTGTCATTTCCTATCCTAATGATCATTACAATGCTTTATATCATATCCGCAGTTCTAGAATCTTCAGCATCAACCAAAGATCATTACAATATCCAATGAAGAAAATTTAATGTGTGCATGAAATAGGTCGGCCTCAAATTTGAATTTCTCCTCAACAGATGCATAGGATGAAGTGTGGACCCATAATTAAGGCTGGGGATACTCCATAGAACCCATAATTAAGGCTGGGGATACTCCACAGAACAATTTGAAACACATCGCGAGGATCTGCAAGTTATAGGAAAGATCCACAAGAGATTGAACTAGCCATTATGCTTGAAAATTATTCTGGTGCCAGTTCAAGAAACTATCACTTAATCCGGAAGTGATAACTTCCCAAAAAAAGACCCAATCCATCTGAAATATTGGAATAAGGAAAATGAACATGTCCATGATGAAAACATAGATCCACAGGGTCTGGTGAGAAAATATGGTGATACGTTGAATCTGCCAACTTGAACTAAACAAGAATTGAACAAGAATAAAATTGAAAGAAAAATATTTTTGGTTGATGCAGGATTGCAAAGATCCAAGGATGCTCCTGCATCACCATCATGCGCTCTTTCCAAAGCATCCTAGACTTCCTTAGCTATTTTCAAATTATAAACCTTAATCAACTCAGAATGTACCAGACTATTCTTTAAGATGAACTTCACCTTATTGTTCGCTTCATGTGCTTTGATCTCTTCAAGTGTACTCAGACCATTAGCAGGAGGAGTGTAAGGATTTTTGTAAGCTTTCTCCACATTGTATCTGCAATACTCCAGATATTCTTCATAAACCTTTCTAGATACCATAGTTAGTTCCATCAAACCTAGGATAATACACTTTGAATGTCCTACATTGAGGTCATAATTTGGTATTTTTTGTGCAATACGCTAGAGACACACTCATGTGTCCTATGTGAATTGCATATATATTTTCAGCTTCCCACAATATGAGACTTTGTCAAGGTTTCAAAAGAGTTGGAGGTTTTGGCACTTTTCTCTGTTTAGAATTGCGGTTTTGCAGTGCCTCTCGTTCCATTTCCTTGCAACCAGATGACTGTCAAGAGAAAATTACTATTGTTCTGCATTCTTCGTGCCAAAATGAGTTCACATGCCAGTTTTCAGAGCCTCAGAAGTTGATTTGCTATTTTTTAGCAGATCAAAACCAAATGGAATTTCTTCAGTTTTGCACTGAAACCTTTATGTGAGGCCAACTTTGAGTGTCAATAACTTTTGATGCGAGATGTTTCAAGCCAAGCCCTCTTGCACACATGTTCTCTAAGCCAAAATGATTCACTATGTCAAATGGTAGCTTCCCAGAAGTTGTTTTGGTATTTTTCCAACGAGGTTATGTGGCCAGTTTTAATTGGGTCAAAATAGTTGTTTGTTGCGGAAAGTTCAAGTAAGAAAATTTGATGGAGAATATCTTTCACCTCCTGACTTGTTTTATTGAGTCGTTTGTTGCATTGAATTCTTTGGACCAATGGCTACATGCTTGCAAGTTTTCGTGACTTCACGAGGCCACTTGACTAGTTTCCCAGGTCGATTCCGGAGCCAACTTGGCCTTATTTCACTCACTATCCCAACATGCTAGAAATCAGATTTTGATGATAACCCATTTCACGTTTTCACTTCAAATGCATTCAAAAGTTGCCTCAGATCAGTTTGAGCATAAAGTTGTTCGAAAACGAAAAAAGTTTTAGTCGGACCCACTTGGGGCCTGACATGCTTTACCCATTCCTGAGGTAGAAATGTCTTCTTCTAATCATGAGTGCACTGGTGAAAAGAAAATTAGAGTCATTGTTCAACTGTGAGTGGATGAGCTTCAAATCGTTACATTGGTACAATGGGTTTGAGTTAGAGGATATGTGCAATTCATTAGCTCATAACCTCATTTTAAAAAGTTTATGGAGGTTATGAAAATGCTCTATTATGCTCCTTGAAGAAAGAAAGAAAACGTTAATGCAGAGTTGAGAATGTGTGGTATGCAGAAACATAAAATGGTTGCATAGTTGGTTGTAAGTGCTTGATCAAACAAGGATCATAAACAAAGATACTCATGGGGTTTGTTGTGTGGGTCAAGATACAATGATCAAGTATACGCCAATGTCACATGGTGCGATTGATGATAGAGCTACAATGAATTTTTCCTTTCCATATTTGACAGTGCTCAATGTGGTGGAGGTCAGCAAAGAGGATGTGTGTATGCTGCAAATGTGGGGATAATGAGGATTCATCAAAGGAAACTAATTCCTCATCTTGTTTGAAGTATCCTCTTTGAGTTATACACAACACTAACCTTACAAAAAATGCATAAAGTGGATCTGTTGGAGACATTTTAGAAGTTTCCAAGTAATTGCTAATAAAAACAAGTAAATATGAAATAGCAGAGGAAGGGCCTACATGCATAATGAGGGCATGGAGCAGATCACACAAGATGCGTTTGATGGGAGATCTTTAATAACTTTAGAGAAAATGCAATTGGCATGTGTTAAGCCATGCACAAAATGAAGATCTGATGTGTATTCACAAATGAACTTTTTCAAAGGCTTTAATGAATTTTAGGAAAATACCAGCTGAAGGGTTTCAATGGCGTGCATCATGGAGAGCCATGAAACAACAAACATGTGAATGAATGAGGCTTTATAGAAAGCAACATAATCCTAAAATCTTGCTTTGATCCTTAAATAGATGCACAAAATGCATATTGAAAAAGCTTTAGGAACTTTTTGAAGGCTAGTGCATACCAAAAACAAAGAAATGCATGGAAAATTCTTTAGTAACCTCTGAGCAAATGCTAAGCAAATATAGATGATGGATTAGAAAATGAAAGAATTGCAACAAGAAGGCAGTGACTAAAAGCATTTATGCTGCAAGTAGCAACCGCACAACACAAGGAATAGGGAAGATTATGTGTAGACATACATCAAAACATGAAAGGGGATCCATGAAGCAAGAGAAGAAGGGTAGCCTTCAAAACAACAATAAAATGCAACACCAACATTGCAGGATCTATTCATAATGAATTTGTTGAATAGTCTTTAGAAACTTTTAAATTTTAAAGCATGAAAAGGATGCAATGAATAGAGGAGAAGACCATGCATTGAAGGAAACACCAATGAGCAACAACAAGATAAATTTGATAGAAGGTCTTCAGGAATATTCAAGCGAATGTATGGGCAGGTGTTATATGAAATGAAATCACCACTCATGTAGAAAGGAGCTTGCACATGGTGAACAAAGGATTTTTGTTTGTTTTTTTTGCACCAGTCAAGGGTATGCATAGACTTGAAAAGCTGAAAAGGGATTTGAAATTGTCAAACAAATACAATTGGTATGTGCAAAAATTGAATGAAGAACAAAGTAAGAGGCTAGCACACAAAATTAAAAGAATATGACTGTCCATCTAAAGGTGGGGCGCAACCATGAAGGAAAGTCTTCAGGGAGTCTGAAGCAAAAAATACTCAATAATGGAAGAATGCCACACCCTGTTGAATGCAAAAATTTTATCTGGTGACCAGTCAGTAGAAACTTTCATGCAAGTGAAGATTGCACATCCAGTGGAAAATGTATCTGTTGAATAGACTTTAGAAGCCTCAAATCAAATGCCATGAGAGATTTGAGCAGAGCAAAGTAAAAATGAGATTAGGGTGAAACAAGACACCATGAAGGCATGCCATAGTCATTGCAAAGTAAAAGAAAAAATCTATTCTTTGAATGGACTATTGAACAGGCGGTAAAAACTTTTAAAAAAATATAATGTGCAGATGAGAAGGGGCACCGCCATTGCAAGCCCATGTTGTAGAGCTCAGGAAGAATACATGCCAAAAAGGAAATTAGGGCACAAACAAGTGAAAGTAGAACAAAATGAAATGAATGACAAAGATGAATCATTGAGAATCAATCCACATCGTTCCCCGCTATCCTTCAGGTTGAATGTGCAAGCTGGTTAACAATCGTGAAATGGCAAGTTGGCGCCACATGGCTTGTGGTGGGGCCGGGGAAAATCTTCGACAAGTGGGTATGTTTGCAATGCATGGGTGAAATATTTAAAGAGCACGATAAAATAAGAATAACATTGAATTAAATGTTTATGGGCGAATACAAATGGCGGGCCCGATGGATTTTTATTTTAAGTGGTGGATATTTTAATTTTCACTTTTGAGAAGTGAAATTAAAATGTTTACTATGCAAAATGCATGTGAAGGTGAAATATATGCACAAGGAAAAAATTCCATTAAGTGAATAAAATATTCACAAGGAATGCAAATGAAATAATGCAAACATCCCCTTTGCTGGGAAATAGAAAATAACAGGTCGAAGTAGATCCAACGACATAAAATAAAGGCCAAATGCAACATGATCCAGGTCGTCCCCCACCAAATCGCAATCTCAAGATGCAAGCAAGTTTTAATTTCCATGAAATAGTGAGAATGCGCCATGTGGCAGGTGGGGTCCAAGGAAAATCTTCTAAGCGCGGGATTTTAATGAAGCCCAGTGATATTTTTGTGTGTTCCACTTGTTTTTTTTTTATTTAAAGGAAAAACATTTGAAAGTTCAAAATGTGCCTGTGAAGGAATATATAAGGTGGGCCCCAGAGAAAAGTGAAAAGTTGAAGGTATACGCATGGGTGAATTAAATATTCACTGTGAAAGAAAGTTGAATGCTGGAAAACAAATATTTTATGGCTGGGCAAGTAAAAATATAAACTGTAACTAAAATATTCTTTACTGGGGATTGAAAATGTAAAGATAAATATTATTGGCTAGGCATGTAAAAAATAAATGAAAGCATGTGGGTATTATTTAAAATTGAATTTATTCATTTTTAAATAAATATATGTGTTGGTGAAGTAAAGAGGCAGAAAATGAACTTTCACGGGCATAGGCATTTTTCACACAGCAGGTAGAATGGAGTGAATTTCTCCACATGGGCATATTTTCTGTTGCAAGACAACTTGGACAAAGGAAAATGAAGAGGCAAATTCAGTTACAAAGAGAGGAGAGAGGCTTTGAAAAATTGTTGATCAACGATGAATTGAGATTCCAGATGGCATTTCCCGATCAGTTTTAGGGATTCTTCTGAAGCTTCTTTTTTCTTTATATTGTCTTCTCTTTTCATTATTCTAGTTTAGAGATTAAGTTCTAGGTTCTAGGGTTTTGTATAAGGTTGGGGTAGATAGAGAATTGTAAATTCTGAGTCATTTCTTGAGTCTGTAAGCTGTAATTTTTTGATTTCATGAGCAAATACAACCAGTTCATGCAAATAAATCATGAAAGTGTGTGCACATTCATGAATATCTTCAAATTGTCTCCATACTTGTACAATTTAATCATATGAATTCAATAATACAAAGTATCTTTGCGTTTGTCATCTCAAATTTCATGAGATTGTGTTATTTGTTTATGGGTCTATTTCAAAGAAATGGTTAAATACTTTGAGCAGATAACAGTGATTTCAAGTGTGCAAGTTGGATTTGGTAAGGAGAGTTTGATTGATAAAAAGAGTGGGATTATTGGTGTAAGACACTGGCAGTTGATGCAAGGCATTAACAATTTAAATCCATTGAATGCATGTCATTTGCTGATGAATTCTTTTTATGTGTTTGACTCTATGGCCCAGAATTAGGCACTGATTTATCTTGCAGCTTAGTGCATCTCAGAAACATTTTATAAATTCAAAACTATTTTAAATCCCTGTGTTATAATGTTGTGGTTATCTCATGCTCCAAATAGTTTATATTACTGATGAACAACCAATTCTATTCGGTATTATCCTATTATGTTGAGCAATTAAATGAGATTATCTATTGTTGTTAATGTTGTTCATGATAATAGTGCAAAGATTGTAAAAGCATTAAGGGATCACCCTTCCAGGTCTTGCAGAGCTCGAAGTGTAGGATAATTTTTAAAGTCCTTGTTAGTTGGTTTAGGTCCTTCGAGCTGCCCTTGATTAGAATTGGCAATTCCATAGGTAGATTAGAAGACCAACATGGTTACAAAAAACCAAACCAACAAAATGGTGACTCTGTTGGGGATAACTTTGAATCTCCAAGTGTAGACTACTTAGTTAAAGAGTCATATTATTGTTTTCCATTTTGAATTTAGTTCAAATATTGAAGGATTTCAAGCCTGGAGAGTTAATTGTTGCAGTGAACTTGATTATTTTATGATCTGTGGTGCTCTGCTGGTGAAAGGAACTCAGAAAGAAAATTACATGTGAAAGAACTTCCTGCTGTTCGAATTTCATTTCCTCTTTAAAGAGAGGTGGCGACTCTATTAGAAGAACATGATGAAGATTTAAAGAATACATTTCCAGATCTACAATATTTCCAGAAAAATTTGTAGTAGCTGCAATGTTTCCAGGTATTCTTCACATATTTGAGCATCTTAGAGAGAAATTGTGGTTCCCTATTGAGTGATTTAGCACTAATTAAGGGAAAGGATAGTAAATTCAAGTTAGCACACGGGTATGTGCAGGATCATCATGGAAAAAATTCTACGGCAAAAAATTAGAAAAATGAAGTGTTAGGCAACCGACGCAAAAATTAATGTTGTCTGGAGCATATTTCAAAAATATGTAAGAATAGAATCTATAGAAAATTGAATGTAGTTTCTAAACCCGCTATTTATATAAAAAATAAAATCTTATTATTTATGAAAATTTGAAATTTCAAATTTCCAGTAGTAATTCTTAAATTTCAGGTGGAAAAAAATCGGCGGTAGGTGTCCTGTCTCTGACCACCCTAACCATAATAAATGATAATATTTTTTATAAGATTTTATATAAGTAGAGTGAATCATTTCTGGATGCGATGCATATTTTTGTAATTTTTTTCGGCAAAGAATCATTTAAGTAAATTCTTTATTACAACTTTAAAAAATATAAAACTAGTATGTCCGACCACCTTTAACTTGTCAAACCATGAAATTTATTTTTATTATTTTAATCCTATAGTATGTGAAGCATAGAATGTGACACATGTGTTGGATTAAAAAAATGTGATACCATTTGAAAGTTATGGATTTTTTTCAATCAGCCTATCGATCAGGACTTTAGTCGTAATTCTAATAGAAAATGAATAATAATTATTTATTAAATTCAAATTAAAGAATAATTTATATTAGTGGAAAGCTGAGAATCTCTTCTAAAAACCCTTTTCGTTTCATCAATTTGGGGTAAAAAAAAAGTCACCGGCCACTTACCCTACAAATACCCATAATATTGCCACTTTTTGGCCCATCATGTTCTTGCACACACCCACACTTCCATTTGCTAGATCATTTGAATGTAATTGTAAGTTCCATTGAAAGGTTTTGTCTAGTGCTCAAATATTTCATAATTTGGATGGTTAGAATGCATTTATGTATCTTAGAGATTGCCATCCATTTGCATTGTCAGCAATTGTGATTGTAATCCTTTATTTGTTCATGGTCATGTTTATGCAAAATTAATGGGTCCTGATTTGCAAGAATACCCATGGATCATCAAGGTAAAGTAGCCATACCTGTAAAGACCTTGATTCGGCTTGTTAAGAAATGTCAAAAGTATAATGATCTTCAAGCATCTAATACCCAAAAGTGTAAGAACCCAAGAGTTAATAAGCCTAGGTTCAGTCTTGAAAGAAGGCCTAAAAAGATGGATGAAAGACACAAGATGTTTTCACAAGCCCAATTAAGAGACCATCAAACTATGTCTACTTGTCAAGTTGTTGCACCTTATGTCAATTCCTTTGATCCATTGTATGCTCAGTTAGATTTGTCATGGGTTGATTACAAAATTCAAAGTATGCCAGCTCAAGGCTACAAGAAGATGCCTAGATTTGATGGATATAATGTTTGTGAAGGAAATGCACATGTCAAAAGTTTTTCCAGCTTCATGGAGAAACACTCATTTGAATATTAGGATATGTGGATGAGATTCTTTGTTAGATCTCTTGAAGTACGAGCTAGGGATTGGTATCTAAAGTTCCTTGAGAAGTCATTTCCTTACTGGGATAAATTGGTGAATGCTTATAGAAAAGAGTTTGCAAGAGATCCCTATGACCTTGTCATAAGGTTAAAGTAGATCAAGAAACAAGATGAAGAGTCAAGTGTTGATTTCAGTCATAGATTTGATGTTTCCTTGTCACTAATCCCAGACAATTTCAGACCTAGCACAGCATATTGTATTCATATGTATTTTGAAGCTTGTGAAGAAGGATCTAGTGCATTGTTAAAAGAGTTTAAAATATTGAGTATGCAGATGGCTTACACAGTCTTGGACAGTTTGGAGAAGCAGAGGAACAAATGTATATAGAGCTTGTTGTCTTCAATTGTTAGCAAACATGTTGATGAAATCAACAACTGTGTGAATGTGAATGATCAAAGGTCTTCAAACAAGTGCATAGTTGAGAAGGTAGAAGATGAAAAAGATGCATCATTAGATGATGAGAAAGTTGTTAATGAACAACTTATAGAAGAAGTATACCAAACTGAGAATCAACAGCTAAGTCTTCTGAGCCAAGAACATGATGAAGGACATCAGTTGGACTTATTCTTTGAAGAAGAGAAGTGCAATCAGCAATATTTTAATATAGTTGACCATGTCAATCCTACAAGGGTTGAATGTAGCTTTGGTATAAATCTCCATGATAAGACATTTGAATTTGTTGACTTAGGGAATTCTCTTGAGAGAATTAGTTTACTAGCTGTAAGTAATAGAGTATGTGATGAATTTCAATTTGAAAGATCAACTAGAAGTAGTTGCAATGAGGAAACCATTGATAGTTTTCAGTTTGATAGAGAAGATGTTTATGTCTACCCTCAAGAGGATGTAAATCACACACTCAATGAGGACATCCAGTCCAATGTTGAAATACAAAGAGATGTAGATTGTTGTTATGACAGCCTAGTGGTGAGTAAGGATGGACAAGTGGATGGTCTATTCTCTATGACAAATTGTGACCATGTTCCTGACAATGTTAACAATTCAATCTCCTATGATTGGGGAGACCCTGTTTATGATAAGCCCATTGAGTTTTCAGACCTTGATGATGATGATGATGTTTTGGCATACCCTAATTTTCAATTTGATAATGTATCCAATTCAAGTGAAGATCAAGAAGAGGAAATAGTTGAAGGAATAGATCAGATCAGAACAGTGATCTATTAAGTTGTGAACAAATCTCAAATCTATTGACCACTGAATATGCATCTTTTGTCTTTGACAATGATGACGATCTTCATGGTGTAAGGTATGATGCAAGTGAATCTGATTCTCCTTCAAATTATGAACTAGCTGATCATGATGATAATAATGAGGATGAAGACAAGTAGCTATATGACGACAATGATGCAAATGTATGATGATTATGAAAGTGAGCATGTTGATGCAAACTTAGAGATCTGTTTTGATGAGTTTGAAGTAGCAAATGACTATGAGGATTGTGCATCTAATGAGCCAAGTTTTGAAAACTTTGATGCATATTTAAACAAGTCTTTGTTTGTAGACTTGAATGAGCCTAGCGACGAGTCTTTTCATGTGGATGTAGAGGTTCATTTTGATGAGAAATCAGATTATGATTCTGAACTAAAATTGCTTGTTGTTGAGCAAGCTTATGAAATTGAAAAGGTTGATACCTTATGTTCAGAAGATGACAATATGATAACAGATGATGATGAGTCAAATTTTTTTGATGACTCTCACTACCAGCATGATGAAGAACAAATACAGAGTTTGCCAATTCATGAGTGTATCTCTTTGCATACACTTGGAAATAGTTTGCATAATATGTCAAATCTTTTGGTCAGTCCTTCTAATAATTTCACCTTTGACATGCAAACTAATGATCAGATTGAACTTGATAGTTCCAGCCACAAGGAAAATTGTGAGTGCTACTTTTGTCAGCTGGAAGGAGTTTTCATAGAATGTGGCAATGTGCAGAACATTGAAGCAAGTTGTTTTCAGTTTGAGAATGATGTAAATGATGAATATGATAGCTTGTTGCCACATGACAATCAACATTTGGAAAGTATGTCTGACTTTCATATGCATAGTGATTATGAACATGTTCATGATGTTGTGTATGATGGCCTATTGAGAGGTACCAGCATGTTCAATCAGGGAAATGGTTGTGATCAGATTGTGCTTTCATATGGTCTTGATCCCCATTTTCAAATCTTGCCACTTGATACAAGATCAAGGAATGAAGAGAGTGGCAATGATGAAACCCATTTGATTTGGTTTCCAATTGATGACAAAGCCAAATAGAGAGCAAGTTTTCACTTGCATGAAAGCAGCTTGATACTTGTGTTTGCAAGGGTGTAGTCACATATGTTGTGTTTTGACAGAGGAAAGCATGAGTTGAGGGAGATCAACTCTTTTTGCAAAATTGTGTTTGACAGAGGTAAATGTTGACTCCTTTTTTTTTTCATTTGGTGGCCTGGTGTCAATAGATGAAGTTGAAAAATAAAGTTGAATAAAGGAGTAGTTTTAGAACACCTAATGGACTCAACTTTTGGTCTACTCCCTAGAGATCTAGAATCCTGCTATGCCCATAGGGCGCATACATCCCCAGTCGAAGCCACTATTGGCACTCTCAAATTTTGCAAGTTTGAGATGCCCATGTTGAAAATTTTGCCTCTACACTTTGAGAAGTGCACCTAATTAATCTACCTGAATGGCGTACTTTGAGAGGTCATAATTTGAATCCCATTGATTTTCGTGCAAAATCCATTTACAGAAACACTCATGTGTCCTATGTGAACATGCATGTCAAATTTTAGCTTCCCACGATGAGTTTTGTCAAGGTTTCAAAAAGTGAAGCTGGAGGGTTTTGGCACTTTTCTGTTGTTTGCAAATTTGCAGTTTTGTAAAGTTGCCTCCTATTTAAGCTTGCATTTTGCAACCAGATGACTGTCAAGAGAAAATTATTATTGTTCTGCATTCTCCGTGCCAAAATGAGTTCACATTTCAGTTTTCAGAGCCTCACAAGTTGATTTGCTATTTTTAGCAGATCAAAACCAAATGGAATTTCTTCAGTTTTGCACTAAAACCTTTCTGTGAGGCCAACTTTGAGCATCAATAAATTTTTATGGGAGATGTTTCAATCCAAGCCCTTCTGTACACTTGTTCTCCGCACCAAAATGATCCATTGTGTTGAATGGTAGCTTCCCAAGAGTTGATTTGGTATTTTTCCAACGAGGTTATGTGGTCAGTTTTAATTGGGTCAAAAGAGTTGTTTGTTGCAGAAAGTTCAAGTAAGCAACTTTGATGGTGAATATCTTTCACCTCGCGACTCTTTTTTTTGAGCCATTTGTTGCATTCAATTCTCTAGACCAATGGCTACATGCTTGCAAATTTTTGTGACTTCACGAGGTCAATTGACCAATTTCCCAGGTTGATTCTGGAGCCAACTTGGCCTTATTTCTCTCATTGTCCCAACATGCTAGAAATCAGATTTTGATGATAACCCATTTCATGTTTTCACTTCAAATTCATTCAGAAGTTGCCTCAGATCAGTTTGAGCATAAAGTTGTTTGAAAACAATTTTTTTTTTAGTTGGACCCACTTCGGGCTCGACATGCTTTACCCATTTTGAGGTAGAAATGTCTTCTTCTAATCATGAGTGCATTGGCGAAAAAAAATTAGAGTCATTGTTCAATTGTGAGTGGATGAGTTTCAAATCGTTACATTGGTACAATGGGTTTGAGTTAGAGGATATGTGCAATTTGTTAGCTCATAACCTCATTTTAGAGAGTTTATGGAGGTTATGAAAATGCTCTATTATGCTCCTTGAAGAAAGAAAGAAAATGTTAAGGCAGAGTTGAGAATGTGTTGTATGCAGAAACATAAAATGGTTGCACAGTTGGTTGTAAGTGCTTGATCAAACAAGGATCATAAACAAAGATACTCATGGGGTTTGTTTTGTGGGTCAAGATACAATGATCAAGTATATGCCAATGTCGCATGGTGCAATTGATGGCAGAGCTACAATGTAGTTTTCCTTTCCATATTTGGTAGTGCTCAATGTGGTGGAAGTCAGCAAAGAGGATGTGTGTATGCTGCAACTGTGGGGATAATGAGGATTCATCAAAGGAAATTGATTCCTCATCTTGTTTGAAGTATCCTCCTTGAGTTATACACATCACTGACCTTACAACAAATACATAAAGTGGATCTGTTGGAGATATTTTAGAATTTTCCAAGTAAATGCTAATAAAAATGAGTAAATATGAAATAGCAAAGGGCCCACGCGCATAATGAGGGCATGGAGCAGATCACACAAGATGCGTTTGATGGGAGATCTTTAATAAATTTAGAGCAAATGCAACTGGCATGTGTTAAGCCACACATGGAATGAAGATCTGCTATGTATTCACAAATGAACTTTTTGAAAGGCTCTAATGACTTTTAGGCAAATACCAGCTAAAGGGTTTCAATGGCGCGCATCATGGAGAGCCATGAAACAACAAACATGTGAATGGATGAGGATTTATAGAAAGCAACACAATCCTAAAATTTGGCTTTGATCCTTAAACATATGCACAAAATGCATATTGAAAAAGCTTTAGGAACTTTTTGAAGGCCAGTGTGTACCAACAACAGATAAATGCATGGAAAATGCTTTAGTAACCTCTAAGCAAATGCTAAGAAAATAGATAGGAGGGATTAGAAAATGAAAGATTTGCAACAAGAAGGCAGTGACTAAAAGCATTTATGTTGTAAGTAGCAACCGCACAACACAAGGAATAGGGAAGATTATGTGTAGACATCCATCGAAACATGAAAGGGGATCCACGCAACAAGAGAAGAAGGGTAGCCTTCAAAACAATAATAAAATGCAATGCCAACATTACAGGATCTGTTCAAAATGAATTTGCTGAATAGTCTTTAGAAACTTTTAAATTTTAAAGCATGAAAAGGATGCAATGAATAAAGGAGAAGACCACGCATTGAAGGAAATGCCAATGAGCAACAACAAGATAAATTTGATAGAAGGTCTTCGGGACTCTTCAGGCGAATGTATGGGTAGGTGTTATATCAAATGAAATCCCCACACATGTAGAAAGGATCTTGCACACTGTGAACAGAGGATTTTTGTTTGTTTTTCTGGCACTAGTCAAGGGTACGCATAGACTCAGAAAGCTGAAAAGGGATTTGAAATTGTCAAACAAATACAATTGGTATGTGCAAAACTTGAATGCAGAACAGAGTAAGAGGCCAACACAAAAAATTAAAAGAATATGAGCGTCCATCTAAATGTGGGGTGCAACCATGAAGGAAAGGCTTCAGGGAGTCTGAAGCAAAAAACACTCAGTAATGGAAGAATGCCATGCCCTGTTGAATGCAAAAAATTTATCTGGTGACCAGTCAATAGAAACATTCATGTAAGTGAAGATTGCACAGCCAGTGGAAAATCTATCTATTGAATAGACTTTAGAAGCCTTGAATCAAATGCCATGGGAGCTTCTAGCAGAGCAAAGTAAAAATGAGATTAGGGCAAAACAGGACACCATGAAGGCACACCATAGTCATTGCAAAGTAAAAGACAAAATCTATTCGTTGAATGGACTGTTGAATAGGCGGTAGAAACTTTAAAAAAAATATAATGTGTAGATGGGAAGGGGCGCCGCCATTACAAGCCCATGTTGCAGAGCTCAGGAAGAATACACGCCAAAAAGGAAATTAGGGCACAAATAAGTGAAAGAAGAACATAATGAAATGAACGACAAAGATGAATCATTGAGAATCAATCCACACCATTCCCCGCTATCCCGCGAGTTGAATGTGCAAGCTAGTTAACAACCATGAAATGGGGGGATGGCACCACGTGGCTTGTGGTGGGGCCGAGGAAAATCTTCGACAAGCGGGTATGTTTGCAATGCATGGGTGAAATATTTAAAGAGCCCGATAAAATAAGAATATAACATTGAATTAAATGTTTATGGGCGAATACAAATGGCGAGCCCGATGGATTTTTATTTTAAGTGGTGGATATTTTAATTTTCACTTTTGAGAAGTGAAATTAAAATGTTTACTATGAAAAATGCATGTGTAGGTGAAATATTTGCATAGGGAAAAAATCACATGAAGTGAATAAAATATTCATGGGGAATGCAAAGGAAATAATGCAAACATCCCCTTTGCTGGGAAATAGAAAATAACAGGCTGAAGTAGATCCAATGACAGAAAATAAAGGCCAAATGCAGCATGATCCAGGCCGTCCCCCGCCAAATCACAATCTCAAGATGCAAGCAGGTTAATTTCCATGAAATAGTGAGAATGTGCCATGTGGCAGGTGGGATCCAAGGAAAATCTTCTAAGCGCAGGATTTTAATGAAGCCCAGTGATATTTTTTTGTGTTCCATTTGTTTTTTTTATTTAAAGAAAAAACATTTGAAAGTTCAAAATGTGCCCATGAAGGAATGTATAAGGTGGGCCCCAGAGAAAAGTGAAAAGTTGAAGGTATATGCATGGGTGAATTAAATATTCACTGTGAAAGAAAGGTGAATGCTGGATTTAGCAAATATTTTATGGCTAGGCGAGTAAAAATATAAACTGTAACTAAAATATTCTTTATTGGGGATTGAAAATGTAAAGATAAATATTATTGGCTAGGCATGTAAAAAATAAATGAAAGCATGTGGGTATTATTTTAAAGTGAATTTATTCATTTTTAAATAAATATATGTGCTGGTGAAGTAAAGAGGTAGAAAATGAACTTTTACGGGCAAAGGCATTTTTCACACAGTAGGTAGAATGGAGTGAATTTCTCCACATGGGCATATTTTTTGTTGCAAGACAACTTGGACAAAGGCAAATGAAGAGGAAAATTTAGTTACAAAGAGAGGAGAGAGGCTTTGAGAAATTTTTGATCAATGGTGAATTGAGATTCCAGATGGCATTTCCCGATTAGTTTTAGGGATTCTTCTGAAGCTTCTTTTTTCTTTATATTCTCTTCTCTTCTCATTATTCTGGTTCGGAGATTAAGTTCTAGGTTTTGGGGTTTTGTATGAGGCTGGGGTAGATAGAGAATTGTAAATTATGAGTCATTTCTTGAGTCTGTAAGTTGTAATTTTTTGATTTCATGAGCAAATACAACCAGTTTATGCAAATAAATCATGAAAATGTGTGCACATTCATGAATATCTTCAAATTGTTTGCATACTTGTATAGTTTAATCATATTAATTAAATAATACAAATTATCTTTGAGTTTGTCATCTCAAATTTCATGAGATTGTGTTATTTGTTTATGGGTCTATTTCAAAGAAATGGTTAAATACTTTTAGCAGATAACAGTGATTTCAAGTGTGCAGGTTGGATTTGGTAAGGAGAGTTTTATTGATAACAAGAGTGGGATTGTTGGTGTAAGACACTAGCAGTTGATGCAAGGCATTAACAATTTAAATCCACTGGTTGAATGTCATTTTCTAATGAATTATTTTTATGTGTTTGACTCCATGGCCCAGAATTAGGCACTGATTTATCTTGCAGCTTAGTGCATCTCAGAAACATTTTATAAATTCAAAACTATTTTAAATCCCTATGTGTTATAGTGTTGTGGTTATCTCATGCTCCAAATAGTTGATATTATTGATGAACAACCAATTCTATTCGGTATTATCCTATTATGTTGAGCTATTAAATGAGATTATCTGTTGCTATTAGGGTAAGTGCACCAAGATGGTTCCCAAAAAGGGGGCTTAAGTGGCCACTTTTTTCTGAAATCAGGAAATGCTGACCTTGGACGTGAAATTGAGGATAGTTACACTCAAATTTTTGAGATGGAACAAAAAAAAGGATCGAAGTGCTCCGAGTCTACTTTCTAAACTACTAATTTATTTTGAAAATGGTTGAGATTAAGGTGTTCAAAAGAGGGATGTACAAAAATTTGTGTTGTTTTTGTCAGAAAAACATAACATAGCAACTCTTGTATGACCTGAGCACGGTGAAATTTTGTGTAGTATTTTTAAAATCGCTATAGTCAGAGTTAGGTAATAGCATCTAGTTGGTGCACAAATTTTCTGATAATTTTTTAATGAATATTTGATTTTTTACTAATTTTCTAAGTGGGAACTTCCTGAAAAGAAGAATTTTGGCCGTGCTCCCCCTACAATTTTTTGAAAATAATTGATTTATTTTATTTTATTTTATTTTAAATTTGTAGAATGGAGTCTAGTTTCTAAAAATTTAATTTATTTGAAATTTTGATGAATGTTTAATTTATAACAAAAAAACACTAAACACTGCTTTTTGGCAAAAAACAGACATACAAACAAAATAAATTATGGATGAAAGGCTTAACATTGTCAAAAAGTGAAAAAAATTACATCATTAGATAGCTAAGAGAGAACCTAACATTACTCATGTTTTTGATTTTGTCAATATTGAACTAGATGCAATCTTGATGGTGAGCACGAACCCGATTATGTGAAAAATTATTGAATTTGCAAAAACACGTCTCTAGCCTTGTTGGGAATGCCCTCCAAGCCTTTGGGTTGGTATTTCAAGGAAAATAATTTCACTTTTTTCTTTGTTTTTAACATGAAATAACGTGTGCGCGTTATAACACGCTCGCGTTATAACGTGAGCGTGTTTTTTAAAAATAATTCATAAGTGGCCAGAAAATTGGTACCCAACTTCATGCACCCGCCCACTAATGATGTTTATGATAATAGTGCAAAGATTGTAAAAGCATTAAGGGATCACCCTCCCGGGTCTTGCAGAGCCCGAAGTGTAGGAGACTTTTTAAAGTCCTCGTCAGTTGGTCCAGGTCCTTTGAGTTGCCCTTGATTGGAATTGGCAATTCCATAGGTAGATTGGAAGACCAACTTGGTTACAAAAAACCAAACCAAGAATTTCAATATGATAAAAGGGTATGTGCAGGATCATGATGGTCCAAAAAGTGGCGATATGATGGGTATTTGTAGGGTATGTGGCTGACGACATCGTGACATGAGTCCTCTACTTATATATAAAATATTATAAAAAAATATTATCATTTTATTGTGGTTAGGGTGGTCAGATAGACACCTACTTCTTATTTATTCCCTGAAATTTAAGTACTATTGCATTGAAATTTCAAATTTTCACCAAAAAGATTTAAAAAAAACCTAGTAGTTTAGAAACTACATTCAATTTGCTACAAATTCTATTCTTACATATTTTTGAAATAATATAGATAACTTATTCAATTTTTTACGTCAAGTTGCCTAACTCTATTTTTTCTGAATTTTTTGCCACTTAAGGGCCTATTTTTTCCATGATGATCTTGCACATTCCCAAAACTCTCCTTAATCAAAAGCTCTCTATCTAGTTTCCAGAGGAAACATATGTACCAAGATTTAGCACAGACTCACTCTTCCCCTCATTCTCTTCCTTTTTCTTCTAGATCTTATTCATTTCCTTCTTCATCTCAATCAAATTGACCTTCCTTACTGGATCAACCTTCCTATGTGAAACAAAGGGTTTCACATTATTGCTTCTAATTACTTCTTGCCATTTTAGATCTACATTAAGAAGCCTTATGGACAAATCCATTGCATGGGTGATAGTAACCATTGAATGATTGAAATATCATACCATTATTGTAACTTCATCATATAACTTATGCATTCACTAGCCTTATGACCAAATCTATTGCATGTATAGCATTGACCAAAAAATTATTGATAATTCCAATTCATTCTACTTCTACACTCTACAACTCTATGTCCAAATGTATTGCATGAATAACATTAACCATTAAAGGATGAGTACCTTTGGGAAATTGGTTGTCTGATAAGAGGTCTCTTGAAATATTTCTTCTGACCTTTCGGACCTATCTGACATTGCTCTTTTTATCTCTAGTCTTCCTTTGTTCAATGTTCTTATTTTCAACATTCGTTGAAGTTTGATTTTCTTTTGAACTTTATCCTTTTTCAAACCTTAAACCTTCTTTGTCCTTAGAGTCCTTTTGACTTGCAATCATCAAGCAATGTGTAGCTCTTCTTGAATTTTTCTTCTTGAATCTTTTCTTTCTCTAGATTTGTTCTCAAAGTCCCAATCTCTTCTTCAAGTCTTGAGCATTCTGTAGATTTGCTTTAATTTGGTATTCAAGTAGTCTTCAACTCTTTTACCTTCTTCAACTTGCACTTTTAGACTAGTGATTGTCTAATTTTATTATTTGAGATGCCCATTTGTTTCCTTGAATCTTTCTTTAAATTTCTTGAGTTGATCCCTCAACTTCTTGACGCACTCATCTACTTCCTTAATATTTTCTTTTACATCCCTGTTCTTGTATTCTTCTTTATCCAAATCATCAAGGGTTGATTTGAGTTCTCCTTCCATATCAACTTCATAGTCATTCTCCTTCCATATAAACTTTACAACCTTCTTCTGTAAATCCTTCCATTATAATATCTTCCAAAGGGATAGGATATTTCTTAGTTGCCATGTGTTGAACCTCCAGATCTACCTCAATGATTAAGTCAATTGAAGGAACCAATCTTTGTTACCAATTTTTGAACACCCATAATATTGAGAGGGGGGTGAATTAGTATTCAATGAAACTCATTAACTTTGTGAACTTAAACATACATTCAAAGAATCACATTAAACTTTGCAGAAATGGAAACAACAATTAAATCATGTATCAGACCAATGAAAAAAAGAGCACTAGATTTATGTTAAAAAACCTAGAAATGGAAAAACCATGGTGAGTATTAGTTCACAATATATTATAACCAATTAAAATGGATTACAAAATGGAGGACTCACTGTCCAATGACTCACTTTCCAAAAAGAAAGGCTCATTACCAAGGGCTCACTACCGAAAGGACTCACTATCTAGAATAGAAAAAAGAGAATAAGAATAATGACTCACCGCCAAGGATTTGAATTGCTAACAATGCATCTGCAACACGCTGAAGGTATAGTTCCAATTAATCCATAAAAATTCACTTTACACAGTTCATACTTCACCACAATCACACTTTGCACTTCCTTCTGCATCACACATGCAATTCATACTTCACATAATGAATTAAACTTGTATATATACATACATCTACCACAAACACTCATATCATCAATTAGGTCGACCTAATTAGATTGAACATGCAACACCATAACTTGTTAGCTCAAAACTCCACCACACATGCTTTTTGGAAGGAACCAAAACATGTACAACACCAAAATAGGTAGGTACTGTATAACAAAACTGGTGAAGCAACAACTATATGAACCAACTGTTCATCCACAACTCCACACAGAGACCACCAAACCACTTGCCACTTGGAGTGCATACATTTATAACATATGCAAACACTTCCTCTAAACCACATAGGATAAAAATCATCCACAGTGGAATGCAAAGTATTCCAATATGCACTTTGCAACTGCAACACTACCATTACTAAGCCTGGCACACTATTAACAATATCTTCAACTGTAGAAAAAATACAACCCTAAAACCTTGGATATAAAATCCTTCAATACACATCATTATTACCTCAGAACTACATGACAATATTTTACAAGATGGGGGTGATCCCATAATAGTGGTTTACAATTTTTGGCTAAACTGGACGCTGGAATTTTTATTTTTAACTAAATCTCCACATTCAGACACCTATAGCGGCTAAACCGTGAGGAATTTGAAGATGATGCAAACTAGAGTCTCATCAAATTTTGTCTGTAGATTCTAAAAATATTTTTTTCAAAATTTTTGGAATCAAATTGTACTTCTTTTTCCATCTCCCATAAAAACTGGTTTTTTTTCAAAAAACAACATTTTTAAAAAGTGATGCACACCGTATAATGCATAACTTTTTTTCCATGAAGGATAAAATTCTAATTCTTTCGAATTTAGATTTGTAACTCCAATATCTAGTGCTTGCACTTGGTTAGATAGTTTTTTATTGAATATTTTTTCTTTAATCAAGTTTCAAAGTCAAACCAATGACAATTCAGACATAGCGCGACCGTATAACGCGTAACATTTTTTGTATATATCAAAATTCAATTATTATTTTTTTGTTGGATCAAGGACTTCAATATCTGGTGCACTCATATTTTTCAATTTTTTTTTTGATAATCTGCTATTTTTCCACATGTGCAGAATAGAGACCATTTTTGACAAAAAAGCTATGTTTAATAAAACTAAAAAAACAAATACATAATAAAACTAAAACATATTAAAATTATATTCATTGGATAGCTCGTTTCGAGGACTACCTGAATCCAATTGGGTTTGTGAATATTCCCCCATTTTCATCGTCAACCTAAGCGTCAAAGCGTAAAAAATTAGGTTTTTTGTGTGAACAAAGTAAAAAATTAGGGAAAAGGGGGGTTCGCTAGAACCAGGGGGGTTCTAGCGAACCCCCAGGGGTTCTAGTGAACCAGGGTTCATTCGAAACCCATCAATATGCATTTTCCCTTTTTTTTTTTGGGTGAGAAATGTGGGCCCCATGGTTGATGGGTTCGGTCGAACCCCTTTATGGTTCGGTCGAACTTGTAGGTTCATTTGAACCCCTAAAACCATTTTTTTTGCCATGGGGTCATTTTTTCTCAGTTTTCCTTCCTCCATCAAATTGTAAACCACTATTGTGGCTTCACCCATGGATCAATACGGACCTCAAAATTGTTCCTTTATTATACTAAACATGCACATTAGGAATTAGTCAATTCTTCTTGAAGCACTTGGTCTTCTCTGGAACAACACTTCTATATTTCTCTAATGTGTTTCCATCAATGACAACACAATACACTATCATGCTCATGTTTCCAACACTATTTTCATAGAGAGAATAAGGTGCTCAAAATTATTGAAAATTTAGATGGGGCAACCAATTAGGTATGTTACATAGACATTATTCTGGGAAATTTAGTTCGATATTATGATGATGAATTAAAAAAATTGGTTAATCCTAGCTTAAGTCATTGTTGAAGTTAAGTTTACTTCTAGGGTACACATATAATACTTATACATTTATATATAATATCACAACATTTAGATACTTTCATAATCTTATGTTGTCATATGTCTCACCTTCACTCATATAACCAAGGGGTTCTCTCTTTAATTTTAATAAAATAATTTGAATCAATATATCATCATTGTATATAGCTCCTAGATATTGAGTGGCTACATATTCAACTAAATCTTACATGGTATAGAGAATTTTATACCATATCTCATCAAGGCACCAATTGGGGAATGAATTAATAAGTCTAAATCTAAGTTAATTTAATATGATAAATATCTTCAATAAATTGAATTTATTTCATGCTCCAAGATGAAAGAAAGGGAAAAATTGGGAATAAATATTGCCAAGTATGTGCTTATTACCTCTTTTATCTTTTTAGAATATTTGTATTCCTCCTTACTCCATATGAATCTTTCTTTATTTGTCAAATCTATTAAAGGACTAGCTAGTTGAAAAATCCCATAATGAACCATACATTAGTTGATAAGACCAAGGAACCCTCATAGTGATGTTGGGTTCTTTAAGCAAAGAAAATCCCTATTTCCTTTGATATTTTCCATGTCTACTGATAACCCCTTCATATTGATGATGTGATCTAAGCTCAAGACATCTTTGATGAGAAATTTATATTTCAGATATTTTTTAAGAAGAGTTTGTGCCTTCAAAGTGTTTTATGTGCCCCTCCTAGGATTCTCTATAAATAAGTGTTTTATCAAATAAAATAAGGAAGAAATTCCTCAATATTTTATTCAATACCTAGTTCATACGAAATTGGAACCTGTCATAGGGGAATTCATCAATTCGAACAAAATTATTAGTAACTAATAATACTAAAAATGGCATCAAAAGGATGTTTTATGAATTTATTCTTTTGATTCTAATTTAATGATAGATTGAAAAATCCATGGATTTTATCTATCAAATCATCAATCCAAGGAATAAAATGTCAAATTTTGATAGTTTTCCTAATTAGATCTATAAGGTCAATACACATTCTCATTACATGACAACTTTATTTTTTGTATAAAGTGTACTATAGAGGAAGCTTATGCAATTGAGTAACCTAATATATCCTATTTTAAGTAAATCCTTAATTATTTTCTCAATCTCTTCCTTATGCCTTTTAAGGTGTTGATAACAAGTGGTAATGGCAAGATTCAAACCCTCCTTCAATTCAATAATGTGTTCAAAACCTCTTTCAAGAGGTCTCCCATGATGAATATTATTGAATTCTTTGATATTTTTACTAATAATTTGTTGTACCTCTATGGAGTATGCTTTATTTGTTTCTAATGTGATAGGTATTAATATAAAGCACTACACCACCTAGTCTACCTATTTGTGGGTGAAAATTCTCTCCATTCTTTTGGTAGACATAATTTTTGGTATCCCATTCACCATTCCTTAAATTTTCACTTACTTTCCTTTCGATTTTAACTTCAATTCCATGGTTTGGAAGTTTCATAACCTCCCCCAATGAATGTACCCATTAAATACCTGGAACCATGCCAATATATCTTATACTAACCACATTGAAATAATTTTTCAATTTTTACTCACCCAAGGTATGGTTTAGTTGAAGCATCTCTCCAATGAATTAGATACATAAATCATCAGAACCATTAAATTAAATCCTCTGAAGCCTTGTAACTATAATCTTCACCTTTCCATTGACCTTCATCTATAAAGTTATTCGAGTAGAACCCATATCAATGAGTATGATAAATTTATATCCTTTAAAACTCACATATATAAAAGAGATTATACCTAAGAGCACTAGAGAGATTGGAAATGACACCTCCAAAGGTTCCTTTATCTTAATTTTATTTGTCTCAACCCTATCTAATTTTTAGTTTGGGTTATTCCTCCTCTTTTATTGGTATCTTTGTTTCCTTAGCTCTTGACTGATCTTCAAAGATTACTTCAATGCACCACCCTTGAATGTTTCCAAGACACCTACATCTAGGTCACCAAGGATCCTTTCAAGAGAAGCATAGCTTCTTACTACTCAATGTGTTTTTTTCTCTAGGTCTTGCCTTGGTGGGTAATTCTTAGTTTTTTTTCTTATGGAAATGTTTCCTATTAAGGAAAGTATTTTTTGAAATTTATTTCTTCAAATAGAGGTCTTGAGTGCCAAGGCCCTCTCTGTTGTATCCTACATGGAAGGTGGTTTAAAGGCATTTACCAAATTTTTTTGAGATTATGTTAATCTATTTATGAAAATAAGTTTAGTCATATTTTTACGATATCATATACTATGGTGGACAAATTTTGAAATTTTATAAATTAGTTCTCCACAAACCCATATAGTTTAGCTAGGCTAATTCTTTGAAGCGAAACTTTGAATCCTTCTTACCAAACCTTTCAATTATAATGTTGCAAGACTTGTACAAGATGATGTAGTTATATCATTGAGTGATTAGTCCATGGTACCATCATTCACATGTAATACCCTCTAGAATGAAGGTTAGAAACTTAATAGGCCTCAACCTTGATCATAAGCTTGAGAGTTAGATATGTGTCAATATTTTTCACCCATGCATGAGTAGTGAATATATTGCACCCATAATAGGGGATAATGTTAGCTTCCCTAGGATATTCTTGATGTCACTATCTGTATTTTGTTATCTAAATTCATTCTTGTGGCCATCATTTTTGGAATTATTTAGATTTTGTTACTCATAAATATACTATGTATCATGTGTTTTAATTATGTCCCTTTTTTTGCGCTTCCTGCTTAAGTTAAAGGCCTTCATATTCATTTTATTCCTTTGTTGCGGTTTTCCCAAAGTTTCTAACCCTTTGTCATGTGTTCTTTAAGTTTCAAAACTTAGTTCTTTGGCGCTCCTTGTTTGTATTCCTTGTTGTCGGGTTTGTGTTTTTTTCTTAAATTTCCAATGGCCTGACTTATTATCCTTTGTAGCATCAAGTGTATGGTCGGTGAGTCAAAGGTTCTCAAAACTTCATAACTCCCAACTTTGTGTTATTAAGTTTTAGTTTTCCATGACAAAAATGTTTGTTGTTCATTCTGCAAGTTTTGAGGCACCATTCTTGCATTTAATAAGGCGTACGATACGACCTGAATACGTCTTATCAAATATTTTTTCAAGTCACACAAACCTTAGGGTTTTCACTACTATAAAATAAAATAAAGTGTTGTATTAATTCAACACCAAATGCACATCTTGTCATTTTACATGGTTTAAGGTGGTGAGAACTTATTTCTTAAAAAATTGGCTATACTTCTACCTAAATTGCTGTTGTTTCTTTAGGAATTCAAGTGTTTCTTTAAGTATGGTGAGCTCATGTAGTTTGAAATTGAAAATCACTGGCTCAGTGTGAGGGATATAAAGCTAGGAATTTTTAAATTGGAAGAATTCTGGGCACGTTTGGAAAGTAAAGAAAAGTCTATTGTATACGTGAGGTGCTCAAAAGTGGATTAGCTCACACTGGGGGTTTTCTAGAATTTGTGTTGAGCGTAGACCTAATTGTTGCATGTGCAAGAAGGTACATTCTAGAAACTTGAGAAATCAAGGCTGTGGACGGCACTATTGTTGCTAAAATTTCCCCTTAAGTCATTTACCAGGCTTTGAGAATTCCAGAAAAGGCACCTATAAAGGAGATGTCTATTGTAGCAGCTAACGAATTTTTCAGGGTTAATGAAGCTTGGTGTAAAAATTATATGGCCAAAGGATGGTTAAAGTCAAAGAAAAGAGGTAAGTCCCAGTTACCCAACAAACTTAAAAGGGTGCATTTTAAAATAGAAATTGTTGATACCATTCCTTTGCTACACCACATTGTTGGGAATGCACAAATTGAACTATTTGAAGACTGGATGTGTTAGTTTATTTTGGTCATCTCTGCTGATGATGTATTTATCAATTGGGCTAAGATAATTTTCTTTCATCTACATGAACAATTAGTAAATTTTCAAAAGACTGCCACTTTCCATCTGTGTTATTGTTTGATATATATCATTGCCAGTCAAAGATCTTTTTGGCTAGGGTTGAAACCATAGGTATTGCTAACTTCTGGCATGCCCAAATATAAATGTCATACATAGTTTACCAAGCAAGTTCGAATGGGAGAATATTGCCTTGTTAATGATGCATTTTTGATGGAAGTTGTGAGGAAATTTGATGGATACCCTGAAATGCATTTTTTCCCTTGAGTCAAAATCTTTGGTGTTGAAGTTTGGAAGTTTTTTATATTCAGTTTGATAGATTTTCTTACTTGAGGGTAGGAGGTTATGAAAAATCCCCATTAAATTTGCCCAAATATCCTTCTTTCACATGCAAAAGCAATCAGATGGCTAAAGGTGCTGAAAAGATTCTTAAGGAATATAATCTCCAGTACTTGTTTATGAGAACCAATTTTGACAGCAAGGGCTTTTAAAGAAAAAACTTGTACGTTGCAAGCTCATATCAACATCAACCTTCCATTGAGGATTTCTGGGAGGATTGTATTGATGAAAATGAAGTGTTCAGAAGAAATCATATGAGGTTAACCCTCAAGAAAATACAAGATTTTGGTCTTTCTTTCCAAGTTCCTAAGAATGTGACTGAAGATTCAATGGTCCTTGATCCCGAATATGAGAAATTTCTTGAAAAATATCATCCTAAGGTTGACTGGGGTAAAAGTGAAGTTTTGTATATGAGTGTGCAGGTTGTGCTAGTATTCAGAAGAATTCAAGATTGGTTAGAGGGGAAATGGAAAAAAGCTGTTGGTTCCATTCATGAACCAAAATCATCTCAGAAAAATGAAAAGTGATCTAGTCAGGTAGCTACAGGAAGTACATCATCAACAAGAATGGCTACTAGGTCTTCTAGTGCAAATTCACAATCTGGGGGTGATGGTGAAAAAATTGAAGAATTAGTCAAGTTGACGTCAGTATGTGAACAAGATAGCCCATCTACCCCTGCTCCTAAAAAGAAGATTGGTAGAAAAAAACCTGCACTTGAAGATTCAGATATCGTTTTCTAGCAGGTTGTTGAAGATAATACTTTCCCGCCTTTATCTGAAATACCTTCTTCTCCTGTAGAGAATATATCAATTATTTCTAGTGAATCTAGGGAGGTTGTTCAAGGTAATAATGGTTTTGTTTTGATAGAGAACTCTCCAGTATGGCTGAGGAAGGTAGTAGAGAAGAAGAGAAAATACACTCCCACAATATCTGCTGGAGTAGACACGGTGGCTAAATTACTCCAAACTTCCTCAGGGCTAAATAAAGCTCAAAAAATGTCAAGAATACTAGATGATCCTGTCTCTAGTAATCAAATACTAGAGAGTTTGGAGCCTTTAAAGGATTTGGATGATGATAAAATATTCACGGTTGATTAGAAGATCATACATGTTGACATGGGACCCCAGACACTTGAGGGCGATGTATACCACACTAGTTATTTAGTCAATTCTCTAGCCAAGTAGGTAAAAGAAGAAAGGAAGGAAAGGGTAAAATTGCAATCTCAGGTTCTGGATTTTAAAAACTTTATCTCTTCTATAGTTTCCCCCTTTTTATCTATTGTAGCCTCAAGTTCTCAAGAAGGAGTCATTGATGAGTTTGCAATGTAGTTGATCAAAAAGAACCTAAACAACTCCAAGGCTGCCAGTGAATGGATTGATGAAATGTCTCAGGAAACTAAGCTTTTAGTTGGTAAATCTATGATTTCTTACACTCATATTGTTGATAAAAGAAAATAATTGATAGCGGAGCTACAACAGTTTAGGAAAGATTAGACTAGTCTTTACATGCTTTCAGAAGAAATGAAGGAATTAATTTTCATGGATCAATTGAAGTTAATTAATTAGAAAATTGTGAGTGATCCAAAGGAGTTAGATTCTTCATGGCCTGACTCACTTGAATGAAAATTAAACATATACATATGATAACTTGGTAAAAGAAATTACTGAAGCACTGGAAAGGTATTTGGATAAGTTAGTAGAAATCAAAGGGAATTGTCATGATCTACAAGTGAAGATAATTGATGAATTTGACGAGAAGATTCTAGACTTAAAGGAAATTTGCTCAAAATTCAAAGAAGTATTCAACAGGGAAATAAAAGATCCTACTACAATGACTAAAGAATCTTAATCTAAGCTTGGGAGGCTGGAGCTCTATCTTAAAACCTTTAAAAATGAAGTTGATAGAAGGTCTGACATTTTGAATGAATCTGAGGTTGTCCTTAGAAAATGGAGAACTAGACTCTAGGTCACACTAACACTAGGAAGTAGAGAAATTTTAACAATCATTACCAGGTACAGGGAATACAAATCCAAAATGAAGGCGTGGGAAAAGTTGTTGCAACAAGAAGTGGTCAAGGAACTGGAAGCTGAAGAGGTTGAAGTGGGAGAGATTGATGCATAGTTTATTTTTAGTATTTAAAATACTTTTTTTTAATTTGGCTCTTTTAAGTTAAAGACTTTTTCTAATTTTCAGTACGGTTACTTTCAAGAAATCGTTACCAAAGACATTTTGTATGTTTAAATATGGGTTCGACTGATGTGATTCAAATCTTTTGGGAAAACTTTGATTTACTCATTAGAGAAAACTCTGCTATTTTGGCTATTATTTGTTATTTTGAATTATTACCGATTCAACTATAGTTACATTTATCACCTTTGTGGGCATAAGAATATAGGGTTAGGTGACAAATCTATTAACTAATAGATTTACAAAGTTAGTAAGGAACATTTCAACTCAGATTTCCTTTAACAATGTTTGATATCTATTTTAGAAATCTATGATATCATTAATGATTGAATTAGAAATCTATGATATCTAGTTACATTTATCACCTTTGTGGGCATAAGAATATAGGGTTAGGTGATAAATCTATTAACTAACAAATTTACAAAGCTAGTAAGGAACATTTCAACTCATTTCCTTTAACAATGTTTGATATCTAGATTAGAAATCTATGATATCATTAATGATTGAATTTTAAGCTATAAATTTAGAATCTTGTCTTCCTCTCTATGAATAAAGGTAGGTTAATAAGGTCTTGCAGATGAGATGAGGATGGCTGATTTTGTTTTTTTCATAATAACTTAATTATGTACAATTGTTGACTATGGAAGAACTACCTTCATTGTTATGTGTTACATGAGTATATTCATAGTATTATCCACTTTGTGTATAATTTTTACCAACATTTCCAACCTCATGTCAAACTTCCTCTCCATCTAGATCTTAGGACACTTGCCCAAAATAGAGGTATTCTCCTTATTTTCTATAATATTCTATTTGATCCTTCAATGGATCATTTCTACTTTCTGTTCTCCCTCTTTTAGTACTTAGTTGCTTTATCACTAAAATGCATTAAATTCCTACACTACAATCATTCTCATTCAAGAGAATAGGCTAGAAAGAAAACTAGCTCTAATACCACTTGAGTATCATTGGTTAAAAATTAATGGATTTACTTTAAAAAACCACTTCAAATTTTATTTTATTATTTTTCCCAAACCCAAGAAGTATTACCTATGGATAATATTTTTTAAATGAGGGTTCTATCTTTTAACCAAACATATAGAAAAATATATAATGATTTACAAGAATCATCATACAATTTATATTAAATAGGGTCCCTTTTTATAGAAGTATATATTGAGGAAAATAAATTAGATTTTTGAGTATATTATAATATATTATACATAAAAAATAACCAATAAACCAAATGATGACTCATAGAGTGATGAATCTAGTAAACCTAGTTTAAAATATTGATTTATGGCACACATGGTAATAATGGGTTGCTTCTTACATTTACAAAAATAAAGTACATTATAAACACTACTTTTAATATTTCATGGATCGGGGGGACTCTGAATGATGTTCACACCCTTCTAAAAATTAGTCAAGCTCAACCTAGAGAGTAACCACCACCATAAATGCATCTAGAATAATCTCTTCTCTCTCTATAATCATAAGTTTTGTATTGGCATTCTATAAACAATGCTAGCCACCATTAAATTTCAAATACAACATCTAGATGAGAATCACTCCTTTAGCCAATAAGGCTCATCCTTAGCCATCTTCATCTAGTAGGGTTTTCATCCTTTAGTTATTATAAATAGATAAGTTTTTCTCCATGAATGTACTCATCTAAGCATGAACTTAGTAAAGATAGTTCTAGTTCAATTTTAGTGTATGTTCAAATTAATTTTCATTCATAGGCTTTCAACCCAAAATACTATTTGTAGAGAGTCCAAAATTGACATGGATACCATCAAGTACTAGAGAAGTACATAGATGTGAGTGCATAATAACCAACCCTTTTTCTTAGATGCATACAAAAAAAATGCATCCACATTCTCAAATAGTTATGAGGATGTATGAAAGAAGATACATAAACCTCTAACGACCTCTAAGATTATTTTCATGATGATCTATGGCCTAAAACCATGACTACCATATTAATGGTGGCTAGGGAAAATACATGGTTTCATGGAAGGAAATTCATGTGGATCCATGTCTACCAAATGGATAATATTGTTGGTGATCATGTTGAACCCTTATTGGAGCCACATTTCCAAAGAAAGAATCAAGGCATACTGATGTGTCATGTAGTAGGTTAGGTGAGTAGTATAAAGAATTGGGAGTATCAATGTTTAGGAGTCATGGGTACTCCATGATTTGTACCAAAATTTGAGGATTGGGGTTCAAAAGGGATGCATGTTGGTAAGAATATGTTTGACAAGGTCCAACAAGGGATTGTGAAGGAGTAGGTTTTGTGGAGAGGTATGATAGTAGGGGAAAATTTGAAGTACCAATGGAATAATGAATGAATGTAGTGAATGAATAAGAGATATATAATATGATGAGATGTTCAATATGTCAACATAAATAGAGGAAAGAGCATGCTTGGAAGGAAAAATATGATAGCTTGATAGGAGGAGGGAATGAATGTAAAGAATCATCATGATGTATGCCTAAATGGGGAAGTCTAAAACCTCAATGAAAATATAGAAGAAAATGGAATTGGGAGGAAAAACATATAAACATGGGAAATTTGAATGATATGGTGGGAAGAGGACATGAAAATATTGAAATAAGATAAAAGGGCATGTAGGGATGGGTAACCTCGATATCTCAATGACTGAAATACACTTAGAACAAATGGATTTCCCAAACACATAAACACTTTGGAAACCTAGAATGAAACTGAGGAAAAGAAGATAAGAGGCATATACATAAAGAATTAGACCAAGAAAAGGTGGAGGACCTTGAGATGTAAAATTATTAATATAAAATATATTATTATAAAAATGAAATACTAATTTAGTTCAAGAAACATGAGATTACAAAATCACACAAACTACCACAAATAGTAATCTAATATCATTGTCAAACTTACAACAATAATTTCAAATATTGATACATGTAAACTATTAGTAGAGATAAATTTGGTAGCCATACAAGCTATTTGTTAGAGAAAACAATTTTTCTAGCTATAGAAGATTACAAGTTTGGAAAAACAAGAAACACTTTTCCATATCACCTTGTAAAGTCAACTTCCACAAATTCATTAACATCATGAAGTGGTTTTTCCAAGGAAGAATTTCCTTCAACATTTAAGGATCAAATCTTAACCAAATTTCTTATTTACTTGATTTAAGAATATGACTCAAAATCAAATAAAAATATTCTCAAAGTCTTGATTTAAAAATTAAAAAATGGATCTTACAGATTGCAAATTTTAATATTTTCCCTCTCTATACTCAAGAATTTAATAGACTCTATAGAGCTCACTTGGTTGTGGGGACTTGCTATTTTTCTTAAGACCAGTAGACACTAAAAAATAGTATCATCATCATACAAAATGATGACAAGATATGCAACTCCATTGCTACCTTTGTTTTATAGCAATCAAGCAACAATGACAACATTGTGTTCACCATTTCCTAAAAATGACACACCTTGTAAAGTGAGGCTAAACTCATCCCCACAACCATTCTCATCCTAAGCAACTAGTTTACGAGGTGTATATTTTCAAGAGTTAACATATATGAAGGGCATAAAATCTAGGTAGAAATTAAAATTATAGTTTGCTTAATATTCAATTTTGGGAAAAAAGTTTTTCCTTTTATTTGTTATCAAGTGTAATTAGGAAGATAGACAACCGGTGATTTTATTACATGTTAGTATTTACAGTGTTTTTTTACCCCTAAACGTCTTGTAGCTAACAATGACATGTGGTATCATACTAGTAACATGTTCTAGAACCAACACAAATCATATGAATTCAGCCTAACCAACCATAAGAAAAAATCTAGCTCATTCCTCTCCATATCAATAGATGAAATGATCAAATAATTCATAAAGATTAAAAATTAATTTAATTTTTATTACCTAACAAAAATAAGAAAATTTTGATTACACATTCTCTTACATTAAGAACCATAATAATTTCTGATAGTAAAAATACAATCTAATAACAAAATAAAATATATTATTTTATTAATATTTAAAACAAAAAAAATACACATTAACATTTAACATTACCCTAAATTTTCTTTCTGCAAAAACAATTGTTACATTGGGAAGAACTAATAATTACATGCCTTACTCCTACATATAAGTAAAATCCCAATTCCTACAATCAAGCACATATAGTGGTAGTAAAAGAGCATTCGATTACATAAATAAAAATGATGTACATAAATTACATACAATTTCATAAAACTTTGTTGAAGATATACAATAGAAATTACCTATTCTAGCATATTTGATGTGGTAAGCGTGGTGTAGGGATTGCATCCAAGTCTACGGCCTTCTTCAATGTCAATCCAAACTCATCGCTCATGTCGAGCTGCTCTGCAGTAATTCCATGAGGAAGTGCCCAGTCGAATGAATGAAGTAGCGAAGCCAAGACCAGGTGAACCATTCGACTTGCTAATGGAAGCCCTACACACATCCTTCTGCCTGCTCCAAACGGAATCAACTCAAAATTCTTTCCTTTGTAATCCATTTTACTATTCTCACCCTCCAAAAATCTTTCCGGACTAAATTTAGAGGGCTCTTTCCAGAGTGCAGGGTCCCTTCCAATTGCCCACACGTTCAAGATCACCTGTGTGTGTTTGGGTATCACAAATCCTGCAACTTCACAGCTGCTTTCAGCTCTGTGGGGGATCAGCAGAGGCACTGCCGGATGCATTCTAAACACTTCTTTAACTACTGCACCAAAGTAAGGCAGTCGGTCTATGTCAGATTCTTCGACTATTCGGTTGAGACCGACTATCTCTTTTAATTTTTCCTGGACTCGCCTCATTGTTTGGGGACTGTGAAGGAGTTCTGCCATTGCCCATTCTATTGTGGTAGCTGTGGTGTCACTACCGGCCATAAACAGTTCCTGCGATATAAACACAATAAGGTTTAATTCTATGAAGATCATAAATTTTGTCAGGACTTGGATTTCAAAATTACGAGGAGATTAAAAATCTATGTAACAACCTAGAATGTCGCGTATAATATTTTTTATTTATTTGTAAGGGACAAAATTAGATTCTCATCAGACAAGGATGAAAGATCTCTATCTTATTTTTATCAAAGTTCAATTGAATTATTTTTGAGAACTCATTGTTCCATATTTCAAGAATATTCACTCACATTAACCTATCTCTCATAAGAATGAACAGTCCACTTAGCATTCATTGTATTTAAGTGATACTCATAGGATTGAAGCATTGGGATCTCCTGGAAGTTCAGATGCTTCGCTCATGTGAGCATCACCTAGATGCAATGAGGGTTAAGTGAACCATTCATTCTCATGACTGAAAGGTTATTTGAACCACTACCGATGAAACATGGATCAATGAATTTGATTAAAAACTGTACAATTGAATCTTTCATAAAAATATTGAAATTTGACACACTACAGAAATCACCTCATAAAAGACCTTTAATAAATATACAAACCAGACCCAAGACATATATAAAAGTACATAAGATAAAAAAAAGTGTTCTATGAACTCAAGCCAGAGCCAAAGGTTATACGGAAAGAACAGAACCTAATTAAGATTGTTTCTGGGTGTGCAGGTCGTGGTCAATGTTCAGATCAAGAAGCTGCAGACAAACTAGGCCCACAAAAAAGAAAATATAGTAAATTAAGCTACGCAGAGCCGAGGGTTACTGTCAAAATACATAATGGAAAGAAAGTTCTGACTCTAAGTTAGAAACAATCCGCTTAACAGACTCTGCTATGTTGCTAAACATCACATGCTTTAGTTTCTATCAAAGTTTAAACACAAACAAAATCCGAATGTTCTGGCTGTTTAAGCTCTACCACTCAATTAAGGATGCAAACCAAATAATATGATTGCTATTAACCAAAAAAATTAAATGGGATTTTAATTTCTATTCTTTTTGATGAATCAAGTGTCAATTTAAAAATATAAATCATTAATTTCAAAAACAATGCAAAACTAATAACGATTAAATAAGACTTTTCAAAGATAAGAAGAAATAATGATAAAAGGGGGTTTTCAACAAGTAAAAGATAATCTTCAAAGTCATGGGAAATAGGCAGGGAAAAATTCCAGCCAGAGACATGATATCGAAGCTACACTGATGCAAACACCAGCTTGAACCTCCAAGTAAACTTGCAGGTTCAAGCTGGTGTCTGCATAACATACAATGAATTAAAAGGTCACAGTGAATTATGGAAGCAAAAGCCAGAGGCTGTCCTTAAGATTGTTGTTAAGCATGCAATGTAGGGCTGCAGTAGAAGAAAGATAAAAGAGCTGAATAAAGAAGGCATGCCAATCTAATTATGCAGAAAATAAAATCAGTTTTAACATCACATTCTAAATTTTAATTTAACATCACATTCTAAATTTTAATTATTAAAATTTAGATGATTCATCTGAAATTATATCAGATTTTTCAATAGAACCCGTGATTTCAAATAAACCAAAACATAGAGTGTGCTGTTTAAACAAAAATAACTAATTCCCACCCTTAAAAAACCGACTTATTAGATTACACAAGACACAATTCTTCCTCAGATTAAGAAGTATGATCGAAAAGTATATGCAAACCAAAATTTTTGAATCATATCACAGAATGTGAAGATTTCATGTTTATCGGAAAGAAGGATAAGCCGATCCTACAAATAAATACTTGCACATCCTATTTAGACTTACAGTTATGAAAATTCTAATATCTTTGAGAGTGAAATCCTCGCTTCTGTTGTCAAGCAGAACGTCCAGAAAATCCTTGCCAGAATCACTCTTCTCAACGCTTGACTTCCCTCGTGAGGCGAGGCGATCGGTAATGAAAATATCAAAAAAGTCATACATCTTCTGCAACAGAGTAACCGTTCGACTCAAAATACGCTGAGGGTCGAGGAACGCAAGAAAGGGGAAAAAATCAGCCAAATTGGGAGCACCACCGAGCTTCAGCAGAATCCATATCGTATCTCTGAACTCCACAGAAGCCGGATTATGTGGATCGAAGACCCGCTTACTAAAGATCATATTGCCCAGCAGATTCATGGAGGTATAAAACACAATATGTCCAATATTCACGCTCTTCCCCTTGTCGAAAATGAGTTCCATGCTTCGACATACCTCATCTCTCCTGAGGTGTTGCAGAGAATGAAGTCTCTTAGAGCTGAATAGCTCTGTAGTGAAGGCCAGGAGGCAGAGGAAATTAATAATTCACACACTGTGTAAAAAATTTAAAACATAAAATTATTTTCACAACACACAGAGCTGCTGCTCGTAATTTTCTGTTTGCACACATTCACCTTTTTCTCATTCTCCTTCACTTGTCAAAAATAAATTACAATTACATAATATATGCAGCAGGTAAAAAGTCACGTGAAGAATTTTCACGGATGAGAAAGCCCGAAATAACATTTAAAATTCAAAATTACCTAACTAATTTTTCCCCCGTCAAAATACATTTAATACAATGTCCTTTTCATAAAATTCAAACTTAAATATTAAATATTTCGCATCCCGATATTTCCTTTGGCGGTGGCGGCTTTCTCCATAGTTCCCCGCGGTATCGCGATGGTTAAAATCTTGATAGCGATATTATGGCAGCGTTATTGATCGCCCTGTGAAGAACCGGCAAACTATAGGAAATAAAAGTAAAACTTCTACTTTATTCCGTGGATATCGCTGGAGCAATGGTTTCGGCCGATTGTGATATATGGGTGATTGGCCGGAGGCACGCAGACGTTGATATAAAAACATTACCGGGGAAGATCTCGCCGTACGAATGACTAATTTATTGATTGGCGATATAGCGCGTTGGTTGATGACGCGCTAGGGTTAATATTCCAACACTCCCCCTTAAGCATAACTGCGCTATCCACCATGCCCAATCTGTTCCTTTGAAAAATAAAATTATCTCTTCCCAGCGCCTTTGTAAAAATATCTGCACTTTATTTTTCTGATCTGCAAAATTCTAAAAATATATCACCATTATTAATTAATTCTCTGATAAAATGATACCTGGTATCAATGTGCTTGCTTCTCTTATGAAAAATTGGATTCTTCAAAAGAGCTATGGCTGAATTGTTATCACAGTAAATTCTTGTTGCCTCCATTTGTTCATTTTGCAATTCTTTCAAAATTCTTCTCATCCACATTGCCTGGCATGCTACACTTGTGGCTGCCACATATTCTGCTTTAGCTGATGAAAGACAGACTATTGGTTGCTTCTTTGAAGACCATGAGACAACTCCAGTCCCAAAATTAAATACATAACCAGATTTGCTTTTTCCTCATTATCATCGCTGCCAAAGACACCGCTATTCTGTATCCTATGAGTTTGAACTCATCCAGCTTGAATATCAATGCCAAAATTTCAGACCACTTTACATGTACCTTAAAAATTTTTCCCTCGCTTCCAATGGGTGTCTTTTGGTGTTTCCATAAACCTAGAAATCAAACTTACTCCATACATAATGTCTGGCCTTGTGGCTGTGAGATACATGAGACTTCCAACAAGCCTCTTAAACAAAGTTGGATCAACATTAGACCCTATATCATTCTTGCTTAGTTTCAGACCTGTCACTGTAGGTGTTGGTGCTGGTTTGCACTTCATCATATTAAACCTCTTCAAAATGTCATTTGCATATTTTGACTGTGAAATAAAAATACCATTTTCATTTTGATTCACTTCAATGCCTAAAAAATACTTCATCAGACCTAAGTCTGTCATTTCAAATTCTTTCTTCATGTCTGCCTTGAACAAATCAATTGACAAATTGCCAGTGAAAATTAAATCATCCACATATAAGCATACTATTAGTATTTCACCTTCTTCATTCATTTTTGTATACAGTGTGGGCTCACTGCTACATCTATTAAATCCATTCATCAAAAGATAACTGTCTATTCTGCTGTACCAAGCTCTTGGGGCTTGCTTCAATCCATACAGCGCCTTTTTCAATTTGTAAACTTTGTCTTCTTGACCTAGAACTTCATACCTAGGTGGTTGATCCACATAAACTTCTTCTTCTAAATAACCATTTAAAAAAGTTGACTTCACATCCATTTGAGATACAGACCACTTATTCTGAGCTGCTAATGCTAAAATCATTCTTATAGTATCCAATCATGCTACTGGTGCAAATGTCTCATTGTAATCAATTCTAGGCTGTTGTGAATAGCCCTTTACAACCAATCTTGCTTTAAGCTTCTGAACTTCATCTTTTTCATTCAATTTGGTTTTATAAACCCATTTCACTCCAATGACATCTTTGTCTTTTGGAAGACTGACTAGTTCCCATGTCTGATTCTTCTCAATTGCTTCAATTTCTTCATCCATAGCACTTACCCATTTATCATCTTTGACTGCATCTTCAAAATGAATTGGATCTTCTATTTGAGAATAAAATGCACAAAGAGAAATCTGATCTAAATTATTCTCACCTTCATTTTGCTCTTCTCATATATATCTCTTTATGCTTCGATTGGCCTTTCTCTCGCATCTACAATGTAGGATTTGACATATCACTTGAACTTGTGGAATGTGGACCCGATGGTCCTGCTGTAGATGGTGTTTGTTGTCCTCTTGTTGGACTGCTTCCTTGAATGATTGGGGTTGTTCTTACAATCGATGCTGGTGTCACTTGTGGACCACTTTGTTGAGCTTGAATGGGAGTGGTAGGAGTCACAATAGCTGGAACATTTGATGATGCTGGAACTTCATTCTCCTCTTGAGGTATACTGGCTGAAATATTGATTGTCTTCTCTATGCTTCCATCCCATGCTTCATCTTCTACAAATTGTACATCTCTGCTGATTATAACTTTATTTGTTGTTGGATTATAGAGCTTATAAGCTTTGGATTCTTCACTATATCCAACAAATATACATTTTTCTCCTTTGTTATCTAACTTCCTTCTCAATTCATCAGGCACATGTGCATATGCAACACATCCAAATACTCTCATGTGAGTAACACTATGTTTTCTTCCTGTCCATGCTTCTTCAGGTACTATATTCATGCAATATTTCGTTGACAATCTATTCATTATATAGGTCATGACAAGAAATTGCTTCCTACCAATATTCATTTGACAAATGTTTGGCTTCAACATACTTCTAGCCATTTCCATGATTGTTCTTTGCTTTTTCCTTTCCTACCCACTTTTGGCCGAGGTGTGTATCTAGTTGTGGAATTGTCAGAATTCCACCATCCTGCAAAATTAAAAATTTTCTTGAAATGAGTCTACCAATTCTCTATCATCCGTTTCTCAACACTTTGATATAATAACCACTTCTTGTTTTTCAACCAAATTTGAACTGACAAACATATCAAACACTTCCATTTTTCTCAAGTGAAAATAAACCCATGCTTTTCTTGTAACAATCATCAATGAATGTCGGTAAATAAAAACTACCACCTATTGAAGGTGGGTGTTTGCATTGTGGTCCACACAAACTGAATGTATAATTTCCAAAGGGGCTTTTCTCTAGTTGACTTTCCTGCTGGAAATGATTCTCTGTGTTGTTTTCCTAAAATGCACCCTTCACATACTCTTTCTCGTTTTTCTATTAAAGGTAGTCCCTTGACCATGCCTTTCCTATGAAGTAAATTTAAACCTCCAAAGTTGAGATGACCAAATCTCAGGTGCCATAACCAGTTTTCATCTTTTATCTCAGCTTGAAAAATTGTCTGCACTACTGCTGTAGTTTCTTCTCTACCCACTTGTGAATTCATTAAGTGTTGTGCATGAGCATAATTTATATTCATTCAAATCATTCTATTCTTTAAGGGAAACATTCTCGTTGTTTTGTCATCCCTCGACACTCTCTTTTGCAATAAGTCGTTGTTGGTATTTATTCAAAATGTGCAATGCACTACTCTTTGAAGGTTACTCTATACCCTTTTTTAACTAGTTGCCCTACACTTATTAAGTTGTGTTTTAGACCAGACACAAAATACACATCTGAAATATACTTTTTTCCCCTCATGAATAGATATCTCTTTGATCGACACTTCTTTGTTGTCATTACCCAATGTAACATCGCACTTTACATTCTCATTTAAAGTTGAAACATTTCTAGATTCCCCACATATGATTGCTAATCTAAAAAACCATACATTTTTTCTTTCATTTGCTTGAGCAACATTACAAGCTAAAAACATTGTTCTCTTATCTGAATCCTGATTTTGACCTTCTCTTGAAAAATTTGCATTTTGTCTATTATTATCATACTGCTTCTTTCTACACTCATTCATATAATGCCCATATTTTTTACAGTAGTGACATTGGACTTGAGATTTCTCATACCTTTGATTTTGTGATTGATTATGTGATGGGTTTTGGCTTGAGCCTTGATTGGTGCCTCTTCCACTTGAACTTGACAAACTGTATCTTTCACCTCTGTAAGAGTTTCTTCCTCTTCCTATTGATCTACCTCTGCCTCTTCCTTGATTGACTGAAGCTTGAGTTTTGAAAGCATGCTCCAGTGATGTGTCTGCTGACCTTTTCAGCCTTTGTTCATGAGAAATTAGAGATGCATACAGCTCATCAACTGAGAACTGTGAGAGATCCTTTGTCTCCTCTATAGCAACTCCAACCGGTAGAAATTTTGTGGGCAAACTCCTTAAAATCTTTTCAACAACTCTGGTATCTTCCAGATTCTCTCCATGAGACCTAATTTGATTAACCACCCCAATGACTTGGGTGTAGAATGAATCTACAG
>VDFB02390295.1:258090-271068 GCA_007258455.2 Sequoia sempervirens | reverse complement strand
CTGCGGTAAACACCTGGCGGTTAGAATAAAACAAAACTTCTACGAAGTCTCTCGTGATATCGCGATGAATATTTTATTGATTGCGATATAGCGGGCATTGGCTGGAGGTACGGCAGGCGGTTGATATAAAACAAAAACATTACCGAAGACTCCCGCGGTATCGCAATGACTAATTTATTGATTGCGATATAGCGGGCAGTGGTTGGCGGGGACGGCGACAGTTAGGGTTAATATTCCAACATGTAGTGGCGATGCGCCTGAGCCTGCGCCAGCGAGGCCCATATTCAGTAAGCCCCATGACAGACTTGTCCTGATCGTGGGCCTTGGCGAACGCCATGATCGGCCGCCCTGCAAAGACATGGTCGTGGGTTTTCAGAACCTCCTTCGCCATGGCAGAAGAAGACACCACCACTGTTGTTTTCATGCCAAGGCGCAGTGTCATCAGAGGACCGTATTGTTCGGAGAGGGAGAACATAATTTCGTTGGTCTTTTTTCCCATCTGAAGCAGGTTTCCCACAATCGGCCAAGCAGGAGGTCCAGGAGGAAGAGAAATGCTTTTATCTTTCTTCTTTCTCCATACCAATAAGTAGACAAGGAGGCTACTAGTAAAGACCACAGAAAACAGAGTGAGCAGCTGGGTGTCCATTGATGATGTGGATCTGTATATGACCAGCGAGGAGGGTTTCGAATGGATTTTAAGCGCTCGCGTTCAACATGCGGGACGAGATTTCATGAAGTCTCCGCATGAGTAATCTAATCCTTGAAAATAAATTATTTTTAGTTTGTCCTATTTCACTTGGTTAGGAGGGAAAAAATACCTCATGAAAATAGAAGACAAACTCCCTCTTATTTCTTGTAGTCGCTCATTGGATTGGTATAATCCTTGGACTCGTTTACAAGATTCTTCTTTGGAGTTCTATATGTTCTGCAGGTTCTATCGCCCCAACGAAAATTCTGATCAAAATATTACCCATTGTTTATGGGTTATATGATCCCCCTATCCTTAATGTCAATGATTTTTCAATATAATATGTTCTATTTTGTTGTAATCATTTTCAAAATTTTATCGTACTTTTATTTTCTACTGTTTCATTGTACTTCTATTTTTATTTATTAAAGAAAATATTACATATAATTAAAAGTGTTAAGTATTTAGTTTCATTGTACTTCTATTTTTATTTATTAATGAAAAGATTATATATAATTAAAAGTGTTAAGTATACAATTAAATGTTTAAAAATGTGGGTGGTATGATATTTCATTTAAAGTCAAATTAGTTGGTTTGGATCAAAAAAGACATGCTAAAATCACATAATGAAAGAGTACAACCTCATAAGAGAAATAATAGTCAAATTACTATAATAATATTAAAAAAAAAAAAGATTAAGTCACAAGAGCAACACTAATATTAATAGGAGTGTCTTGAGCATCAAGATTATCCCATCCACTGGGCAAGTCTATCCCATTATCCATAGGTTTCTACCCACAATTAGCCATCATTTCTTCTTCTTTGAGAACCTCTTGCAATTTGGAATTCACCCTAATCAAGAGGAGCCTAACCACGCTATTGAGAGCACGTGGAGAACTGGTGTGTAGGTTGAGATTGCCATCCTTATCAATCAAAATGTTGATAACGAGGAGGGTACAACCCTAATGTTATCTTGCAATCAAAGGTGGAGGCATAGTGGTGACTATTCAATGACTTTCGTAACAATGATGTGAAGAATTTAAGTGAATATATTTATTATTTTGATGGGGCTATCGAATACAAGATGATGAAGGTGGCACCTTAACCATAATACATAGGGAATTCCCCTAGTGGTCTAGCAATGTTTCGAGATGTTGAAGCTCCAAACCAATCTTGGTGGCTTGAACTTACATTTACATAAGTACATTAGAAATAACTAGTGATTTGCAATGAAGGGAAATTAGTATCCATAGTAGAATTAGCATAAAGAAAGTAATTTCTATCTTTCCAAATCTAAAAAGAATCCTCAATCTAAAAGCACACAACAATTAGTTGAACTCGATAGCAAATTTGACTCCATCTCCTAAAATGACATTGTGTTTAGTGAATAATTTGTCATAAGGGTTAGAAGAAATAAAACATCTAGTGTCAGGCATCCTAGGCATGAGAAAAATACTAGAATAGATAGAAAAGGTTTCAAACTTCCATGTTAAGGACATCTTGGATCAGGGTGATCCCACAAAGCTGGTTTACAATTTCTGGGAGATTTTGATTTTGCTGAAATCACATATTTTTAGAAACTATAATGATTTAAGCCTATAAAAGTTTCATTTAAAGCATTCCAATTGAATAGGGTTTGATCAAACTACCTTAGATCAAACCCCCTTGGATAGAACCCCATTAGTTTTAAACCATACGTATAACAGAGTCTCCTTTACACCTATCAAAATGCTGATAAAAAATAAATTTTGATTTACCTTTTGGGGGATCAAATAAATTTATTAATTTTTTTTTTTTGTAAGTATGTAGTCCTTATTATAAGCTTCCCAAAAAGTATAATTTTAAATAAATTTAATTTTATTATTATATTTATTTTTTATTTCTTGTGAATGTAGGTTTTTCACCAAAAATCAAACTCTCTGTTCTGCAAATGTGGAAAAATAGAAGATTGTCAATTTTTTTTTGAAAAATATGAGTATACTAGATATTTAAGTGCTTGATCCAACAACAAAAAAATAAAAATCGATACATACAAAAAAAGTTATGCATTATACGGTCATGCTATGTCTGAATTGTAATTAGTTTGAATCTGAAACTTTATTAAATAAAAAATATTCAATAAAAAACCATCTAACCAAGTGGAAGCACTAAATATCATATTACAAATATAAATTCAAAAGAATTAGAATTTTATCCTTCATGGAAAAAATTTATGCGTTATACGGTGAGTGTCACTTTTTAAAAATGTTAATTTTTGAAAAAACTAGTTTTTGAGGGAGATGGAAAAAGAAGTGCAATTTGATTCCAAAATTTTTGAAAAAAATATATTTAGAATCTACAGACAAAATGTCACGAAACTCTAATTTGCATCATCTTCAAATTCCTCACGGTTTAGCCGCTATAGGTGCTCGAAAGTGAAGATTTAGTTAAAAAAAATTATTTCAGTGTCTAGTTTGGCCAAAAATTGTAAACCGCTATTGTGGGATCACCCATCATTTAAAATGCCTTGATGAATCAAATGAGTGTCACTTGGAAAGTACTGTTATAGAAAACATTAGGAATTTTTGAATTGATTATCTCTTAGAAAAATAAAAATAATAGGTTACAATATGATTTAGGTGCCCCCCTAGGGAAATTATAGTTCAAGGACACTATTGTCCATCCATCTAAGAAAAAAACATTTGAAATGTATGCACGATACTATCTTAACGACCACAAAATAAATACTAGTCTATATGTATGTTGATCTCACATTCCAAAATGACACCAATACATAACATACTGAATTTAAATTATGCCATTTGTTAGAACTTTTATTATGATTATCAATTCCTTCAAAAGTACCAATGGGAGGAAAAATTGCTATTTTTTTTTATCATTCTACTTAACAATCTCTAGATCAACATCTTTAGAATGTATTTCCTTTTCCTTAATTCCTACATCTTCCAATTCACCATATCAAAGGTGGAGTTCTTATTGTATCTATGTGGGAATTATGTATCTGTCCTTAACAAACTTGTCATCTACCCTCTTGACATCATGAGGCTAGAATTTGGTTGTTTTGATTTCAAATCTCTTAATACATGTTTTTCCTTCATCCATTAGCTCCAATAATTTCTAGATTTAGATATATCAAGTGTCATGGTAACTTGCATAATAATATTATGAAATTTGAGTCTTCTAAGAGACTCCATAAAGTGTCTTCTCTTGCCCTAAAAATTGTCCTCATTTTTATAATGCCACAATAGCCAAAGAATCTAAGTGGTTAAAATATAAGACAAACTATTATAATGCCAACCCAACCTCTCAACATAGCCAAAAAAAACTCATGCCAAGAAAATTTATTACTCCTATTCCAACCCCCTAGATAAAAATGGATATCAACCAAATTTCCTTGGAAAATTTGCATTCAGAAAAATATGCTCAATAGTCAAAGAAGATTACAAAATTTACACATAATTTTAGCTAGGTTAGATTTAAAATAATTCATACAAACAAATAGTCTCTTAAACAAAAGAAACCACTTAAAGTAATACTTTTTCATATTAATGACATTAGACCAACAATACTTAAAATTTTTGTACCATTGGATTTGACTAAGGTTAAGGTTACAACTACTATTTAGATTAATGATGACTTCCTGGGAGTTAGTTAATTAGACGATAAGCTATTTGTGTGAACTTTGATCAAAATTTTCATCAGCCTTCCCAGTTTTTAACCGTTCCGATATCGGGTTGTCGGTCAAGAAAAAGGTGGCGGATGTTTTTTGATTTTTTAATTAAAATAATTTGGTGTGTTGATAGAGAAGGTCATTGAAATTAAACAATGGATGGCATCAACATTAATTGTTGTATGGTTTATGTACATAGTGGTGATGGTTGTAACTAACACCTACCATTTAAAACCTTAGAAAAATAGCGAATGTCTGTGCAATTTTTGATAAGGCATTGTTGGGTGTCGTTCAGTGGCTTTACCTTCTACCAGAGTTATGAGTGAGGAGGGAAAGATTCTGTGAAGGTGGAAGTGTGATTATCCATTGTGGAATTTCTATGAAGGTGGTTGGAAATTATTTTGTGTTTTTTGCATGGGTTGATGGTTGCAAAAGCAATACAAAAGTGTTGGTTGTGATAATTTTTTGCCCATTTTTGTAGGCACTAGAGAAAGAAGGGAGCATAGAGAAAGCAAGCGGGAAGAGGTATGGGAAGAGGTGCATATTGAGAAAACCCTTTCTAGATTATTTCAAAAATAGTTTATGTTATTTTCCAAAAGGAATTGTTGATTGTTGTTCTCTAGCTTAGGCTATATTGTTTCATTTATGGTTTTCATGTAGTCACGATGGTTGGAAGGCAATATTGTTTGTTTTTGCATTGGTTTGTTATTGTGAATTCTTGTGTTTTGTGGGTTTTTTCATCTAGGTCACTGTTGAAACCAATATTGTTTCATTTATGGTTTGTGTTTTGTGGTGAAGGTTTTGGATGGGTTTGTTACTGTGAGTTTTTGTGTTTTATGGGTTTTTCCATCTGGGTCACTGTTGAAACCAATATTGTTTCATTTATGGCTTTTGTTTTGTGGTGATGGTTGTAACACAATAAAATAATTTTTGAAAGAGGAAAAAACGGGTTTTATAGGGACCCAAAACCACGAAGTTTACAAAATAAAGAAAAAGTCAGAAAAGACAACACAGTCGGAAGGCTATAAAAAAACAACAATAAACAACCACAGCCATAAAAAACTAGTGAACGCTGTTGCATTTTTTCTAGCTTTTCGAACATAGCGTTGATTATAATGGAATTGTGCCTCGCCATTTTATGGTTTTCTTCCACAACTATTTTCAAGTTATTTTTAATTTTAACCATTTCCTCAATGTCACCTCCGTTCTTACCAATACTATTCTTATTTTGTTTCACTTCTTCATTGCTGAGAGTATCCAACTTTAGCTCCAACTCCTCTGATTTGCTATATAGAGCCCTATTTCTTTGATTAAGCTCATTAATTTCTTAGTAGGCCCATTTCAAGACCCTAAAGATATCACTTATGTAGTTTCTAGCAGAGGCCAAAATGTCATCAGATTGAACCCGGTCTAAAATGAGGTTAACATCACCCGGGTTGGGGGAGATAGTAAATCTAGTGCCTTCAAATATGAAAGAGGTAGGAGGGGAGGGCACAAAATTTCTACTAGCTTCAGGGTTGATGGCTTTGTCTTCCAGGGAGTCCACAGAGTAGGAGACCAACTTGTTGGCAGGGAAGCCCTTAAAAACAAGATTCTTAAAGGGGGTCGAGCAGTCGGGGAAGGTTTCAGGGTTGTCTTTAGCAAGCTGGGGTTTTTTAGACTGGGTTTTCTTACTAGACATCTCATATGACAGATGGGTTTCTACAATTCTCTCATGGTTTGGCTGAATCTTTGAACCCCCACTATCAATATCATAGTCCTCAGACTCCGCAGAGACAATAGGGTTAGATAGAGTTGGCATGCTTTGATAGTGTTCATATATTAACCTAATAAGACCAGAATGAAGAATAGGGTATCTCCTAGGATTTTTCTTATGGTCCTCAAGGCTATTAGTCAACGAACATAACAGGTAGTGAGGCATAGAAATCCATACCTTATGGTGAAAGTGGTTAAGAATGGAAAAATGGTGCCCATACACTCTGGTAAATCTTTTGTCTAGTGTGATATACTCCATTATTACACGAAGTACCTTTCTCCATAGTGCCTTGATAGTGTCAATTTTGAAATAGTTGTTAAATATTTTAACTAGTTTCAATTTCTCCTTATCCTTCTTAGGAAATCTGCTGACCGCCTTGTCAGAAAACCTTTTGTCATGATAAAAATTCACACCCTCAGTGGACATTCCTATAATCTCCCCTATAATTTGCTCATCCAGCTTCACCTTCCTACCAAAGAGAATGATTTCACCATTGTTCTAGTTCTTCTCGAAGTAGTCCTTAGCGACAGAATCAGGCCCATGAAGTTTTTCTAGATATGGAACCAGGCCACCTCTTACAATCTACTCCCAAAACTTATCATTCCTTGTGTGCACCTCATAGCTTTTAGGCTCAACACTTTTCCTATCCCCCCGCATTTTTGTTTTTTCCTTATTGCCGATTCTACCAACATCGAGAACCTGTTGTAGAATAATGCAGTTGTTCCAATGTACCCACAAAGCATGCGGTTTTTCCTTCCCTTCTAAGTAACATGACGCGGCCCCATAAAATCTCTTGATTTCGATGTACCTAGCCCCTTTCTCTTTAATCATTAAATAAATTTTCCTCTTTCCCATGCGTAACATCATAATCTAGTAAGGCCCTAACTTCAGTTCTCAAGTCCCTGCAACTCTACCATGTGTTCAATCCTTGCTTCCTAATGCCTTCATTCACAAAGTAATCTGCCACGCTGTTAGCTTCCATGTAGACATGTGAAACTTTAACTTTTTCAAATTTTTCTAGAATAGAATTAGCTTCATCTATCCAATTATTTATCATCCAAGAGGGTGGGGTCCTTCCTAAAAGACAATCAATAATATTTTTAGAATCTCCTTCAAGCCATAAGTTTTTTATATTCAGATTATGAGCTAGCTTTAAAACTTGAAAAGCTCCTATAGCCTCTGCCACATGGTTGGTTTGGTGACCTAGAGATATGGCCATAACTGCCATAAAGTTACCATTTGGATCCCTTAGCATGCCTCCACTTCCTGCCATACCTAGGTTGCCCTTCGTAGCTCCATCAAAGTTGGCTTTATGCCAACCTTTCAGGGGAAAGGTCTAGCAAACACCCTCCCTACTTTTCTTAGTTGGCTTGGAAGTAGATGAAATATCCACTTTAATGTTCCAATCTTTTGCTATCCTTAAATCATAGGGAGTGCACACCACAACTTCCAGGTTAAGAGCTTATTGAGGAGTCGCATTAAAATTTTCCTTTATAAGCCTAAATGTTTTCTCAAAGATATTATTCTCTGACGTCTCCTTGTCCCTAAAAAGTCTATTGTTACGTTCTTTCCAAACTCCCCAAGAAACAAAAGGGAATAAGAAATCCCATAACCTTCAAATGTAGGAATTTTGAGTAGGGGATTTCCATTGTAAAAAGAACTCTTCAATGGTCTGGGGGAACACCCAAGAGATATTGCATATTGCTAATAATTTTCTCCAGATTAAGGAAACAAATGGATAGTGGAGAAACAAGTGGTTGGCTGACTCTGCCTCACTCTTGTAGAGGTAGCATCTATTGGGGATTTGAAATTCCTATTTACAAAGATTGTCCATATTCATGAGAACCTTATTCTAGAGCATTATCCAAAAGAAGATATTGACTTTTGGAGTCAAGTGTTTAATCCAGGCTTTAGACTAGAAGGGAGGGGGGGCTTGAGAGAGGGACAACAAAGAGACAACCAAAGAGACAGAGTAGTTACCCAAAGGGTTATCCATCTAGACAAGAGTGTCATCTTGTTGATTTTGTTCCAAGCTGACAGCCTTTAAGGAGGTTTGAAGCTTAGCCAACTCTTGACTGATCACACATAAGTTCACCTAGTCTCCTTCATACTAGTAGTCTCTAACAAATTCCCCAAAGGAAGCTTTACATTGCTCTGCCCATCTATTGAATCTTTCAATTTTACTAAGGGATTCCTTAAAGAGCCATTTATCCTCCCAAAATCTAGCTTGATTGCCACTTCTGATGTGCCATCCTATCCTAGATTCCAGAATTTTTCTACCAGCAAGTTGAACCACGTGGGAGGATAGGAGAATCCAACAGAGCTTTAAGGGACATTCGGTCAGCCATATATTTACTTTTTAAAATATCTTTCCACTCTCCACTAGATGAGAAAGATATCTCCATATTTGTTTGGCTAGAAGAGTCTTATTAATAGTTCTTATTTTTCTAAGACCTAAATCCCCCAATTTTTTTGGTCTGCAAACCAAATCCCACCCTATAAGAGGAATTCTCTTTCTTTCCTCCACTCCAAACCAAAGGAATCTTTTCTAGATATTTTTAATGGCCTCTGCGTATTTAGTAGGGATTTTGAAGAGGCTTAAAGAATAAATTGGGAGGTTTTGAAGAGAAGCTTTACTTGAAGCTGTATTTTTCCAGCTTGGCTCAAAAGAGCTCCTTTCCAACTTTCCAACTTCTTTCTGAACCTGTCAACCAAAGAGCACCAAAAGGAATCCGGGGGTTTTAGGAATAACGGAAGTCCCAGATAAGAAGAAGGTGATGATTCCACCCTGCAATCGGGGATTCTAGCAATCTTGACCTGTCTATGCTTAGGGGTATTGAAGAAAAAGATGGAACTCTTATGTCTATTGACCTTCTTCCCAGTCGCCTACTCATACACAACCAAAGTTTTTTTCAAAGTCTTAGCCTCGTTCACAGAAGATCTTCCCATCAACATAGTTTCATCAACAAACTATTAGTGAGAAAAAATTAGATTCATGGAAGAGGGATTGAGACCAACAAGATACCTTTGTTCGATCAATCTCTTAAGATTCCTTCCCAGACTTTCAACCATTATAGTAAAAAGAATAGTTGAGATAGGGTCCCCCTGTCTTAAAACTCTTGAATTTTGGAAGAATCTAGAGGGAGACCCATTCACAATGATAGAAGTGGAGACAATGGTAACCAACTGATTCACCAGCTGAATGAATTTGCTACTGAAACCAAACCCCCTTAGAATTTTGAATAAGAACTCTCAGTCAACACGATCATACACTTTGGAAATGTCCAGCTTAAGAAGAAACCCTTCAGTTTTAGATTCCACAAGTGAATAAATATTCTCATGGGCTATGACTATAGAGTCTAAGATTTTCCTTCCAGGAACAAAACCATTCTACTAAGGGGAAATCAACGAAGGAAGGATAGAAAGAATCCTTGAAGTTAGCACCTTAGATATGATTTTATAGAGATAAATGCACAAACTAATGGGTCTAAACGCCTCAAACTCCATTGCCCCAAGTTTCTTAGGAATAAGGACCACAAAAGTAGCATTCAGTTCCTTAAGGAGCCTTCTAGAACCAAAGAATTCCTTAACAACATTCACAACATCATTTTCCACAATATCCCAAAACCATTGAAAAAAGAACATAGAAAATCTGCTAGGCCCATAAAATAGTTAATGTTATATAGTTTATGTTGTTTTCCATAAGGCATTGTTGATTGTTGTTCTCTAGCTTAGGCTATATTGTTTCATTTATGTTTTCCATTTTGTGGCGATGGTTGCAAAACAATGAAATAGTTAATGTTATACAGTTTATGTTGTTTTCCATAAGGCGGGGTTGATTTTTGTTCTCTAGCTTAGGTTATATTGTGTCCTTTTCAATAAGGTGTTGTTGAAAAAATACTATATAGTTTGTTGAAACCAATATTTTTTTATTTATGCTTCTCCTTTTGTGGCGATGGTTTTTCATGGGTTAGTTACTGTGAGTTTTTGTGTTTTGTGGGTTTTCCCATCTGGGTCACTATTGATACCAATATTGTTTCATTTATGGCTTATGTTTTGTGGTGATGGTTGCAATGCAATAAAATAGTTAATGTTATGCAATTCATGTTGTTTTTCATAAGGAATTGTTGATTTTTGTTCTCTACCTTAGGCTATATTGTTTCATTTATGGCTTCCTTTTTGTGTCAATGGTTGCAACACAATAAAATAGTTAATGTTATAGAGTTTATGTTGTTTTCCATAGGGCATTGTCAAGTGTTGTTCTCTGGCTTTGGCTATATTGTTTCACATTTGATTCGTAATACAATAGTGAATGTTATAGAGTTTATGTTGTTATCCATAAGGCATTGTTGAGTGTTGGTCTATAGCTTTGGCTATATTGTTTCCTTTTTGGTAAGGTGTTGTTGAAAAAAAGAATTTCCAAGGTTTCCCTTGAAACCATTATTGCTTCATTTAAGGTGTGAGTGTGTATGTTTGTATATGCATTTTCTACAAGTATCTTTGAGGTCATGCGTTTATCTATATATAGATATGTCCATTTTTTAATATCAATATAGTTATTTGCTTCTTGTCTAGTTCGATTGCCACATGCTCTTATATCTCCACAATTGTTGTTCGCTATTTTCAATGTTTATATGTATGTGTGGGTGTGTATGTGTGTATATGGTCATTTTCGATGAGGTGTTATTCAACAAATAATTTTCTAGGTTGCTATCGAAACCATTATTGTTTCATTTAAGGATTCTATTTTTTGGTGATGGTTACAACACTATATAGTTTATATTGTTTCATTTATGGCTTCCATTTTGTGTCAATGGTTGCAATGCAGTAAAATAATTAATGTTATAGAGTTTATGTTGTTTTCCGTAGGGAATTGTTGAGTGTTGTTCTATGGCTTTGGCTATATTGTTTCATATTTGATTCGCAATACAATAGTGAATTTTATAGATTTTATGTTGTTATCCATAAGGAATTGTTGACTGTTGGTCTATAGCTTTGGCTATATTGTTTCCTTTCCGATAAGGTGTTGTTCAAAAAAGAATTTCCTAGGTTGTTGAAACCATTATTGTTTCATTTAAGGTGTGAGTGTGTATGTTTTTATATGCATTTTCTACATGTATCTTTGAGTTCATGTGTTTATCTATATATAGATATGTCCAATTTTTAATATCACTATAGTTATTTGCTTCCTTTCTGGTTCAACTACCACATACTCTTATATCTCCACAATTGTTGTTCGCTATTTTGAATGTATATATATGTGTGTGGGTGTGTATGTGTGTATATGGTCATTTTTGATATGTGTGTATACAACTATTGAAACCATTATTGTTTCATTTAAGGTGTGAGTGTGTATGTGTGTATATGCATTTTCTACATGTATCTTTGAGGTCATGCATTTATCTATATATAGATATGTCTAGTTTTTAATATCAATATAGTTATTTGCTTCCTTTGTGGTTCGATTGCCACATTCTCTTATATCTCCACAATTGTTGTTCGCTATCTTGAATATTTATATGTATGTGTAGGTGTGTATCTGTGTATATGGTCATTTTCGATAAGGTGTTGTTCAACAAATAATTTCCTTGGTTGTTGTTGAAACCATTATTGTTTCATTTAAGGGTTCCGTTTTGTGGTGATGGTTGCAACACTATACAGTTTATGTTGTTTTCCATAAGCCATTGTTGATCATTGTTCTCTAGCTTTGGCTATATTGTCTCATTTTTTATATGCAATTAAATAGTGCATGTTATAGAGTTTATGTTTTTATTCGTAAGGCATTGTTAACTATTGTTGTGTAGCTTTGGTTATATTGTTTCATTTTCAGTAAGGCATTGATGAAACCAATATTGTTCCATTTATGCTTTATGTGTGGTGTTGATGGTTGCAAGGCAATTTAATAGAATATGTTGTCAGGATTATTTCTTTCCCCCCTTGCATGTGTTTGTTGTGAATTATTTTGTTTTGTGGTTATACCCATCTAATCCACTATTTTTAAAAAAATGGTGTGTTGTGGGGCTTGTTCTTTTTTCTTTTGGGCATAGCTTCAATAGAATAAAACCTCTTGTCCACATTTATGCATGAACCAATGCGTTACAAAAATTAATATGTTAATTTTTTTCCATTGCAAATAATTGTGGTGCAAGAACATTTAACATCTAAATGCATCATATGTTTGAATTTAACTTAACCTATTGACTAAGTCATGTCTACGAACTTCAAGATATAATACTATGGTTATGTGCCAATAAACCAAAAATTAATTGATGATAACTTCATCACAATCAATAACCAGCCAATAATAAACATGATCCCATATCATGTCTACCTCCAACAAAGTAACAATTTTAAAATGTTCATCAATACCTTCACTATTTATTGATATATGAAGAACGATCTTCTTTCCATAGTCATCAAGCAAAATTATTTCTTAGTTTTGAAGAAAACATGGCCTAATGCTCTTCTTTTATTTTTTTTGATACAAATGTACAAGTTGGAAAAAATACCACACACTATAAATTCATCATTTTATAAGGGGAAACCCTCATACATGGGATGTGAGAATATAAAATATAGAAAATCCAGACCTCATTGAGTGTGAATGTTATGTTTACCTATCAAAATAATGTTTCATGATTCATACGATACTTAATTGGCATAACAAGGTGCTAAGGGTCAAAGATTTAATCATGGAATTTGAGAATAAGGACCATAAGGTTCAATCAAAAATATATTATTAGTTTTACTTATAATAATATTTTCATGATTCAATTATTGCACAATACAATGACTCAAAGGTACATACCTATTTCTCTTAAATAGTTTTCTAAGTGCATACAATATCTTGATATAGATCTATGT
>VDFB02390295.1:232602-257990 GCA_007258455.2 Sequoia sempervirens | reverse complement strand
TTTTTGTATGGCTTCAAGGATAGTTGTTATTTGTCTAGGCCTCAATAAGGATTTCACCAATGTTTCATCTAACACTTAATATACAACCTCCAATTGTAACAAATCCTTATTGAGGTCAAGACAAACAACAACTATCCTTCAAGAAGAACATGGACTAGATTTTATTACTTTACAAACATTGTCACCACAGAGAAACCATACAACAATTAATGTTGATGCCAACTAGTATTTAACTTCGTTGGACTTCTCTATCGACACTCCAAATGCTTTTAATTTAAAATTCAAAATATCCACCACCTTTTTCTTGACCAAAATCTAGGCACCAGAAGGGTTAAAAACTGGGAAGGCTAACGAAAATTCCAACCAAAGTTCACACAATAGGGGAAAACTACACAATTGGAGGTTTCCATAATTTTGTCATTTTATTTCTATAGTTTTAATCTTCTTGTGTTGGTTGAGTGTACATAGAGTATATTGCTGCTACATGTGAGTTCCTAAAGTTAGATCAATGGTGGCATCAATATTCCATATAACACTTAAAATACACCTTATCATTCCAAGAATGTCCCAACAGAATAAATATAGGGATCACTGCGTATCAATTTTGTTTGCATCTACTATAACATACATACATATCTACACATAGGAAAAATACATTGTCCATCATTGCAATCAATGGTGTCATCAAACAAAAAATCACAATAACAAATCCATGCAAAAATATAGTCTTTTCTCAACAGTACCTTATCAAAAATGAAACAATATAGCCTTTTCAACAATACATTATAAAAAATGAAACAATATACCCTAAGCTAGAGAAAAAAAATCAATAATGCCTTATGGAATCAATATTGTTTGCATCTACTATGACATACATAAATATTTGCACATAGGGGAAATACATTGTCCATCACTCCGATCAATTGTGCCATTACCAAGACTTTTCTATTGCTTTTAGAATCATTTCCTCATGCAAAAAACACAAAATAACCTCCAACCACCTTCATAGAAACTTCACAATGGATGATTGAACTTGCACCTTTACAGAAGCTTGCCTTCTTGGCATCAACATTTATTGTTGTATGGTTTACGTGTAGTGGTGATGGTTGTAATAACACCTTCCATTTAAAACCTTAGAAGAGGTAGCGAAAGTCTTCACAATTTTTAATAAGACATTGTTGGGCACTCTTTTGTGATTTTACCTATTGTCAAAGTTGTGAGCTAGGATTGCAAGCTTCTCTAAAGGTTGAAGTTCGATTGCCCTATTCAACACATGTATCAGTATGTATGTATATCTATATGTTTCCATTCATCTATATATGTATATTGTCTACATATAATGCCACATACATACATTTCTACACATACTTTTTAAGTTTGTATATTTCCAAGTAGAAAATTCCTACATATGCATCCAATGCATGATGTCGGTTGCCAGGGCTTGGCTATTATTCCTTTCAACCTCAAAAAGGAGTTGTTAAAATGATCTAGGCTCTATATTAGCTGTAATAAGCAACATTGGTTTCACCATTGATCATAGTGGTGGAAAATGTATGTTCTTGCTCGGGGGTTTGGTGAGAGCCCATAAGGCTACACGACCCAATATGTTAGGGTGGAGAGAAAACCTTCTTTTGGTGTGTTTCATACTATTTTTCATATGTATAATTATGTATGTTTGTGAGATTAGATGAACATAACATTTGTATGTATGGTAGGTTGTATATTAAGTGTAATATTAAACATTAATCTTTGTATTTATTAGAGTGGTAGATAGTATACCTATTCTCTATGTGTAATTCCACATACATACATTCCCACACATCCTTTTTGTGTGTGTGTATATATACGCAATAGATTCCTACAAATGCATCTAGGGCATGCAATGCCTACATATGTTCTTGCAAAGCAAAATGTTTATTGATATATAGGTATTTGAAGTTAGATGCACCTTTTAAGTTATTATTTCTTGAAACCTCAAAAAAGAGTTGTTAGAATGATAGGTTGTATATTAAGTGTAATAAGAAACATTGGTTTCACCATTGATCAAAGTTGTGGATAATGTATGTTCTTGCTTAGGGGTTTGGTGAGAGCCCATGGGGCTCCATGACCCAATATGGTAAGGTGGAGAGTAGGCCTTCTTTTGTTGTGTTTCATTTTATATTTCCTATCCGCTTTTTAGTTGCATTGTTGCTCTTTAAGTTGGTGTTTGCAAGCACTTTATTGTCTTCATCGTAATATATGCATATGCATATGTATATGTATATATGCATATGCAATCAAAAAAGTGAAGTTCTTTTATATGGAGGGTGGAATGAAGGAAGGAACAATGCATAAGAATAAGTAGCAGCAGTGTTACACTCTCCTTTAAAAAATGCATCATACTTTCCCTTCATTACACTCTCCATCAAAAACGTATTGCATATGTATATATGTATGTTTTGGTTGTTCTCCATTAGCCACTGCTGAAAAAATAATTTGTGCACATACACGTTTTTTTCTTCCTTTTTCTTTGCACATGGTTTTATATTTCCAAGCAACAAATTCCTACATATGCATCCAATGCATGATGCTAGTTTCCAAGGCTTGGATATTATTCCTTTCAGCCTCAAAAATGAAGTGTTAGAGTGATACACTCTATATTAGGGTATGTGTAGGATCATGATGGGCCAAAAGGTGGCAATATGATGGGTATTTGTAGGGTATGTGGCAAATGACTTTTTTTTTACCCAAAATTGATGAAATGAAAAGGGTTTTTAAAGAAGATTCTCAACTTTCCACTAATATAAATTATGCTTTAATTTTAATTTAATAAATAATTATTATTCATTTTCTATTTGAATTATGACTAAAGTCCTAATTGATAGGTGGGTATGTGCAGGATCATCGTGGAAAAGATGGGCCCTTAAGTGGCAAGAAATTCAGAAAAATCAAAGTTAGGAAACTTGACGTAAAAATTTGAATAAGTTATCTATATTATTTCAAAAATGTGTAAGAATAGAATCTATAGAAAATTGAATTTAGTTTCTAAACTACTAGGTTTGTTTAAAAACAATAAAAATCTATTTGGTGAAAATTTGAAATTTGAATGCAGTGGTACTTAAATTTAAGGGGAAAAATAAGAAGTAGGTGTCTGTCTGACCACCCTAACCACAATAAAATGATAATATTTTTTTATAATATTTTAGATATAAGTAGAGGACTCATGCCCCAATGTGATGCATATTTTTTTGTAATTTTTTCCAAGTAAATAATTAATTATGAATATTTTACAAACTTTTAAAAATATATAAAAAACTCATATGTCTAACCACACCTTAACTTGGTCAAAACTTCATGAAATTCAATTCTTTTTCTTTTTTAATCCCATAATATGTAAAGCATTGAATATGACGATGTTTCGGATCCAAAAAATGTGATAATGGTTTAAAAGATATAGATGTTTTTCTTAATCAAATTTCTCACAATCAAGACTTTAGTCAGAATTTGAATGAAATGAATAATACCTCTGGCCATTAAATTCAAAGTAAAGAATAATAATTTATATCAATGGAAATATGAGAATCTCCTTTAAAAACCCATTTTTTCATCAATTTTGGGTAAAAAACTAGTCATCAACCACATACCCATCACATTGCCACTTTTTGGCCCATTATGATCTTGCACATGTACCTGTACCGATTGAAAACATCTTTATAGCTTTCTTTAAATCAGACAATACATTTTTTTGAATCCAAAACATGCTACATTATATGTGCTTCTATACCATGTAGGATTTTAAAAAGAAAACAGAGTTTTATGAAGCTTTGACCAAGTTAAGGTGGTCAGACATACGATTTTTTATATTTTTCAAAAGTTGTAATAAAACATTCATAATTAATTATTTACTTGGAAAAAAATTACAAAAAAATATACATCACATCAGGCATGAGTCCTCTACTTATATCTAAAATATTATAAAAAAATATTATCATTGTATTGTGGTTAGGGTGGTTAGATAGACACCTACTTCTTTTTTTTCCCTGAAATTTAAGTACTACTGCATTGAAATTTCAAATTTTCACCAAATAGATTTTATTTTTGAAAAAATAAACCTAGAAGTTTAGAAACTAAATTCAATTTTCAATGGATTCTATTCTTACATATTTTTGAAATAATATAGATAACTTATTCAAATTTTTATGTCAAGTTGCCTAACTCTGATTTTTTAGATTTTTTTGCCACTTAAGAGCCTGTTTTTTCCATGATGATCCTGCACATACCCATTAGGTGTAATAAGGAACATTGGTTTCACCATTGATCATAGTGGTGGACAATGTATGTTCTTTCTTGCGGGTTTGGTGAGAGTCGATGAGGCTCGACCATGACCCAATATGGTAGGGTGGAGAGTAGGCCTTTTTTTGGTGTGTTTCATATTATTTTCTATATGTACAATTTTGTATGTTTGTGAGATTAGATGCACATAACATTCATATGTATGGTAGTTTTTATATTAAGTGTAATATTAAACATTTATCTTTGTATTTATTAGAGTGGCTCTATATATAGTTCCACATACATGCATTCCCACACATTATTTTTGTGTTTATATATATCTATGTAATAGATTCCTACAAATGCATCCAAGGCATGCAATGCCTACATATGTTCTTGCAAAACAAAATGTGCACTGATATATAGGTATTTGAAGTTGGATGCATCTTTTTAGTTATTATTTATTTTAGGCTCAAAAAGGAGTTGTTAGAATGATAGGTTGTATATTAAGTGTAATAAGAGACATTTGTTTCACCATTGATCGAAGTGGTGGAAAATGTATGTTCTTGCTCGAGGGTTTGGTGAGAGCCCATGGGGCTCCATGACCCAATAAAGTAGGGTGGAGAGAAGGCCTTCTTTTGTTGTGTTTCATTTTATATTTCCTATCTATGATTTTAGCTGCACTATTGCTCTTTAAGTTGGTGTTTGCAAGCACTTTATCATCTTAATCATAATATATGCATATGTATATGTATATGTATATATGCATATCCAACCAAAAAAGTGAATTTATTTTAGATGGAGACTGGAATGAAGGAAGGGACAATGCATAAGCATAAGCAGCAATGGCATTACACTCTCCTTCAATAAATGCATCGTACCTTCCCTTCATTGTAGTCTCCATCGAAAATGCATTGCATATCCATAGATACATTTACGTAACATATGCATATATGTATGCTTTGGTTATTCTCCATAAGACATTATTGAAATGAGAATTTGTGCGCGTGCAGGGTTTTTTTTTCACATGGTTTTGTTACTGTGGATTCTTCTATTTTGTGGGTTTTCCATCTGAGACACTATTGAAACCAATATTGTTTCATTTATGGCTTCCATTTTTTGTCAATGGTTGCAACACAGTAAAGTAGTTAATGTTATAGAGTTTATGTTGTTTTCCATAGGGCATTGTTGAGTGTTGTTCTCTAGCTTTGGCTATATTGTTTCATATTCGATTGGCTTGACCTCTTAGTTATGCCATTGTTCTTTAAGTTGGTGTTTACAAGAATTTTATTATTTTCCTCATATTATGGTTGTAGGCTCCTCAGTCTTGTTCAAGATCTAGCCCTACATCATGTGTGGACCAAAAAAAGAAAACACACACCATAGAAACCAACTCTATTATGTGCGGAATACAGACCAAATTTTTGCAACTCATCGAGCCAAATACTTGCAGCAAAGAGACATTGTAGTTCACCCTTGCTTGACCATACCTGATCAAACAGATGCACCACAGTTGTTGTTGAGCTCATTTCAAGAACATGCTCGCTTCTATAGTCTCACACCCCCATCCCTTGCCAACTTCCACACAACCTTCCCATTGAAGGTGCCTCAACAATGGGTTATTGTAGACCTCAACAACTCCTTGTCAAGCATGGCTTGCAATCCACGTCGTTAGCCCACCATCACTTTAGCAACATGTTTGGAGATTCTTTTTGCATTGCAATGTAGTCCTTTTATCGACACATTGATGCTTTGTCTAATTTGAAAGTTTGTAGTGTTTGCATGGAAAGCTACACTGGCATGAAAGTGGGAGCATCCAACGCGGGTGTCATTTTCCTACATTGTGCTTCTAAAAAGGGCATCTATAGATTCAATTTAGTGAACAAGATGGATCCAAGAACACAACCTCTTGTCCTTGCAAAGCTTACTCGGGTTGAATAAATGCTTATAACTAGAGTTGCTCTAGTTTTGTAAGTGACCTATGCTAGAGGAGGCCAATAAAAATATAGTGGCCATACTATAAGCTTCCCTCAAGACATCACAACCATTGCAACTTTGTTACCACGTCACCTACATGATCTTGAAGTGGTGATTGTTCAAAAAACTAGCATTCATGGGATGAACTATGATTCCTATGTTGAAAAATATAATGTCATGGTTGTATTAATATACAAAATTGAGAATGATCCATACTATAGTGATGTTGCAATTGATTGTGATGCTTTAAATTTGTTGCCTACTACAAGTACTAACATCTCTGATCTTTTGCACATAATGAAAGAACTAGTACATAACATAGTTGACCCAGTGGAAACTTTGGAAAGTGTTGATGAGGAAGTCGAGCTTGAGGACTCATCATCATTTATTCCATTGATTCCCAACCCTCCCTAGGAATTACAGGAAATTAGAGATGCCTTGTAGATTGAAGATATTAGTCAAGATAATTTGCCTTGCCCTGAGATAAATTCTAACCCTATCAATGAATACAATACAAAAGGGTTATTAAGCATGGATTTTCCAACATTGTTCCCCACTAGAAGAGTGATGCCCCTACAATCGAGAAGCATACAGATTCACTTACATGAATATGCATTGAACTTGATGAGACACTATGATAATAGATTTGGGAGGCATGCCAAATTTAGATATTAACTTTATAATTTGATAATGAGACATCGAAGCCAACAATCGGCTTCTGTTTTCATGAAAACAAACTTGGAAGAAAGGATCCCAAAGTCTATTGTTGGTTTGCGATAATTGCTTCGGGATGCACCAGACACCTAGATAGAAAACTGACTTGTTCACTTTGGTGCATCTTTTTGAGGGATGTGCTCATATTGGGGCAAGTTTCGGCAAGAGCTCGTGACAATGATCCACCAACTTGGCACACCGACCTTCTTCTTCACTCTAAGCTCTACAAACACAAAATGGCCTGAATTGCACAAGGTAATTGATCCTTGTGCCTAGTTGCATATGTCATACTCTAGAAGATGCTTCATAGACAATGTCATCCATAACCTGCACATAACAACCTTTTACGTGCACTTGCGGTTTACCATTTTTTGTGAAGAGGTTATTGAGAGGCTTTTCCATACAAAGGATTACTGGTATATACATATGAGTGGAAAAAACATGGATCGACACATGTCCATGGTTTCTTGTGGCTTCTAGGTGCCCCAAATATGGACATGCTTGATTGGTCCAACCCGCATGAGCTTCAGCAGGCAAAAAACTTCTTTGATCGTAATGTTTCAGCATGGAATCCTCATTCTCTAGAGAAACTAATATCAAGAGTCCACCACTCTTCTTTGGAGGACCTGTGTTTGCTTGACAGTCTGCAAATTTCTTGTATGGATCCAATGGCAGATTACGAACAACTATTGAACACGGTGCAAAGGCATACCAAATGTACTTAGTACACTTGCCTTAGGAAAAAAGGCCACCAATTACAATGTTGCTATAAAGCTCCGTGGAATGCACAACCATCATCAACATTGGTAATTGACAGTGAATCGGACAAATCCTATAAGCCAACAAGAAATGTTGAGCGTGTTAATAACCACAACCCTAAGATGCTTGCAATCTGGTGAGAAAATTTTGATTTCCAGCCAGTCTTGTCAAGACAAATTGTGCTAAACTACATTTCCAAATATGCATTAAAGTCTGAAAAAAATTCTAAAAGCTATATTGATATCTTGTAGAGGCTTGCAAATACAAATTCATCTGGGGATAAAGTGTTGCTGGCCTATCAAAAATTCATGATGAACTTGGTTGTAGACATGACATTGGTGCACAAGAAACATGCCATATGCTGCAAAATTTCCCCCTTGTCATTTGAAGTCGACATTTCTTGTCTTTGAACATGAGTAGGAAAAAATTCCACCATTTGAAAATAGTTGATAATGGTGATGAGATTGCATGTGGTTATATTCATTGTTACATGTAAAGACCAGCTGAAATGGAGATTATATCCCTTATTCAATCAACACAATTGTATACATATCGAAAAAATCACAAAGGTGGGGGTTGGCATTTGTGGCCACACCCTGCTATCATCATTATTTACTCGCTATTCCAGACTGCCCCCCTAGAGCATAGTGATACCTTTGAAACATTTTGTTGGTCGAAATTGCTACTATACAAGCATTTCCAAAATGTCAAAGTAGACATAGGCCTCACTAGAGATAGTGTAACAAAGAATTGGAGGCTATTTCATGTTGCTAGCTATCACCCTTTGCATGTTAATAGAGTTATGGGTATGTGCAGGATCATGATGGGCCAAAAAGTGGTGATATGATGGGTATGTGTAGGGTATGTGGTTGACGACTTTTTTTTAATCCAAATTTGATTAAACAAAAAGGGTTTTTAAAGGACATTCTCAGCTTTCCACCAATATAAATTATGTTATACTTAGAATTTAATAAATAATAATTATTCATTTTCTATTGGAATTACGACTAAAGTCATGATTGATAGGATGATTAAAAACATCTATAGTGTTCAAATGGTGTCACATTTTTTGAATCCAAAACATGCATCACATTCTATGCTTCAATTACTATAGGATTAAAAAAAGTGAATTTCATGAAGTTTTGACCAATTTAAGGTGGTTAGGCATACAAGTTTTTATATTTTTTAAAAGTTGTAATAAAAAATTCATAATTAATTATTTACTTGGAAAAAAATTACAAAAAAATATGCACCACATCGGGACATGAGTCCTCTACTTATATGTAAAATATTATAAAAAAATATTATCATTTTATTGTGGTTAGGGTGGTCAGACAGACACCTACTTCTTATTTTTTCCCTAAAATTTAAGTACTATTGCATTGAAATTTCAAATTTTTGCCAAATAGATATATTTAAAAATAAATAAACCTAGTAGTTTAGAAACTACATTCAATTTACTACAGATTCTATTCTTACATATTTTTAAAATAATATAGATAACTTATTCAAATTTTTACGTCAAGTTTCCTAACTCTAATTTTTTTGAATTTTTCACCACTTAAGGGCCTATTTTTTCTATGATGATCCTACACATACCCTTATTGCTCCCCCCACTAGTGAAGAGGAGGGTAATAGTGATACTGACAACACCCAATCTTTTCCTTCCATAGATGAATACAAATGGGAGTTGCTTTCTTGTCTTGGTACTGCAAACAATGTTTTCTTTGACCATCTGCAACTATTGGGTAGACGTGACTTTGATTTAAATAACATGTGGGGGGCACACTATGTTCCTGAGAATCTACATAATGTTGTTGTAGAGTTAATCTCAACAAGTAAATTGCATACAACTGATGATACTCTTTTCCCACCGGTTGCACAGGTACACTTTGTCATAAACTATCTCCTAAGCAAAATCTTGCTCTAAATATCATTGAACAACACCATCTTGTCCCATCTTCATCATCACCATTGCATATGATTATTGAAGGTACTTCTGATACAAGTAAGTTGTTTCTTATAGACAACATCCGAAGAACACTAAATATATCGCCAAATCAGAGAATGAATCCTTTGCTTGCTTTGGCGCCAACGGAGGTAGCCGCTTACAATATGCGTGCCTCTACAATGAATACAACTCTTATGATACCAAGTAGAGATATGAATCTATTAAAAGGACATCCATTGACCATATTTCAAGAGGAATTCAAACATATCAAGTATATCTTAATTGATGAAATGAGTTTCTTGGGGCCCAAGTTGTTACTCAAAATAGAAAGCTAATTGCGGCAATCATTTCCTGGCACACATATGCAACCATTTGGTGGTTCCTCTATTATACTTGTGGGTGACCTAGGACAGTTTCCACCTATTTTGCATAGGCCTATCCACGCTTCTCGCTCCATAGCCTTGGCTCTTTGGAACACTTTTAATGTTGTTGTCACGCTCGACATAGTCTTCCACCAACATGGACAGTCCGATACATAACAATTCCATAGACTCCTTTTGAATATTAGAAATTGTTAGGAATATTAGGCTAATTGGCAAACTCTTATGAATCAAAAAAATTCCATGCTTTTAGCTAAGAAAAACCAAGATTTTTATGTAGTTATTGACTTATTCCCAACAAATAGGCTGGTTGCCTTACACAATAGAAAAATGCTTCACCAATTAAATATTCCCATTTCAATTAGTATTGCTAAAACTATTCAGCAAAACACACTTGATTATGGCGATGATGAGCAACTTCAAGTAGAGCTCTTACTTGTAATTGGTGAACAAGTAATGTTAGTTACAAAAAATACTTGGGTGGTAGCTGGCTTGGTTAATGAATCATTGGGTTTTGTGAAGTCTATCGTATATGCTAGGGGTGCTAAACCACCTCAACTACCTGAATATTTTGTTGTCCACTTCCCAAACTACATTGGCCTAGCATGGGATCAAGAAAACCCAAAATCCATCCCCATTCCCCCGATCACACGGGGTAGCCAAAGACAACTCCCCTTGATAATATATTGGGCAATAACAATACATAAATCTCAAGGTTGGACACTGAAGTGAGATACAATAGATATTGGAACTAAAGAAAGACAAGGACTAACATTCATAGCTCTTTCCCGTGTAAAATCAATAACAAGAATATATATAGATCTACCTTTCTCTTTTGAAAAATACTCCTAATTACATTCCAACAAATACAGTGCACTTTGAATCAAAGAAGAGGATTGCCTCCAACAATTGTGTGCATTTCCATCATGATGAAATGTTTCCATTCTTTACAGTAACTATACTGCTTCTCCTTTCCCTCTTCATTTCAATGCATTTAGAATTCCCATCATTTCTAATTTTACTTCCTTGTCATTCCCTCCATAGTGTAGTTACAATGACTGCTACCAAGCTAGCCAGATTTTTCCTTCTATGGTGATTACTAAGAGAAGTTGCTATTCAATTCTTGCATTATGCTTCTCGTATCCTCCAATGACAAACCTAGATTCCTTCCTCTTCTTTGGCCAATGATCCTGCTACCAGTGCTCTCACCTTCGAACCATTTGTGTCTAACTATATCATATTCTAACCAATTTAGATAGCAAAAATTCTCAGTTGTAACTGCAGATTTTGACAATGCTTAGTAGCTTCTCAATCACAAGTTTTGCATGGTGTACGAGTTGCAACTACATTCTATTTATATACAAGGTAAGGCTATATCTCCTTTATTCTATCTCTTATTTCACAACTGCATCTCAAATTCTTTATCACAAATGATACAACTGTATATACTTTTAAAAACAAATAACATTGATTTCAATTGAACAAAATTCTTAGGTGCCAAAACAAAATTATATGGGAGTTATAATTGTAAACATACTATATCCCGCTCTCTACACAAGGTATGCCTGCATCTTGTCTATGTGATCTCTTCTATTGCAAATGCATCACATATTATTTGTTATAAACTATAGAACTATTTATATATCCTAATTTAGATATTGTCTACCAATGAAACATGTTAATCGCACTAAACTTCACATTTTCCTTTGATTTTTGCAAAAAATACTCAAGACAAACAATCTTGTTTCACATAAGATAGTAATGTCTTAGTTAGTGATCTTTCATCTCAGCTTATATTCATGAGTTATGTGGATCTTTTCACATGGCATTAGATCTTCTATGAAGTCAACCTTGCCACAAGGCTTTTGGCCCAACTCTATCAACTACTCTTATTTTTGGTTTTCAAGAGTCCCAACATTGATAATGGTTTGACTTTCTATTATGATCCTAAAATTGTCGAGTTTTCAAATCACATAATGGGGATTTTGAGGAAGTAATGTCTTATAAATGACCTTTGAGAATAATCAGTGACTACAAAATTAGTCAAAATGGTTAGAAATAAAATAAAAATATATAGTTTAATTTTTTTGTATCAATCTTCAATAGAATTCTCTGAATGCAATTATCTCTTTATTCTTAAGATTGTGCATGACTTATGTAAATACACTTATTTGAAATTTGAATTATATTCTAAGCTTTCACATAATTGTATTATCCTTTTGAGATAATGTATATCTATCTCAATCTCATATATGCTCTGTTGTCTTAGCGTAATGGTATCATAAAAAGGTTATTAATGATGCCATGAGGATTTTTACATGTGGTCACTTGATCTCTCTTAGGTGTTACTATGAATGTCTATTACATGTACCTTCTTGTGCTTGGCTGTAGACTGCCTTTGATTAGCTTACAGTCTATTTTCTTGCAAAACAACCAAACAAGAACATACATTGTCCATTGTTGCAATCAATGGTGGCATCAATGTTCCATATAACACTTGAATACAGTTTTCACATGGGTTTTTTACTATGAATTTTTGTGTTTTGTGGGATTTTCCATCTAGGTTGCTATTGAAACCAATATTATTTGATTTATGACTTCCGCTTTTTGGCTATGGTTGCAACACAACAAAATAGTTAATGTTATATAGTTTATGTTGATTTCTATAAGACATTGTTCATTGTTATTCTCTAGCTTAGGCTATATTGTTTCAATTTTCATTAATGTGCTATTGAGAAAAGACTTTATTTTTGCATGGGTTTGTTACTATGAATTTTGTGTTTTGTTCCATTTGGGTAGCTATTGAAACCAATATTGTTTGATTTATGGCTTTCATTTTGTGGCTATGGTTGCAACACAAAAAAATAGTTAATGTTATACAATTTATGTTGATTTCCATAAGAAATTTTTCAATGTTGTTCTCTAGCTTAGGCTATATTATTTCATTTCCAATATCGTACTATTGAAAAGGATATATTGTTTAAATTTTCATTAACGTGCTGTTGAGAAAAGACTATATTTTTGCATAGGTTTGTTACTGCAATTTTTTGTGTTTTGTGGGTTTTTTCCATCTAGGTCATTGTTCAAACCAATATTGTTTGATTTATAGATTTTGTTTTGTGGCTATGCTTGCAATGCAATAAAATAGTTAATGTTATATATTTTTTTTTTATTTTCATAAGGAATTGTTGATTGTTGCTCTCTAGCTTAGGCTATATTGTTTCATTTTCGATAAGATGTTGTTGAAAAGGCTAAATTGTTTTTGATGAGGGTGCTAACTTGAGACACAGAATATCACACACAAAAACTAGAGAATATTATTGTATTCAGAATAATGAAATGCTTACATGTAGAGGATCCCAAATCCTCGAGTTTTGCAATACATGCCCTTACAGAAAATTACAGAACTTCCCTTCTCTTAGTATGCACTCTTTTCCCCCAAAAAGCATACCCAAAAATTAGAAACTATCCCATAAATAACTCCTTTTTCAGTTTGGAGCCAAAAACAACATTCAAATTATGAGTTTTAGCAGCTTGGTGCCAAAAATTACAATTTGAAATTCAAATTTTAAAACCACATTCGAAAATTAGCACATTTTTAAAAATGCTCCAACTTTCAGAAGCCATAACTTTTGACCTGGGACTCCATTTGACAAACTGTTTGAACCATTGGAAAGGTCTCAAAGTGAAGAATGCGCTAAGAACTAGCTCTATTGGTTCTAACGATTTTTGGGCTCATACGAGACCATTTAGTGCCTCAAACTAGACTTGAAATATTTTTTAGGGAAAAAAGTTGAAACTGAAACTTGAATAAATTTCAAACCAAGAATGATCTTGACCTCATTCTTTTTCCAAAGTGCTTATTTTTCTGTCCTGAAGCTTCCCATAAATTTTTGCTTCCTCATGCCTTCAAATTCAAAACTGCTAAAAATAGAAATTGACTAGAAATAGCAGAAATGCAATTCTAAAAGTTGGGAACTCTTATTCAACGAAAAGGGTATCCAAAAATTTAAAAACATATACAAAAAGCTAACAAAAAGGAAACATAAAGGAAAACATATTTTTGGGTGATGTAGGATTGTCCTTACACCACTGGGTGCTCTTGCATCAGTTTCAATCTTTGATAAGGTGTTGTTCATAAAATACTATATTGTTTGTTAAAACCAATATTGCTACATTTATGGTTCACATTTTTTGGTAATGGTTTTTCATGGGTTTGTTAGTGTGATTTTTTTTTGTTTTGTGGGTTTTTCCATCTTGATCAATGGTCACATCAATGTTCCATATAACACATATGGATCAGTATGTATCAATCATGTTTGCATCTACTATGACATACATATCTACACATAGGGTAAATTATACATTGTTCATCACTTCGAACAATGGTGGCATCAATGTTGCATATAACACTCAAAATACGGCTTATCATTCCAAGAATGTGTCAGTATGTAACAATGTTGTTTGCATCTACTATGACATATATCCAAATCTACACATGGCATTGTTAGTCACTACGATAAATGGTGACATCAATGTTTTATACAACACAAAATACAACTTATCATTCCCTTGTGTAGATATCTATGTATCCTATTCTTAATTACTTCTATGTGTGTACACATCCCTGCCATTTGGACTTCTACTCTACCTAGCAGCTCAGCGTTGCATGTTACTACACACAACTGCTAGTATCTTATAAAATTTCTTAGGACTAAATATTTCCTTCTTTGAGACTATGGAAAGCCAAATTTAACATTGAGCTAGTTTCAATCTCTCACTTGATTACTTTCCAAGATATCATTGAAAACACTAATCCCCTTACTATTTTAGTTTTTTACCAAACACCATTAAAGGAGACTAAGAGCCTTATTGTTCCAATGTAGACTCCACCATATGGATTTTAAACTACAAAATTTATTACAAAATTCAAATGGTAGTACTTGAAATTTGACAAAATTTCTCACCACCACTATTCTTAGGGCTAATTTTAAGAAAAATAAATCCATCAACCCATAGGGGGTTCTCATAAATTTTTGTATTGAAGCTTATATCAATAATGAAGTGTATGATAGGTTTTCTTTAGGACTAAATATTTCCTTCTTTGAGACTATGGCAAGCCAAATTTAATATTGAGCTAGTGTCAATCTCCCACTTGGTCACTTTCTGATATATCATTGAAAGCACTAATCCCCTTACTATTTTAGTTTTTTACCAAACACCCTTGAAGGAGACTAAGAGCCTTATTGTTCCAATGTAGACTCCACCATATGGATTTTAAACTAAAAAATTTAAATTACAAAATTCAATTGGTAGTACAACATTTGAAAAAAATTATCACTGCTACCGAAGCTTTCCATAAACTCCTAAACACATTACTACCAAAGGAGAAGAAAAAAATTACCAAATAAGATATCTTGTGGGTGAATCCTTTCACTAACTAACTTATTTGGAACAACCATTTTGAATGTTATTTCTAACAAGCAGCTTCCAAGGTTCCTCTCCATTGAAGTACTTAATTATCCATTTTGATGCAAGATTTATCCCTTATATCTTTAAGTCCCTTTTTAACCTAAACCACCTTTATCTCTATCCAAACAACACCATTTCCATTTGAAAACTATCATATTTTTATTACCTTTTCCATCAAACTAGAGGAGCTTCTTATAACCTTTTTAATATTATTGATTTTTTAACTATTGAAAGACCAAATTAAGCCATAATATATATACTGTACCAGGATATAATCTTCTAATAGATTTGGAACCTACCAACCATTGATAGGTAATGCTTGTTCCATTTAGAGAGTTTTTTATGAATCCATTCCCACATACCTTTTACAAATAGATTAATAGAGAGGGGGATTCTAAGATATCTCACTTGTTTGTTAGGTCCCCCAATATAAAATACCCTATGTTAGTAGGTCAAGGACCATAATAGATATTACCACAGGGTACTACAAAAGGTCCGCAAAGGATAGAAAATACATTAGTCATAACTAGGAGACATGTTCCTTCATGGGAATGTACATATATATAATGTAAATCATATGGACAGAGGTATACAAATATGTATAAGGAATTATATATATATGTATGTATGTATGTATGTATGTATGTATGTATGTATATATGTATATATATATATGTATACATATATGTATATAGATATATACATGTATACATTTATACATATATGTATATAGATATATACATGTATACATTTATGCATATATGTATATAGATATATACATTTATACATTTATACATATATGTATATGTATAAACATATATATATATATATACATATATATACATGCATGTATATATATACGTATATGTATATATATACATATATACAAATACACAGATATATATATATATGTATATAAATATACGTATATATATGTGTGTGTGTGTATACATGTATATACATGCATGTATATATATGTATATATATACACATATATACACATGTATATATATATGGGTGGGTGCATGAAGTTGGGTAGCAATTTTGTGGCCACATTTTTTAAAAAAATTGAAAACTCATAGTGTGAGCGCATTATAACACGCTCGTGTTATTGCACATTAAAAGGAAAAAAATAAAAGTGAAAGTCATCATTTTCACTTCGACTATTTTTTTCTTCTACCTACGGCCAAAATCCCCAACTTTCACACTCGTGTTCTAGGAGGAGGTATTGTGCAAAAATATTCAACAACAATTGCTATTTCTTTGCAAGGATGGCACCACGACGACGAAGAGGTGGAAGAGGTAAGTATTGTTTGTTGTTTGTTTTGAATTTCTTACTTTTAGGTTGATTTTCTTAGTTTTAGGTTATATTTGATTTTTTTTTTTTGAATTTGTAGGAGATGCAAATTAGCTTGCAAACCCTCAAAATCCTCAACAAGAAAATCAACCTCAACAACAACCTCCTCCACCAATCACTCAGCACCCTCCTAACACTCAAAAAAATTTAATGAGTGAAATTGAGAACAAAAAAAACAAATTGAGGATTTAATTAGTAGGTTGAGTGATCCAAATGGTTCAACCATAGAAGGAATGACCCTAGCAAATTCATTGAAAGATATGTTAAAAAATGTAGATTCAATTAGCAAACAAATAACTAGATGGCAAGATAGGAGGTATGTGACTAGGGCATATTATGCAGATAAACTATCATATAAACAAGTAAAGGATTTAAAAATTACAAATGGTGATTTGTGCTCATTATTCGCTGATCCACGCACAAATCAAAATCTTAGCCTCAATGCAAAGGTGTTTCCTATTCATTGGTGCCACCACAAAGAGATTAGGAACCATTTTTATGATAGGTGGTACATGGTCTTTGATGACCGACCTTGCAAAAATTGTGAAGTGCCCCATTATTTTCTTAGGAAACTATACAGTGAATTCATATTGAACAAAATCCCAAATTATTTTGATATGAGGGACTTCCAGGGGAGAGGTGGGAGGTCGACTCAGGATAGGCCCGATGCACAATCAGATCCTACGTGGCAAGGGAGATGAGCTCTCACTAGGCCGCCTTGTGAGCACATTGTTATGCCTGTCATCGTGAAGGAGAGTGTTGACATAGAGACATTGCAGGAAATCAACACTTTGCCCTAGAGCGTCATCCATCATACTAGCCCTATTCTACAATGCAATCTAGGGGAGTCTTCGAGTGGTGGCCTTCAAACCCATGTGTGTCAATCTTGTGGGGCGACTTGTTCATATGACCCCACCGACACTCAGGAGGCTATTACGCAGGATCTGTATACAACTATGGAGATGGAGAGGGTGGCTGAAATTTTGCATGATGCATATGGGATTGATACTCAAGTAAAAGTTAGCATGTTCATTGAAATTAATTTATTAAATTTTGATTTTGAAATGCAAGATTAACTAATTTAGTTTTATTATTTTAATAAAATTGGAGGGTCACAGTGTTGAGACTGGATACACTGGTTGGCCCTCCACCTACTTACTTTTGTAGTACACCTATTGGTGGGGTATGTAACTAGTAAAAAATTATAAATTTATTACATGTTAATAGCATTGTTTTATGAATGGTATTTTAATATGTGATTTTGGATGTTGAATAGGGTAATATTGGAGGTTTCAAGGGAACACCTCCCAGTGCCAATGGATTTACTCAAACCTACATGTAGGTAATAGAATAAAGAGTTTAACTAATGAATTGTACTTAATAGATTTGTGTAGTTTATATTCATATCGTTGGTTACGTTGCATTGCACGTCATTCAAACTCAAAGCATTACTTCACATTTCATAACTAATAACTAGATGTTGATAGATTACAAAATTTCAACTATAATATAGTTGCTTAGAAAGTCAACATAAGTAGTGATGCAATTACTTCACATGGAGGCATGTGCTTGCAAAGGTGCACCTGCATGAGAAACTATGGATGCTTAGAAAAAATATATGAAACCTTAATAGTAAGCAATAACATAGACAAGGCAATTAGTAGTTTGAAAAAATGCCTCGAAGATATGAGGTCTCATGGTGATGGAATGAGACCACATTTCTTCGACACATTTTTGTTATGCCCTACATAACCACCCCATTTTATTTTGGAACAAAATGGGTCCCCCTTTTTCTTTTGTCTTCTTTGCCTCTAGTTATTTGCTTTAACCTTTGGAATTATTTTGTTTTCCTCCTAGGACTGTATTTTGTTCTGTCAAATTTTGGTTCTACCTCACTCAGAGTTGGGTTTCCTTTTTTAAAAATGGAGGCATGATGAACAATAGTGGATTTTATATGCTTTGAGGACTAATGGAGGCATTTGTTTTCAAGGATTGAATCGCTCATCTGAAGATATCTCTCAGGCAAGTCAACTAGAAAGCATGTCTCAATCCCATTCAGCATAAAACTCCTCATGGAAAAGTCAATGAGACCCTCCTATTGTCTTGTCGACTGGAAGTTTGGTTCTATTCATTTGAAATCCAAAGGATCACTGAGACATGCCAGTCGCTATGAGTTTTATGTATCTCTCCGCTTGGAAAGAGGTCACGCCAACCCTTGTGCACAAGGTTTGCATTGGGGAGATGTCCTACTGACACAACAAAGTCTTAATGAAGGATGTTGGCATCAGCAAGAAGTCTCACCGATCATAGGTTGGACTCTTGCTGAAATGGAATGGCCCGAGGAGAAAGATTTACTTTCGGCATGAAGTCTTCCCAACCTGAAGAAGTCTCGGTGAAAGGAGGCATAATCAAGGAGATGTCTCCCTGATGGTTATTAGTCCCACCGAAAGAGGGGTTTGAGCTCAGTGAGAGTGGGGTGATCTCGGCATAAACTCTCGCCAGCCCATGGAGTCTTGCTGACTAGTGATAGTCTCACTGACATGTTTTCTCCCTTCGACGTAATGTTTGAGGTTCACCGTGATGTCCTGTTGACCGTGGGGAGTCTTACCAAAATGAAGTTTGAGCTTGGGAAGAATTGTGGCCTCACTGAAAGGTCTGGCTGACTATAGAAGGTCTCAGCGAAAATGAGGTGTTATCGCTATGAAGTCTCGATGACCAAGTGGTGTCTCCCCGAAGTGAAATGAGGCCGCCAAAAGATAAATCCTTTGGCATAACATCTGGCCGAATGGATAAAGTCCCACCGACGAAGGATGTCATCGAGGAAATGAGGTCTCACTCATTATGATCTCCTATCGAATAGGTAAGGTCTCGCCGAAATGAAAAGGGCTCAGGCATAGCTCAGAACGAATGAAATGAACTTACTGTGATGTCTCTCCAACTGATGTTAGTCTTTCCGACTAGCAGTAGCCTTGCCAACGTGTTTCTCCCTTCAGTGTAATGTTTGAAGCTCACCGTGACGTCTTGCCGACCGTGTGGAGGTCTCACCGAAAGATTTTGGGTTTGGCATAACATCTTACTGACTGAAGGAACTCCCACCGAAAGAATGGTTTGAGCTCGACGAGAGTGGGCTGATCTCGCCATAATGTCTCACTGACTCGATGGTGTCTCACCAAAGGATGAAGAGCTTTCCGGGACTCTTAGTTCAGTGGTTTACATTCGACGTGACCTCCTACCGACAATGAGAAGTCTTGCCGATAGCGATGGATTTTCCAATGGAAGAGGGTTATCGGCAAGACTCTTAGCACCCACTATGACCTCTTTCCAACTGAGTGATGTCTTACCGAATGTTGATGTCCTGCCAATGAAGCCGCATAGCGATATAACCCTTGGGAGCTCGCCATGATGTCTTGCCGATGGCTATTGTCTTGGTGACCACTGTGGATATCGATATGACTTTTTCCACTCACCATGAACTCATTGTGACCATCGTAGGTCATGCTGATAACTACTGTAGAATGTAATTGCATTGGGGAGACATCGATGGTGTCTCACCGACATGCGATTCTGTGCAAATAACTTTTGACCACTCGGGGGTCTTACGTGGAGTGTGTTCACCCAATCAGGAGAAGCTAAAAGGCCTGCCCACTAACAGTTTGACTGATTGACTACCCCTGTGAAGGAAATCAATAGAATGTGAACGATGTGAACTTACTCTATGAATGTGCCGATGGAGTGGCTTGGGAGCGATGGTATTTGGATCTAACAGGGGAGGCCAAAAAATGTTTCTAGAAGGGGTCAACGTGCAAAAAGATCTGGAGCAGGGAGAAAGGCATAAAAGAGGAAGAAACCATGAGTCACAGTAACAGCTGGGATCACTACTAACTGAGGGGGATCGACATTAATGGTAATGCTTTAGAGCATTCAAGGCAGCCCTTCAAAGGAGTTGGAGGATAGACACAGAGGCATAGAGTAAATGCTATAGCTGCAAAAGATTTGAAGGCTTCTCCTGAGGACAATCTTTCACCGACATGGACACAGAGGATACAATTCAATGCAACATTAACTCTATTCAAAAGATCTAAGGGCCGACCTTTCTAGAATGAGATATTTTCTAAACCCTAAAACAGGGGCCGACACATTATTTTTGGTACATTTTGTATAAATGGAATTTTTCCTCTTTGTAAAGGGGAGATAATAGAGTAGACAAGTCTAGAGATAAATTTTCTAAGAAGTAGGAGTTTTAGAAAAGATAGAGGAGATAGAACTGCATCTTGTTTCTTGGTAATGGGAGCTTCTTTTGTCTTCTTAGTTAGGAGTTAGATTTAGTAGAAACCAGTAATGTATCTTTCCAGTTTTCTTAGTATAGATGGAAACAATTTTGAGTCATGGATTTTCTATACATTGATGATTGTGCCAGATTTGTAAATGTTGCTTATCTATTTCACTAATAGTAGAAGCAACCAGATTAAAATCTACTTCATGTTGTGTTCCAGAATGGTGTTTGTCTTGAATTAATCATTTGATTTGAGAAGCTTTCAAGGAATGAAGTTTAATTTTATGTTTTGTTTAAATGGTGACTTGCAATCTGTTATTGAAATCAACACTGTGAATGAATGAAACTGTGTGTTAATCACAAGTTGATTTTGTTTTGCAGTTTTAGTTAGGAATTCCTTGAAAGCTAACAAGTCTGGTTAAGTTAGATGAATTAACATTCTTTTCTGTTCCAAAGCTCTGATCTATCTTTTTTTGTTTCTTTAAAAACCCTAGTTAGAGTAGGTTTAAGTTTATGTTTGATCTCAAAACAATCCAGAAGCTCAACACTAGCAGGCCCCTTGAACATTATTGTTACATTGACCATTGAGCAACATCAGCACAGTTGAGAACCAACTACCAAGACCAAGTGGGAGCTAAGATATCCATGTGTTGTCTTTCTCTTTCAGGAGAAACAAAATAGCAATATTCTGTTTACACGTTGTTGTGCCATTAAGACACATCAACAGATCTGGCGCTAGAAGGAGGGCCGCCTTGAGAAATTTTGGATTGTTGTGAGTTGGAGTTGGTTAGATCTTGGAAAACCCAGCTCTGATGGGTAGCCCTTTGTACATACCAGGATTTTTCCATGAAATCCCTAGTCACCTGTATGATAGAATTCCTTTATTTTTCCCTAACAGTGGGAAAAATACTTCTGAACATGTTGAAATTTGCAGGCGTGTATTTACTTTTCTCCAAGTTCAGCATGAGGATGTCATCTGTCAATTGTTCATCAAAATGTTTTAGGGTACAACTAGGCAATGGTATGATAATTTTCCACCAGAATCTATTTATTCATGGATAGAATTAGAAATCTTATTCTTAGATTAGTTTGATCCTCATGCTCTATTCCCATTACATGAATTTGCAGCTACAAAAAGGAAACCATTAGAACACATTTATCAATTTAACCACAGATTTTTGTTTATGTATCAAAGGGTTCAATCTTTAGATTTGGTGGTTGATGATCCTATATTGATAGAACATTATTATTGGGGTTTAAACCTTTCATTTGCAATCAAATTTAGATGTTGTGCTGAGGCTACATCTTTGCATGATGCATTAAACAAAGCTCTCTTATTGGCACAATTTGGAGGTGACACTAGGAATTCAGATAACCAAACTCAGGGTTATAATCCTCTTGTGCTTGCAAACTGCCATCATCTGTAGCCTTATGCCACTTCACCCACCATACCTACCTAGGTGCAATCATTCTCACCAAGTAGCTACAACCTTCCTAAGGTTCCAAGCACCACATTTTCCAACACCCCACATCAGGTCAACCACACACAAGACCATTGGGAGAACTCATCTCTGCAAAATCCAACCACAGAGTTAAGTACTCCACTTGTCAATGAAGTTGTGGCCATGCCATCTCTTTTCAGTCATATTCCAAAGCATAGCCCATTACATCACAATGAAGTTGTAGACGAAACATTTGATGAGCAAGCATATAGTTTTGACGACTTGTTTGGTAAAAGGCATGAAATGGATGTAAATTTAGAGCATAATGGAAATCTCAAGATAGAATCTAGCTTTGTTGAAAATTTTAGTACTATGTTCGATAGCTTTAAAGGAGGTGAGGTATTAATACGGGATTGTTGTCATGATAAATCAACAATATCTTCCAACTATTTGAACAACTCTTCTGATCAAGATGAGAATCAGGGTGATGAAGAATGGACAAAGGAACATGGTTCATGTTGGATTGATATCCCTCGTATGTAAAATCGAATAAAGGAGAAGTTAGAAGAGCTGGGAGATCTGAAATTATCAGAACTTGTTGGGCCAAGTGGATGTAGGATACATCAAACTAATCAACACTCTCAGATGGATTGCCATGTCTTCCTAGGAAGGATGGAGTTATATTTCAAGCAACTGATCACTATTGAAGGAATACTTATGGAAGATCCTTGGAGTACGTATCCCCTCAATGAGGAGAATGAAACAACTAGCATACATGGAAATGATAATCAGTCCATCCAAAATGATGCGAGTAACTGTGTGAAGAGGTTTAATTCTTCCCTATCTTTTGATGACCTTGATCCTTGCATTGGGATGGATTCAACAACTGATGAAACTCCTCTACCTAGTGCAGACTTGATAGAAGTGGAGAATGGATTCACCAATGCATTCATAGATTCTTTCATGATGGTGAATGAGCAAGAAACACACCTTGATGGGTTAACACAAGAAGATGACTCTGTTGATTTAAGTAGTAAATGGATTGAAATAGATAACACACTTCAAGATGAGATTTCCAATGAATCTTATGGTCAAAGACAAGGACTTAAATGCCAAATGAAATCTTAAGGGAAGAAGTTCGAGTAGACATGCAAATTATTCAAGTGTTCCCTGAAGAAATTCATGACAGGGTACATTTGGATGAAGCAGAGGAATGCCAAGAAAAGGACAAGGAGGTTATCTTAGAACTTGAATCCCTTCAACATGACGAAGGGAATGAGACAAGGGGGTACTTCTTTGATTTTGATTGTTTACTCAAATGTTTTGGTTGAAGAAGGTCCTTAGCACCCATTAATGAATTTGATCTTAATACTAATAAATTTGATGTTGAAAGGCATGTTTTTGTTGATGGTGTGTAGGAACATGAATTGGGAAAGTGTTTTCCTTGCTTTGACTCTGTACATTCAAATTAGTTCGAAGAAAATCATTGTTCACCATGTATCAGTATCCCTGACATCGATGGTGATAAGCTAGACGCAGATTCTCAAACCTTTGAGGGTGACATGTTTCAAGAGATTGTTGAAAGTAAGACTTCATCTCAAGAAATCCAAATTTTTTTTGACTATATACCTGAGGTGAATACAGAGATGCCGGTTAGTGAATATCCCAGCTACGAGATAGAGCTTGTTTTGGTGATGTTCCATGAGCTGAAACCCCGAGAGAAGGAGTTCATACAACACAAGTCTACATCAGTAACTGGGAATCTTCTAAATCAGGTGGTGGTGTCCTTTCATTATCCTATGTGTTTTAATAATTTTCAGTTTGATTATGGTGTTGGGGATAGTAAAACCTATTTGTGGGTAAATCATGACAAAACTGAGAACCCACAACTAATAATATTTCAAGCTTTATGCCCTCAGAACAAAATTATTGCCTATAAACTTCATATTTCTGAGTATAAAGATAAATTTGCTAGATTTAGAGTTGTACCTAGTAAGTTAAGATTGCTACACATAATGAAAAATCAATCAAGTCAATGTACAATTTTTTACAGTTTTGTGAACTTGTAAAGCTTAGCTTTGGAGTTAGTTTAGGATTAGGATTGTCTAGTGTTGGTTTTTGGTTTGGTTAGTTTTCTTTTTCTTCTGTTGTTTTCTTTTTCCCATGTCCTCTTGTTTTTCTGTTTGTAAGTAGTTTGTTTTTCTGTTTGAAAATAGTCTATTTTTCTATTTGTAAATATTCTACTATTGTTTATTTGTTCTTTCTTTTTGTCCTTTCATTTCCTTTGTTCTTTTGTTTTTGTCTTGTTTTGTTCTTTGGGGTTTCTCTGTTCTTTCCATCTTAAAATGGTGGGCTATTATCTGAAGAATACTTTAGTTATTAGGAGAGAACTGGTTTAGATATTTTTAGGTTTGTTGATTGGGTGATCTTGTCCTAAACTCTTTGTTTTATGCCCATTGTCAATAAGAGTTGTGGAAAGTCTCAAAAATAAGGTGCAAAGTAAATAACCTTCATTAGCTCCTCTGAATCTGTCACAAATCATCAAGATCATCTCCTTTGTAATGGCATATTTGTCTCAGGATGATAGTGTTGTATTTTTTGAGTGAAAAATCTGATCTCCCAACTGTTGTTATGAGATCCATGGTAGTTTTCAACCCAAAATGGATAATTAAACATCTAACATATTGAGAAAAGTTGAATGAAATATCTGAAACTCTGAAAAAGAAAAAAAATGAGGAAAAGAATGATCTAAAAGAGAAGAGGACTCAATATGAATGGGTGATTCCAGTATCTCTATCGGGGCTATGGACAC
>VDFB02390295.1:221369-232502 GCA_007258455.2 Sequoia sempervirens | reverse complement strand
AACAGGTTTACCTCTCTAAGCTCCTCGATGAAGAGTAAAGTATTTTGATAAGAGGGTTCACCCATGGATTCTTCAGGTGAAGAAACTTGGGAAAATTCTTGGGTTTCCTGCAATGAAGATTGCTACTCAAGGGGCTGATCCGCAACTGTATAGGCTGGATATAATCATTTCTCTCAACTTGCAAGGAATGAAAGCTTTGGAAATGTGGGATTTCAGGTTTAAGAGGTTGGTTCAAGGAGTTTAAAGATCTATCCTGCCTAAAACTTGGTATTTCGACTTTAGATATGCTAAGAGGCTCACCCTGTGTAAAGCTTGGAAATTGATACTTACCGAACTTCACCCGAATAGGATGTTCTGAAATGGCAGGAATTGTTTGGGCTTCATGCCTTTGAAACTGGGCAAGCAGAAGATTTTTTTGTGTAGTTGCTTCCCTCTCCAAATCCTCCTCAAACTGTGTTCTTTGGATTTCTAATTCCTGCTCATAAAGATAGGCTTCATAAGCTAGCTCCTCCTAGTGCTGACTATATTCATGCTGCTTCTTGATCTCCTCTAGCTAGCTCATGCAATCAAGCAGTGTGCTCTTTATACTTGCAATCTCCTCCTGTTGATCTATTTCATTCATTTGCCTTTCATAGTTTAGCCTTATTTCTCTAAAGCTCAAATCTTGAATATCTTGGGACTGATTTTGAACACACGAGGGTTGAGATGAAAGATGGGTAGGGGGGTGGTTGGAAACTATACTATACATGTTTTTTTTGAAAAAACATGGAGTTGAAACCAACAACATGACTATGTGGATATAGCTGATATGAATATGAGTAAGCAGGATTTTCAGGACTTTCATGATATGACGAATGGTATGACGTATTATGATGAAACAATGACATGCTTGCTTATTTAAAGACCCAAAACAAGAAAAAATTAGAATATTTAAGAGCATACCAACACTTGATCATTCCAAAACCAAAAAAATCTTTTCAGAGTCGCCATAGTGTTTGATGATTTTTCCTCCAAAGACTAATAATTCTGAAGGGGAGACCCAACCCTTCAGTATGTGTACTTTTGTGTATTGTTCACATTGGATTTGCTTTGAAAGTTAGAGAACAGAGTCGCCAGGTATATTGAAATGAGCCTCCAAAAGGCTGAATAACTTGCTACATACACCAAACAACTTTAAAAGGTTAAAACTTCTCTGAAATTGCTTTTCAGGGTCCCACCGGGAATGCCAAAAAATTGTTTTCAATTAGATTTGCACTGTACTGAATGCAATATTTAGCAATCTACTAAAACATGGAAACCTTCTTCAAATGTGGGTGATTTGAACGAAGAAGGAATCTCCAGAGTGAGTTGGTTCTTCGAATGATTAACTTTATTCTAAGACTTTTGAGGAAAGGGATAGAAAGATAACTGAAATGAAAAACTACGACCTAAAATGAACTTCGGGACTTGATAATAACTTAATGATGATTTTGATCTCTTCTCACAAACAACTTTCAGAAAGACACAAAACTCACAACCTCTCATGAACAATTAATACATAAATAATTTGCATGAAAACCTGACTTGAAGTACAACATGCAACCTATATTTTGAACTTTCTGCTCCAAGAATTACAGTCTTAGGACATAACAAGGACTCTGTGAACAGAAATCACAAGATAACATCAAACTGAAACTGCAAGTAAACACAAAATTGACAAGTAGGAATGTTGTCTTTATTCAACTAAAGGAGAATGCCATAATCTGAAACTAAGTACAAAAGGGTTCACAAGCTCAAATATGTGTATGAGCAGGAACTAAAATCTGAACTGAGAAGAGAAAAAAAACACAAATTATCTTTAGAATATATCACCCAAGAAACCCTAATTCGAGCTCACAAATAAGTTCAAGGAAAAAATCTTCAAACTATCTCAAAAACCGCATAAAAGCAGAAAAAAGCATACTACTTTTATGACCAAACGGTAAAGCCTCTAAAAATAGGTTGAATCTTCTTTAAAAGCCAGAAAAACACTTTATCTCTCCAAGATAAAGCAAAAACTCAACCAAGAGGAAAATGCCAATATAATCTGCTAATAATAGCAAGAAATCATAAAATAATTAATAAAAGATTACTTTATGCCTCTGCTTTACAAGATTTACAGATTTTTACCATTCGTCTATTATTTGCAATTTAAAGATTGCTAAATCTTTTGCAAAAAAAAAAATATAACCTTATCTCCAATCTATAATTCTTGATTTTCTTCAAAAATCATAAAACATATCTCTAATCTATATCCTAATCGATTTTCTCAAAACCCCTTGATAATAATTAAAGGCTTCACCTAAAGGCCTAAAGTCTTCAAATAATTCATTAACTAAAACAAAGACTTAGGCAAACCTTATAACATGAACCTCTTCATAGTTCGACCTAGGGCATGAATAAGACACAAAAGGATATTCTAAACATTATAATCTTAAATGAAAAGGACCATTTTTGAATTAGGGAATGAATAAGACAAAAACAAAAGCAAAACCCTAAATTTGGATCATTTGCAATTGGTGACTTTGGGGAAATTACTCTGCAAGCAGCGCCACCAACATAGGGTTTGAATTGAGACTTCATTCATGCCTCCTCTCTTCTTGATTATGGTCACAATCGGCCTCCATAGCTCAGAGTAAGCATTATCTCCTTTATGCTATACATTTTTGGCTTCTTTGATGAGAAAATGGCCCCATAATTCATTGCCTTGATACAATCTTTTGATGCATTTGTGGTTTTTCATTTCCTCCTTCTATTTTGTGTTCTTGGCTACCATACTTGAGCTTGACCTGGGCGTTTGCGAGCTCCATTAGAGCTAGGTGTGCCATTTCACTTCTCCACTGGCTGCCATTGGAGTTTACTATCCTTTCCAGCCACCATGATTAAGCTCGACCATCCATTGGGAGCTTAGTGAGAGCTTTGGCCACTTCCTCCTCATCCTCAACGGGCAAGCAATGGTAAGCTTTGCTCTCTCTATTATTCCTTATCTCCATATTTTGATTTAAACTCTGCAACCTCGAATGGTTTCCATACCTCAAGTGGCTTTGTAAATGAGAATTCCTTCCACATTTGGGTTGCACCATGAAAGAACAACTGGTACTTGTAATATGTATCTTGATGTAAAACCCTTACATGGATGACCTTGATTCTGAAAGGAAATATTTATTTGTCTTCCTGTCTTGAAAACCCCATGTGGGTTTAACTGAAAACTGTAAGAACTTCATTCTGACAAGAAACCCAAATATGGGTATTTAAGAAAAAATGAAGAAACTCTTTGTCTCTGGAATAACTTTGTTCAACTTTGCATTTTGAATTTGAGTACTCCTATGGATATCCTTTATTTGAAGCACAAAATTGTATCTTTGGCCAAAATCCAATGTGGGTATCCATTATTTTGAATAAATCTACATTTAACAAAACGCTCATATGGGTATTATTCTAGAAACCATAATAAGTCCGCATTTGAATTTAGACTCATCATGTGGGTTTTTCCATTTTCTGAAAGAGGTTGCTTACTCTTGCACTCTTGATTAAAATCAACATGGTATTTGTGAGGCACATGTATTTTCTGAGTCTGAATATATCACTGTTGATCACCCACACATGGGTTATGACTGTAATAGAACCCCTATCATACTGTTCTGATAAAAATACCCATATGGGTAAGCTGGAAACGATGAAAATATGTACACTTAACTTGGAACCCCAAAGTGGGTATTCGCTGTCTGTGAAGAAAATTCACCCCTTTTGTATTCCAGCTTCGATTCATGATAATTTTACTTCCTTTGCACTTTCAGTTGCAAAACTTAGACATGGCATTCGTATTATTCACCTTTCAGCATATGGGTGTTCTTAAAATGAAGGAAAACTGTTCATTTAAGCATTTGAAAAACTGGGCTCGACCCACCCCTTATTTCTACATTTTGTGAAACATATTCCTGAAATCCTTACCATATGAGTTCATTTGAGTATTGTTGAACTTCAAAATTTTCATTATTTCTAAGAGAGAAGCAATTACTAGCACTTGAAACTCACCAATGAAGCCTTCTCCACTTTGATAGTCATGGCCATTCTATCCTTTTTACACTCAAAACTAGAAAATAGTGAAAGATATATATTATTTTTGTATGTATATGTTGAGTTGTGGTTTTAGAATCCCAAGAATTCTTTCCTTTAAAGCTTAAATAAGCTTTTGTATCTCTTCATTCCCCTTACGCAATGACAGTTGCACAGTTTATGCCTTTTTCTCTCATATAACTCTCTTTGCTTGCACACAACACCATGTGAGTCTCAAATTTTCCTTAGAAATTTAGCTATTGTGAAGGCCTAAGAAGCTTTCTCTTCCATGTGCTTGTTTACCATTCTTAGATAACATGATGTTGTCTTCATTTACCCTTGAATTTTGTTGAGAGTAGCCCATATTTCACTACGCATATGTTATCTTTATGAGATGATCATTCATTGCACTGTAAAGAAAATTGTTGTAATGATGAAACTCATAACTTCTATCCACTTGGAAAGCATGACTTCACTTAAATATATGCATCATGAATACTCTGAATTCTTTGTACCTTTTCAATGGCTGCACATTGTGGATTGCAAACTCACCTTTTATAAAAAAAAAGTAGAGCTCCCTTGCTCCTTCAATTATCAAAAAGGCATACAACTGCTGCCCCTCATGTTAGCATGCTCTGATTTGGGAATTTGCATTATTACACATGGAGCTTCACTACTGTTGATTGACACACTCCTTGTATGCATAAAATGCACTCAAATTTTCATTCTTTACGATAGTTCTATTTGTGTTGTGAGCATAGAACAATGTAATAAGATTCTCCTATGTGCTTTAATATCAAAATACCATAAAAAAAAATTGAAGTCTTTACAAGCTACCTTCATTGACGATGCGATCTCTTATCAACCCACTTGTAATGAATAAGGACAACATGCTGAGCTCTACCCTTGTGGGAGCCCGTTTTTCTCCACATGCTTGGTCTTCAAATAAAAATCAGCTTCGTGATTTTCCCTATACCTGCACAAAGAAACAAACCAAGTTAGCATAAAAACAAGATATGATGATCATGATGTTTCTCCTTCAGTTCATTTCTTCCTTACTTTTCTTAATTATTTCAATGCATGATTGATATTAGGCTACATTATTGTTGGTGATTCATATAGGTATCTTCATAATCAAAGCCTTTGACATCCCTCTTTTCTTTCTTGTAGGTCAACGGAGCTCGAGAAGACAAAGGTGCACCATTTCAACATCGACCATTGGCCAATCAGGAAATGATGATTATGTTGCTACTTATGTGATTTCTTCTTTCGCATCTTCCATAGTGTAGTGTGCTAGTAATGATGCACTGTGATAGTCTCATCCATGACTTGTGTGGATATTTGATTTTCATCCTATGCTTTTCATTTCGAAAATAAAATGCATTTTAATGCAATGTTGTAATATCATTTGAATTCTTGAAATCAAACGAAGCTATCTAAATATGGATCACTTTATGAAATAATGAAAGCAATATGAAATGCTTTATTATTGTATGCTTAATTATGTACTTCATTTAATTGTAAAGCATTGAATAGCACTTCTGAACTCGGTTCCCTCCTTTTAATGCATGACTGTCACTTGATGAACAATGAATCAATTAAGATGAAAACAACACTCAAGCATAACAAAAAAATAACTGTAACTTCACCCTTAAATATAACAATATTCATCCAGCTCCACCAATTGAGCTATAGAAAAAAAATGGTAAAATTTTGGCGATTTCCGCTAAATGCTTGCTTGCTAAGCATAGATCAGTTGTATTAAAACACTCCATTGGGTGCGGAGTCAAATCTTCCCCTTCTTGAAACTTAGAAACTTGAACAGAAACACTTGAAACAACAGCAAAATGAAACGAAACAGAACTGAAAGAAAACTAACAGGCCCTGATGGCCAACAAAACATGCGCAACAACGCTTAGGGAAAGCAAAAATATTGAAAGTAAATGTGTGGAACTCACTTATTTACTGAATGTACTAACTCTAACCTACTCTAACCAGCCAAAGTAGCTGGTCAAACAAAACCATTCACAGGCTAGGTGAAATAACACCCCTTTTTAATCAGCAACTGACGCATTACATGATTATGTATCATTGAGAAAACATGAAACAAGTAGATGTTCAATAGACTGTTGCAGCGTTTCATAAAAAAATGCAAAGAAACCTACTTGTAGTTTGAAAATGATCATGCATATCACTGCCATGAACTAGGCAAATGAGTTGAACTTGATCGCCTTCAGCTGCAATTCCAAAAACTTCTTCTTGTTTGATTACATCCTCATACTTGGGTACAAGCCCGACCTCAAGTACTTCAATAGCCTCCGAACTGGCTAAGCATCTAATGGGGAAGCCTCTCAAAATGACAAAGGTTGAATTTCTATTATTTACCTTCTAATGAAAATTTAGAAGAGTAGTATCGAGACTTTTCTCTTGTTCAACCTAAACAATGCTTGCATGCAGCTTAATCTCTTGAATACTCGAATCAAAATTTTCCTTTTCAACGGAGGAAGGAAAATGTACAAACAATGAGACGGCCTCTTCCAACATGTTTTCTATCAATATGACAACCTTTGGCTCTTTCCTACACTAGAAAGGAAGCTGCTCATAATCTTCATTATTACTCAAAGAAAGACACTCCAAATTAGCGTTGTCTTCCTCAACCTCATGTTGTTGACTATTGACCAGATCTGTGCTTTCCTCATTATGCTCAACAAAATATGGAAGATCGTCAAATGAAGCTGTGAAATCATGACTCACCTCACCATTTACTGCCTCTTCAGGCCACTGTCCAGATTCCTTAACCTACAACTCGACAACTAATTGCTTCTAACTTTCAATCTCTTCATCATCACTATACCAGCTACATACTTCAAAGTAATTATCGATATCTTGTTGTTGTACTTGGTCATTGTTCTCTAGAATCTGCTCTTGCCCTTGATTTGTAGCTACTGCAGACGTGAGCATGCCTTCCTCAACTTGGTTCACGAAAGAAGGCAGCTCATTAGCGAAAACATTCAAAGATTCCTCAAGGGATGGTTTCTCCTGTTCAACTTGCTGCTACAAATGATAAGCTACCAAAGCCGAATGCAATGGGTTTACCTTTCCAAGCTCCTCAATGAAGGGTAAAGTATTTTGATCAGAGGGTTCACCAATGGATTCTTTAGGTGAAAAAACCTGGGGAAATTCTTGGGTTTCCTACAATGAAGATTATTGCTCAAGGGGCTGATCCGCAGTTGTACTAGGCGGGCTATAATCATTTCCCTCAACTTGCAAGGAATGAAAGCTTTGGAAATGTGGGATTTTAGTTTTAAGAGGTTGGTCGGACAGGGAGTCTAAAGATCTATCCTACCTAAAACTTGGTATTTTGAATGGTTTGTCCTTGATGTCAAAATCTCTTTCAGTTGGTTCTCTTTGGTGACAATCTTAGATTGGAGTTTTATGCATTATCATGGTACATATTTAATGACAAATTTGATTATATGGCTTATTGGTCTTGGCATTCAGTGGACAGTTCTGTGGCTTTGAGTTACTTTTAGATTTGTCATTTCTTTATGGTACTGATCAGTTTGAGCTTCATGCAGATACAGGTTATCTCATTCATACATGTATTTGGATTATGGTATTGGTTTTCAGATTTAGGGCTCTTTTCAGTTTTTAGAATTTTGAACTTGGTACTTAGCACATTCAAGTATATTGATTCATGGTTTACTCAGGTTGAGTTGGTATATCATTGATGATCTTGGAATATATTGGTTCAGTGTTTCTTTATATTGGTCCATCTCAGGAAAATTGATTACTGTGTTAATTGCTCCTTGAAGCTTGGTTTAGTGACTTTATTCACTCATGATTTTAAAGCCATCTTGTTCTCACATTTTTTATTTGATGGCATTTATTGGCACTCAAGGAATTTTTTTTTACTTTTGGCATCATTTTTCAAAATGACTAATTTGCAATGATATCAGGCCTTATTGCATTAGTAAATCACTTTGGTTAAAGTCATATTGAAATTTTCATCGACTACCATCATATATCTTTTAGCATTGTCTCCTATGTGATCATTAAGTCGAATTCATGGCATTCTTTGAAGTACTTTGACTCATATTTTGGTCTATAATGTGGTGGGCATCTTTGGATAGGTTGATTACAAAATATTAAGGTAATATTGTGGTTGACATCATTGGACAGCGAACTCAACAATATTTTGCGTTGTTTATTATTATGTTTTTGACTTAGTGTGGACTCCCAATCACATTATATTTCAGTAAAGTCATCAAATGGGTGTGAAAAAAAGTTAGGGAAAAGTGTGTTTTTCTTTGTGCTATCATATTGGCTGGGTATGGAACCCTAGCTGCTGCCATGTAAGATTGGTTCTTGGATTTCCTTGCTGCTCTTTACTCTCCAGCTGGTTGTAATGGTTGTAACAAGTTGCTAGTATAATGTGGATACTATGTTTGGCGCGTTTTTGGCTGGAAGTTCAATTGAAGCTGAAAAAAAATGTGGGAATCACATATGGTCAGCCATGATTGATGGTATAGACTCAAAATGGTATTTTTTTGACTTTCAATCTGCATATTCAGGTAACACGTTTTATCATTCAATGATTTCTATCTGCAAAATGACATGTTACTAGTCTTCTTTTGTTCGATTCAGCAAGGTATTAGCATCTTTTTTGCTTGGCTAGAGTCAATGCATTTCAGTTATAGCTGAAATAGTATATGGGTTGATAAAATAATAAAGAAATAAGTGGGCATCTCTGTTAGTCGCTGCATTAGATGATTTTAGTCATTTTCCAGCTGTGATCATATTCATTTGTTTCTATCTGCATATCAATGTTTATTTGGGAATCTTGTTGTCAACATTTTTGCATTAACTCAAAACCTTCATTGATGACTCTTAAAAGCAAAATATTCATTTTACATTGAGGGTTTATGAGATTAAGACAATGGGTAGTCTTGCCTTTTGAAAAAAATTTCAGTGTCATTGGAAATCTCTCCATTCATTGCAAAAATTATTGTTTTCAGCTTATGGGTATTCTGAAATAAAAGTTTGAGAATATGGGTTATCTAAAAATAGCTTCAGAATGGTGTCTATCTTGAGATTAATTGCATTTGATTAGGGTTTTTGTAAAAGAAATTGCAGATTTGAAAAAGATCCTTTATTTATTCTTGTAAAAGCATTGATATGACTTTGTCAAAGTTTCTACAGCCTATTGCACAGGCATTACTCTTGCAAACATTCATTCACTGGAATCATTTTCCTAAAAATAGAAAGGAGGTTACAGATTCTCCTTTGACCTCGAATTCTTTGAAGACTCTTTTGACAGACTTACTTGAAAATGCATATAAAAATAGTGTTGTGAACACTATGATACTTTTAGTTATCATTTTGAGATATTATTACTGGTTGTATCAAGAAATGTATTGAAAAAGCTCTGTAATACAAAAATCGAAAAACATGATGCAGAGCAAAGTTGTAATTCTTCTCTATGTAATATTTTAAGGATTCAATAGTTGGATTCTTAGGGTATTAAAGGTAGATGAGAAAACTGAGTTTTATGAGCTTAACTAAAAACAGGGAGATCCTTTGAGATATTATTATTGTTAAGAAATATAATTTGAGGGATTGGTGCTCCTTGAGATTGATGTCTATAAATTAGGGGTTGGTTCTCCTTGAGTTGGTGCTCAAAAATTAGCCTGTAAGGCATTGTAAGCAGTGGTTTTTGAAGTTAAGCTAGTGAGGCAGTTTAGGAGTGGTTTTTCTACCCCAGGAGGGTTTTCCACTCAGAAAATTCTTTGTCTTATGGTCTCTTTGTTTTGATGTCATAATGCTTCTTGATTGTGATAATTTTGTGAGTAATTGTTCTTATTATTCTGAGCATTGTTGAATGTTAGTTTCCTCATCTCTAAAAATGGTTATATCAAAATGTCTTGCATAAGTGTTCTATCATTGTTGAAAGTTCTAATTCAATTGAAAGTATAAAAGTATTCATCTGATTCATAGCTCAAGAATTGTTATAATGTGCTTAAAGTTTTTTTCTTATCTTGTGTCATTTTGTTGCACTGTTGTTGCAGTGTCTTATAAAGTTGCATTGAAATCAATGGGTTAAGAAGTGTTTTAGTAATGTTGGTCTTCATTTACATAGTCTTATGAGTTGCACCTATATTGTCATCATGCTTTTATTGTTAAACATGGTTAGTCACAATTGTTTTGGAAAATGCACGATATGTCTCTCAAATCATATTTGCATAAGTTGTCTAATGGACTTAGTTGATGTTGTCATATCTGTCTTTACCCCTTTTCATAAATGATTTCAAAGTGATTACTCTTCTCTGTTGTTGATAGAAAGGTTATCATAATTAAAAGTCTTGGTCAAAGTTGAAAAAAATTTAGACACTGATTCACCCCCCCCTCTCAGTGTCTGTCCATAACTCCAACATCTTCATAATAGTGTTTTCACTTGATGCATTCAATTTTTTCAACCCAAGAGTCTTCATGATGTTTCTATACTTTAAACCCCACATTATTTAAACAAATAGTTGACATCTTGTGGTCTCATTTAGCCTTTCAAAGAAGATTTTCCAAATCTTATCAACATATCTTCTACAAGTGCATTATGGAATCTTACCTTCCATGTGCTACAAAATATCCTCATCAATATTAATCAAAACTTTGGCTTTCTACGCAAAATTCTAGGTGGTGTTCTCCTAGGTACATACATCTCAACATTAGCAATTTCATCAATATTTAATGGAGGTGGGCTATATTGTGTACCTTCAATCAAGGGTGGAGTAGAATAAATACCTTGATCTTCACATGGGGATGATGGCATACCTTCTTCATCAAATCCGAGTGATGATGTACTCTCAACTTGAGATACAGTGGATGGTGTCCAACCATATTCACTTGCGGTAGATGGTGTCCCTCTATATTCGCTTGTGCTTAATGGTGTCCCTTCGTATTCACTTGCGGTAGAGGGTGTCTCCAACTATAGTATCTGCATTGGTCCTAGCATGACGCTTTCACATTTGTTCCCTTTGTGCTGCCAATTTCTTTTCTCTTTTT
>VDFB02390295.1:36910-221269 GCA_007258455.2 Sequoia sempervirens | reverse complement strand
AGTTGTGTTATACGGTGAGTGTCACTTTTAAAAAATGTTGTTTTATGAAAAAAACTAGTTTTTGAGGGAGATGGAAAAAGAAGTGCAATATAATTCAAAAGTTTTTGAAAAAACTATATTTAGAATCTACAGACAAAATGTCACGAAACTCTAATTTGCATCATCTTCAAATTCCTCCGCGAGGTTTAGTCACTATAGGTGCACGAGAGTGAAGATTTAGTTAAAAAATTATTTAGGTGTCTAGTTTGGCCAAAATTGTAAACGTAGCTATTGTGGGATCACCCATCATTTAAAATGCCTTGATGAATCAAATGAGTGTCACTTGGAAAGTACTGTTATAGAAAACATTAGGAATTTTTGAATTGATTATCTCTTAGAAAAATAAAAATAATAGGTTACAATATGATTTAGGTGCCCCCCTAGGGAAATTATAGTTCAAGGACACTATTGTCCATCCATCTAAGAAAAAAACATTTGAAATGTATGCACGATACTATCTTAACGACCACAAAATAAATACTAGTCTATATGTATGTTGATCTCACATTCCAAAATGACACCAATACATAACATACTGAATTTAAATTATGCCATTTGTTAGAACTTTTATTATGATTATCAATTCCTTCAAAAGTACCAATGGGAGGAAAAATTGCTATTTTTTTTTATCATTCTACTTAACAATCTCTAGATCAACATCTTTAGAATGTATTTCCTTTTCCTTAATTCCTACATCTTCCAATTCACCATATCAAAGGTGGAGTTCTTATTGTATCTATGTGGGAATTATGTATCTGTCCTTAACAAACTTGTCATCTACCCTCTTGACATCATGAGGCTAGAATTTGGTTGTTTTGATTTCAAATCTCTTAATACATGTTTTTCCTTCATCCATTAGCTCCAATAATTTCTAGATTTAGATATATCAAGTGTCATGGTAACTTGCATAATAATATTATGAAATTTGAGTCTTCTAAGAGACTCCATAAAGTGTCTTCTCTTGCCCTAAAAATTGTCCTCATTTTTATAATGCCACAATAGCCAAAGAATCTAAGTGGTTAAAATATAAGACAAACTATTATAATGCCAACCCAACCTCTCAACATAGCCAAAAAAAACTCATGCCAAGAAAATTTATTACTCCTATTCCAACCCCCTAGATAAAAATGGATATCAACCAAATTTCCTTGGAAAATTTGCATTCAGAAAAATATGCTCAATAGTCAAAGAAGATTACAAAATTTACACATAATTTTAGCTAGGTTAGATTTAAAATAATTCATACAAACAAATAGTCTCTTAAACAAAAGAAACCACTTAAAGTAATACTTTTTCATATTAATGACATTAGACCAACAATACTTAAAATTTTTGTACCATTGGATTTGACTAAGGTTAAGGTTACAACTACTATTTAGATTAATGATGACTTCCTGGGAGTTAGTTAATTAGACGATAAGCTATTTGTGTGAACTTTGATCAAAATTTTCATCAGCCTTCCCAGTTTTTAACCGTTCCGATATCGGGTTGTCGGTCAAGAAAAAGGTGGCGGATGTTTTTTGATTTTTTAATTAAAATAATTTGGTGTGTTGATAGAGAAGGTCATTGAAATTAAACAATGGATGGCATCAACATTAATTGTTGTATGGTTTATGTACATAGTGGTGATGGTTGTAACTAACACCTACCATTTAAAACCTTAGAAAAATAGCGAATGTCTGTGCAATTTTTGATAAGGCATTGTTGGGTGTCGTTCAGTGGCTTTACCTTCTACCAGAGTTATGAGTGAGGAGGGAAAGATTCTGTGAAGGTGGAAGTGTGATTATCCATTGTGGAATTTCTATGAAGGTGGTTGGAAATTATTTTGTGTTTTTTGCATGGGTTGATGGTTGCAAAAGCAATACAAAAGTGTTGGTTGTGATAATTTTTTGCCCATTTTTGTAGGCACTAGAGAAAGAAGGGAGCATAGAGAAAGCAAGCGGGAAGAGGTATGGGAAGAGGTGCATATTGAGAAAACCCTTTCTAGATTATTTCAAAAATAGTTTATGTTATTTTCCAAAAGGAATTGTTGATTGTTGTTCTCTAGCTTAGGCTATATTGTTTCATTTATGGTTTTCATGTAGTCACGATGGTTGGAAGGCAATATTGTTTGTTTTTGCATTGGTTTGTTATTGTGAATTCTTGTGTTTTGTGGGTTTTTTCATCTAGGTCACTGTTGAAACCAATATTGTTTCATTTATGGTTTGTGTTTTGTGGTGAAGGTTTTGGATGGGTTTGTTACTGTGAGTTTTTGTGTTTTATGGGTTTTTCCATCTGGGTCACTGTTGAAACCAATATTGTTTCATTTATGGCTTTTGTTTTGTGGTGATGGTTGTAACACAATAAAATAATTTTTGAAAGAGGAAAAAACGGGTTTTATAGGGACCCAAAACCACGAAGTTTACAAAATAAAGAAAAAGTCAGAAAAGACAACACAGTCGGAAGGCTATAAAAAAACAACAATAAACAACCACAGCCATAAAAAACTAGTGAACGCTGTTGCATTTTTTCTAGCTTTTCGAACATAGCGTTGATTATAATGGAATTGTGCCTCGCCATTTTATGGTTTTCTTCCACAACTATTTTCAAGTTATTTTTAATTTTAACCATTTCCTCAATGTCACCTCCGTTCTTACCAATACTATTCTTATTTTGTTTCACTTCTTCATTGCTGAGAGTATCCAACTTTAGCTCCAACTCCTCTGATTTGCTATATAGAGCCCTATTTCTTTGATTAAGCTCATTAATTTCTTAGTAGGCCCATTTCAAGACCCTAAAGATATCACTTATGTAGTTTCTAGCAGAGGCCAAAATGTCATCAGATTGAACCCGGTCTAAAATGAGGTTAACATCACCCGGGTTGGGGGAGATAGTAAATCTAGTGCCTTCAAATATGAAAGAGGTAGGAGGGGAGGGCACAAAATTTCTACTAGCTTCAGGGTTGATGGCTTTGTCTTCCAGGGAGTCCACAGAGTAGGAGACCAACTTGTTGGCAGGGAAGCCCTTAAAAACAAGATTCTTAAAGGGGGTCGAGCAGTCGGGGAAGGTTTCAGGGTTGTCTTTAGCAAGCTGGGGTTTTTTAGACTGGGTTTTCTTACTAGACATCTCATATGACAGATGGGTTTCTACAATTCTCTCATGGTTTGGCTGAATCTTTGAACCCCCACTATCAATATCATAGTCCTCAGACTCCGCAGAGACAATAGGGTTAGATAGAGTTGGCATGCTTTGATAGTGTTCATATATTAACCTAATAAGACCAGAATGAAGAATAGGGTATCTCCTAGGATTTTTCTTATGGTCCTCAAGGCTATTAGTCAACGAACATAACAGGTAGTGAGGCATAGAAATCCATACCTTATGGTGAAAGTGGTTAAGAATGGAAAAATGGTGCCCATACACTCTGGTAAATCTTTTGTCTAGTGTGATATACTCCATTATTACACGAAGTACCTTTCTCCATAGTGCCTTGATAGTGTCAATTTTGAAATAGTTGTTAAATATTTTAACTAGTTTCAATTTCTCCTTATCCTTCTTAGGAAATCTGCTGACCGCCTTGTCAGAAAACCTTTTGTCATGATAAAAATTCACACCCTCAGTGGACATTCCTATAATCTCCCCTATAATTTGCTCATCCAGCTTCACCTTCCTACCAAAGAGAATGATTTCACCATTGTTCTAGTTCTTCTCGAAGTAGTCCTTAGCGACAGAATCAGGCCCATGAAGTTTTTCTAGATATGGAACCAGGCCACCTCTTACAATCTACTCCCAAAACTTATCATTCCTTGTGTGCACCTCATAGCTTTTAGGCTCAACACTTTTCCTATCCCCCCGCATTTTTGTTTTTTCCTTATTGCCGATTCTACCAACATCGAGAACCTGTTGTAGAATAATGCAGTTGTTCCAATGTACCCACAAAGCATGCGGTTTTTCCTTCCCTTCTAAGTAACATGACGCGGCCCCATAAAATCTCTTGATTTCGATGTACCTAGCCCCTTTCTCTTTAATCATTAAATAAATTTTCCTCTTTCCCATGCGTAACATCATAATCTAGTAAGGCCCTAACTTCAGTTCTCAAGTCCCTGCAACTCTACCATGTGTTCAATCCTTGCTTCCTAATGCCTTCATTCACAAAGTAATCTGCCACGCTGTTAGCTTCCATGTAGACATGTGAAACTTTAACTTTTTCAAATTTTTCTAGAATAGAATTAGCTTCATCTATCCAATTATTTATCATCCAAGAGGGTGGGGTCCTTCCTAAAAGACAATCAATAATATTTTTAGAATCTCCTTCAAGCCATAAGTTTTTTATATTCAGATTATGAGCTAGCTTTAAAACTTGAAAAGCTCCTATAGCCTCTGCCACATGGTTGGTTTGGTGACCTAGAGATATGGCCATAACTGCCATAAAGTTACCATTTGGATCCCTTAGCATGCCTCCACTTCCTGCCATACCTAGGTTGCCCTTCGTAGCTCCATCAAAGTTGGCTTTATGCCAACCTTTCAGGGGAAAGGTCTAGCAAACACCCTCCCTACTTTTCTTAGTTGGCTTGGAAGTAGATGAAATATCCACTTTAATGTTCCAATCTTTTGCTATCCTTAAATCATAGGGAGTGCACACCACAACTTCCAGGTTAAGAGCTTATTGAGGAGTCGCATTAAAATTTTCCTTTATAAGCCTAAATGTTTTCTCAAAGATATTATTCTCTGACGTCTCCTTGTCCCTAAAAAGTCTATTGTTACGTTCTTTCCAAACTCCCCAAGAAACAAAAGGGAATAAGAAATCCCATAACCTTCAAATGTAGGAATTTTGAGTAGGGGATTTCCATTGTAAAAAGAACTCTTCAATGGTCTGGGGGAACACCCAAGAGATATTGCATATTGCTAATAATTTTCTCCAGATTAAGGAAACAAATGGATAGTGGAGAAACAAGTGGTTGGCTGACTCTGCCTCACTCTTGTAGAGGTAGCATCTATTGGGGATTTGAAATTCCTATTTACAAAGATTGTCCATATTCATGAGAACCTTATTCTAGAGCATTATCCAAAAGAAGATATTGACTTTTGGAGTCAAGTGTTTAATCCAGGCTTTAGACTAGAAGGGAGGGGGGGCTTGAGAGAGGGACAACAAAGAGACAACCAAAGAGACAGAGTAGTTACCCAAAGGGTTATCCATCTAGACAAGAGTGTCATCTTGTTGATTTTGTTCCAAGCTGACAGCCTTTAAGGAGGTTTGAAGCTTAGCCAACTCTTGACTGATCACACATAAGTTCACCTAGTCTCCTTCATACTAGTAGTCTCTAACAAATTCCCCAAAGGAAGCTTTACATTGCTCTGCCCATCTATTGAATCTTTCAATTTTACTAAGGGATTCCTTAAAGAGCCATTTATCCTCCCAAAATCTAGCTTGATTGCCACTTCTGATGTGCCATCCTATCCTAGATTCCAGAATTTTTCTACCAGCAAGTTGAACCACGTGGGAGGATAGGAGAATCCAACAGAGCTTTAAGGGACATTCGGTCAGCCATATATTTACTTTTTAAAATATCTTTCCACTCTCCACTAGATGAGAAAGATATCTCCATATTTGTTTGGCTAGAAGAGTCTTATTAATAGTTCTTATTTTTCTAAGACCTAAATCCCCCAATTTTTTTGGTCTGCAAACCAAATCCCACCCTATAAGAGGAATTCTCTTTCTTTCCTCCACTCCAAACCAAAGGAATCTTTTCTAGATATTTTTAATGGCCTCTGCGTATTTAGTAGGGATTTTGAAGAGGCTTAAAGAATAAATTGGGAGGTTTTGAAGAGAAGCTTTACTTGAAGCTGTATTTTTCCAGCTTGGCTCAAAAGAGCTCCTTTCCAACTTTCCAACTTCTTTCTGAACCTGTCAACCAAAGAGCACCAAAAGGAATCCGGGGGTTTTAGGAATAACGGAAGTCCCAGATAAGAAGAAGGTGATGATTCCACCCTGCAATCGGGGATTCTAGCAATCTTGACCTGTCTATGCTTAGGGGTATTGAAGAAAAAGATGGAACTCTTATGTCTATTGACCTTCTTCCCAGTCGCCTACTCATACACAACCAAAGTTTTTTTCAAAGTCTTAGCCTCGTTCACAGAAGATCTTCCCATCAACATAGTTTCATCAACAAACTATTAGTGAGAAAAAATTAGATTCATGGAAGAGGGATTGAGACCAACAAGATACCTTTGTTCGATCAATCTCTTAAGATTCCTTCCCAGACTTTCAACCATTATAGTAAAAAGAATAGTTGAGATAGGGTCCCCCTGTCTTAAAACTCTTGAATTTTGGAAGAATCTAGAGGGAGACCCATTCACAATGATAGAAGTGGAGACAATGGTAACCAACTGATTCACCAGCTGAATGAATTTGCTACTGAAACCAAACCCCCTTAGAATTTTGAATAAGAACTCTCAGTCAACACGATCATACACTTTGGAAATGTCCAGCTTAAGAAGAAACCCTTCAGTTTTAGATTCCACAAGTGAATAAATATTCTCATGGGCTATGACTATAGAGTCTAAGATTTTCCTTCCAGGAACAAAACCATTCTACTAAGGGGAAATCAACGAAGGAAGGATAGAAAGAATCCTTGAAGTTAGCACCTTAGATATGATTTTATAGAGATAAATGCACAAACTAATGGGTCTAAACGCCTCAAACTCCATTGCCCCAAGTTTCTTAGGAATAAGGACCACAAAAGTAGCATTCAGTTCCTTAAGGAGCCTTCTAGAACCAAAGAATTCCTTAACAACATTCACAACATCATTTTCCACAATATCCCAAAACCATTGAAAAAAGAACATAGAAAATCTGCTAGGCCCATAAAATAGTTAATGTTATATAGTTTATGTTGTTTTCCATAAGGCATTGTTGATTGTTGTTCTCTAGCTTAGGCTATATTGTTTCATTTATGTTTTCCATTTTGTGGCGATGGTTGCAAAACAATGAAATAGTTAATGTTATACAGTTTATGTTGTTTTCCATAAGGCGGGGTTGATTTTTGTTCTCTAGCTTAGGTTATATTGTGTCCTTTTCAATAAGGTGTTGTTGAAAAAATACTATATAGTTTGTTGAAACCAATATTTTTTTATTTATGCTTCTCCTTTTGTGGCGATGGTTTTTCATGGGTTAGTTACTGTGAGTTTTTGTGTTTTGTGGGTTTTCCCATCTGGGTCACTATTGATACCAATATTGTTTCATTTATGGCTTATGTTTTGTGGTGATGGTTGCAATGCAATAAAATAGTTAATGTTATGCAATTCATGTTGTTTTTCATAAGGAATTGTTGATTTTTGTTCTCTACCTTAGGCTATATTGTTTCATTTATGGCTTCCTTTTTGTGTCAATGGTTGCAACACAATAAAATAGTTAATGTTATAGAGTTTATGTTGTTTTCCATAGGGCATTGTCAAGTGTTGTTCTCTGGCTTTGGCTATATTGTTTCACATTTGATTCGTAATACAATAGTGAATGTTATAGAGTTTATGTTGTTATCCATAAGGCATTGTTGAGTGTTGGTCTATAGCTTTGGCTATATTGTTTCCTTTTTGGTAAGGTGTTGTTGAAAAAAAGAATTTCCAAGGTTTCCCTTGAAACCATTATTGCTTCATTTAAGGTGTGAGTGTGTATGTTTGTATATGCATTTTCTACAAGTATCTTTGAGGTCATGCGTTTATCTATATATAGATATGTCCATTTTTTAATATCAATATAGTTATTTGCTTCTTGTCTAGTTCGATTGCCACATGCTCTTATATCTCCACAATTGTTGTTCGCTATTTTCAATGTTTATATGTATGTGTGGGTGTGTATGTGTGTATATGGTCATTTTCGATGAGGTGTTATTCAACAAATAATTTTCTAGGTTGCTATCGAAACCATTATTGTTTCATTTAAGGATTCTATTTTTTGGTGATGGTTACAACACTATATAGTTTATATTGTTTCATTTATGGCTTCCATTTTGTGTCAATGGTTGCAATGCAGTAAAATAATTAATGTTATAGAGTTTATGTTGTTTTCCGTAGGGAATTGTTGAGTGTTGTTCTATGGCTTTGGCTATATTGTTTCATATTTGATTCGCAATACAATAGTGAATTTTATAGATTTTATGTTGTTATCCATAAGGAATTGTTGACTGTTGGTCTATAGCTTTGGCTATATTGTTTCCTTTCCGATAAGGTGTTGTTCAAAAAAGAATTTCCTAGGTTGTTGAAACCATTATTGTTTCATTTAAGGTGTGAGTGTGTATGTTTTTATATGCATTTTCTACATGTATCTTTGAGTTCATGTGTTTATCTATATATAGATATGTCCAATTTTTAATATCACTATAGTTATTTGCTTCCTTTCTGGTTCAACTACCACATACTCTTATATCTCCACAATTGTTGTTCGCTATTTTGAATGTATATATATGTGTGTGGGTGTGTATGTGTGTATATGGTCATTTTTGATATGTGTGTATACAACTATTGAAACCATTATTGTTTCATTTAAGGTGTGAGTGTGTATGTGTGTATATGCATTTTCTACATGTATCTTTGAGGTCATGCATTTATCTATATATAGATATGTCTAGTTTTTAATATCAATATAGTTATTTGCTTCCTTTGTGGTTCGATTGCCACATTCTCTTATATCTCCACAATTGTTGTTCGCTATCTTGAATATTTATATGTATGTGTAGGTGTGTATGTAGTGCGGGCTCTAGGTGTCCTCCACCTTGTTTGGAAAAAGTTTTGGCTTGTACCTGATCTTGGCCAAATCAGGATTTCTTTGTGTTGGTTTTGATCTAGAGAGGTCTTGTTAGTGGGGATGAATTAGTCATTAGGACTAAAACATCTTAGTTAATCAATGTTGGTTGATGATATTAAATTTTGGCTTTCTTAAACTTTGGACTGCCTAAGTTGCAATATGGGGCAGTAAATGTGGGCCAACCATATTCTTGTTGCTAAAAGATTCTAGTGAATAGCTATGAAGGTATTTGTTACGCAATCAAGGTGTTAGAGGTCCAGGGATTCGGGATTATGGCATAATGGAAATTGTAAACTGTTGTTGTAAAGTTGCATGGCAAGATTCAAGGAATTGCATGCAATCTTGTGGAAGAAATCCCTTGAAATCAGGAGAAACATAGAGCAACTGCCCTTGAATGTTGGAAAAAGGCATCCAAAGTGTGTGTGGATCATAGAGGAGAAGAAGTTATATTGTTAAAAACAAGTTTTGGTGTGAAGAATTGAAGACAGTTAGCAGATTTGAAAGATTTTCTGTGTTTTGAAAAACCCTATGTGTTTTCTGTCAAATGATATTATGAACTATATGCTCTGTTTGGCATTGGAGTAGAGTTTCTTAAACATGATCTAACATCTTTTCCCATGTAGATAGCTTGTTGATTCAAGATACATGCATGGTAGTTAAGTTTTGTGTTGTCAGGGACAGCTGTAGACTGTATTTTGTTTCTCCCGTGTACCTTGAGGAACAAGTTTAGATAAGGCATTGTGTGTATAGATCTCTCATTGTTTGAGTTCATTAGGTAGATTTAAATAGGAACTTTCTGGTATTCAAGTAGTTTTAGGATTGAGTTGTTGGTTCTTTTCAAAGATTAGGAAGTAGGGACTGTCTCTCTGTTTTGAGTAGTGTAACTTCAAATGGCCCTCCCATAGACACTGTCCCCGGGGATCCCCTGAGATTAGTTGAATATGGGAGAGGAGCCATCCTATTGTATATATTTAGAGATAGGAGTGGTAGGAATCAAGCACTGAGTTTTAATCCCAAACCCTAGGCGAGCTAGGTTGCCCAGTTAGGGAATTGGGAGTGAAAAACAAAGAACCAAGGCAGGGGAAGGTACATTTGTACAGCCAAAGTACATTACCAGGTGGACTATGCTTAAATACAAGGAAACCAGAGTGATGAAGGACTGAAAAATCTCTGAGTGAGAAATCAACAAGCAAATAGCAAAACCCTAGAAAATAGGGCAATTAGCCCTCCTCTCCAAGATCTCAGGAGTCAGCTGTACGGAATAGTAGAGGTCTAAAAAATGAAAGATTTAAAGCTGGGAAAAGGGTATCTGGAAATGTCCTTTGTTTGATAGGTTATGTGTCAAGTTGGAGAGAAAAAATCCAAATACCGACTGGTAAGGGCTAGAAGAGTGTTAGGACTGTCCAAGGCAAGTTCACAAAAACGGTGATTTGAAGTTTGAACCCAAGGCAAGATGCATTCATTTGGAGGTGAAATGCAAGAAACCAGCATCTCTACTCCCCTGTAAGAAGTTCAAGTTAGTTGGAGAATAGGGCACTTAGATTCTTCTAAGTCCTAGGAAGAGCACTCAAATTACAAGAGGTGTTGAATCTTCAAGGGTAAAGTACAAGGTAGAAAGCTCTCTGAGAAGAGTTGAAACAGGGCAAGAGCAGACTTTTAAGCCCAAAAAGGAACCCTTGGTAGCAGGTTCCAAGCAGGAGATAGTGGAAGTTTCCTAGAAGGTAGTACAAGCAACCCTTGAAGTTTTAATACATGTATGTGTGTATATGGTCGTTTTCGATAAGGTGTTGTTCAACAAAGAATTTCCTAGGTTGTTGTTGAAACCATTATTGTTTCATTTAAGGGTTCCATTTTGTGGTGATGGTTGCAACACTATATAGTTTATGTTGTTTTCCATAAGCCATTGTTGATCGTTGTTCTCTAGCTTTGGCTATATTGTTTCATTTTTTATACGCAATTAAATAGTGCATGTTATAGAGTTTATGTTGTTATCCATAAGGCATTGTCAACTATTGTTGTGTAGCTTTGGTTATATTGTTTCATTTTCAATAAGGCATTGATGAAACCAATATTGTTCCATTTATGCTTTATGTGTGGTGTTGATGGTTGCAAGGCAATTTAATAGAATATGTTGTCAGGATTGTTTCTTTCCCCCCTTGCATGTGTTTGTTGTTGTGAATTAATTTGTTTTGTGGTTATACCCATGTCTAATCCACTATTTTAAAAAAAATGTTGTGTTGTTGGCTTGTTCTTTTTTCTTTTGGGCATAGCTTCATTAGAATAAAACCTCTTGTCCACATTTATGCATGAACTAATGCATTACAGAAATTAATATGTTAATTTTTTTCCATTGCGAATAATTGTGGTGCAAGAACATTTAACATCTGGATGCATCATATGTTTGAATTTAACTTAACCTATTGACTAAGGCATGTCTACGAACTTCAAGATATAATACTATGGTTATGTGCCAATAAACCAAAAATTAATTGATGATAACTTCATCACAATCAATAACTAGCCAATAATAAACGTGATCCCATATCATGTCTACCTCCAACAAAGCAACAATTTTAAAATGTTCATCAGTACCTTCACTATTTATTGATATATGAAGAACGATCTTCTTTCCATAGTCATCAAGCAAAATTATTTCTTAGTTTTGAAGACAACATGGCCTAATGTTCTTCTTCTTCTTTTTTTTGATACAAATGTACAAGTTGGAAAAAATCCCACACCATAAATTCATCATTTTATAAGGGGAAACCCTCATACCTGGGATATGAGAATATAAAATATAGAAAATCTAGACCTCATTGAGTGTGAATGTTATTTTTACCTATCGAAATAATGTTTCATGATTCATACGATACTTAATTGGCATAACAAGGTGCTAAGGGTCAAAGATTTAATCATGTAATTTAAGAATAAGGACCATAAGGTTCAATCAAAAATATATTATTAGTTTTACTTATAATAATATTTTCATGATTCAATTATTGCACAATACAATGACTCAAAGGTACATACCTATTTCTCTTAAATAGTTTTCTGAGTGCATACAATATCTTGATATAGATCTATGTAGATATATATGTGTTTGTAATGCATTTGTATGCGTGTGTGCATGAATATTTGATAGTTTATATGTATGTGTCAGTGTGTATGTGTGTGTGTGCATTTTCCACATGTATCTATGAGGTGATGTGCTTATCTATATATAAATATGTCTAGTTTTAAATATCAATATAGTTTTTTGCTTCTTGTCTATTCTGATTGCCACATACTTTTATCTCTCCACACTTGTTGTTGGCTATAATGTTGGTGTTTGATAGTTGCACATGGTTAAAATACAGAATGATTTTGTTATAATATTTCCTATTTGATGTCTAATCATGATTGTGGTCTACCAATTGCACAATACTTTTGTGATTTAGCTTGAGTCCAGGTTATTAAAATCCATTGTTGCACATGATTAAAATGTAGAATGTTGTCAAAAAATTTCCATTTTATTTTGTGGATTTAAACTTTTCTTGATGGCTCAATGTAGAGTATTCTCATATATGCCCAGGTTTATAATCTTTTAATGCTACTTAAATGTTCTCTCTATTTCTTTGGCATGTCCATTCATAAAGTCATATTGCATATGAATATCATCTGGTTCTGAGCTATAATGTTTGTTCCCTTGAACCCATACTTATTTCAATCTCATGACTATGCTTTTAATCTTCTAATGCTGGTTGAATGTTCAATATACTGGTCCTGGCTCTCCATTCACAAATCCATGTCACATATATATATGTATGTAAATGAAGATGCATATAACACACATATATATCTACATTTATACTTGTTGATAGATGTAATTACATTTAAAATTATGCATACATACACACACACACACACACACACATTCTCACATGCATTCACAAGTATAGGTGTGGATAACTATGTATGTTGTGCAACTCAAGTTGCAACTCAACACTGAACAATGTCTTATTGAAAATAACATAAACTGATCAATTACTCTGCTAAGTTTTGAATGCAACCTATTATTGCAACCATCACCAATATATGCAGCCCATACATGAAGCAATGTTGTCATCACAAGTTGTGCCAAGTGATGTTTATTTCCTCTGCTCATTCAACAAACATATATATCTAGATTTAAACTTATCTATACTTGTTCTTGCATCTATTGACAAGTTTAGCTATGGATATCTATGTATGTTGTTTGTAAAAACACTTGTCATAATGGTGGCTGACAATCTTCATTACACCTGAAGCTATAGAACAAAAGTTAACAATGCATTATTGAAAATAACATAAACTGTTTAATTGCTTTGGTAAATTTAGAATGCTAAATACTATTCTGGTCGTATATGTGGACTGCTTTATTGCTTATTGTGGCTATATATGTGAACTATTTTATTGCTTCTCAACTATCGCCACTACATGGAAATCATAAATGAAATAATATTTTTCAAGCTATTCAACAACAATCAACAATGCATATATATGCACATCTAACTTCAAATATATATATCGGTGTAGCTTTTGTTTTATATTTCCATATATATGTATTGCATGCATTGGATGCATATGTAGGAATCTGTTGCTTCAAAATATATAAACACAAAAAGTATGTGTTTCATTTCTCATTTACTATGTATTGATATGTATGTATGTGAAATTAGATGTAGAAAACATTCATATATATTGCTTGTCATGTTCATTGTTTGGGGAATCTGAAGTTAAATGCACCTTTTTAGTTATTATTTCTTTCAGCCTCAAAAAAGGATTTGTTAGAATGATAGGTTGTATATTAAGTCTAATAAGGAACATTGATTTCACCATTGATTAGAGTGGTGGACGATGTATTTTCTTGCTCGGGGGTTTGCTGAGAGCCCATGAGGCTCAATGACCCAATATGGTAGGGTGGAGAGCATGCCTCATTTTGTTGTGTTCCATTTTATATTTCCTATGTGAAGATCTGTGTCTTTCTGACATTAGATGCAAAAAACATTCATATGATTGAAGTCCACCTATAGATATATATGTGTGTTGTTTATATATAACTTTAGATGCATATATATCTATATATATATATTCCTTTGTAAGCATATATGTAGACTCTTTTATTGATTTCCAGCCATTGCCACTACATGGAAATCATAAATGAAATACTATTTTTGGAGCTATTAAACAACAATAAAAAATGCGTATACATGTGCATTTAACTTTTAATACATATATATCGATGTAGATTTTTTTTTGCAACTGCAAATATATGTATTCCATTCATTGGATGCATATGTAGGAATATGTTGCTTGGAAATATATACAAACAAAAAATTATGTGTCTCTTTTGTAGTTTTTCACTCTTCTTTTCTTGTGTGCAGATATGTATGTATGTGAAATTAGATGTAGACAAGATTCATATATACTCCTCCTCATGTTTATTGTTTTTGGAAGAGAGTTGTTATTTGTTTCATCCTCAAAGAGGCATCCATACAATAATAGTCTTTATACTAAGAATAATGAGAAAGATTAGTTTCACCATTGACCATAGTGGTGGACAATGTATGTTCTTGCTTAGGGGTTTGGTGAGAGCCTATGGGGCTCCATGACCAAATAAGGCAGGGTGGAGAGCAAGCCTTCTTTTGTTGTTGTTCATTTTACTTTCCCTCTATGCAGATATTATGTTTGTGAAATTAGAGAAAGACAACATTCATCCCTATGTGCAGATATGTGCATATGTGAAATTAGAAGCAGACAACATTCATACATACTCTTTCCTATGCTTATTCTTTTCATAATATAATTACTATTTTTTTTGTAGGCCTATACTTAAACTTCTCCACAAAAAAATATTGCTACTTGGAATGGCTTGGCCCTGTGTCCATTCATCCAAAACTATTGCAACAATTGACAAAACAAAGGGTACATATGTTTTGATTGACGGTTGTAGTTTCCCTATTTGAGAGTGGCATAGTGCATTTATTGAAATTGTTCTTTTTTGTTGTAGTAATAAAACTGTTTATGTTATTCTCAATAAAGAAATTATTGATTGTTGTTTTGTGGCCTCAAAAAACTTATTTGATCTATGGTTTCTATGTAGTGGGAATGGTTGCAAAGTAATCAAATAGTTTGTGTTCTTCTCGATAGGGCATTGTTGGTTGTTTTTTGTATGGCTTCAAGGATAGTTGTTATTTGTCTAGGCCTCAATAAGGATTTCACCAATGTTTCATCTGACACTTAATATACAACCTCTAATTGTAACAAATCCTTATTGAGGTCAAGACAAATAACAACTATCCTTCAAGAAGAACATGGACTTGATTTTATTACTTTACAAACATTGTCACCACAGAGAAACCATACAATAATTAATGTTGATGCCAACTAGTATTTAACTTCGTTGGACTTCTCTATCGACAATCCAAATGCTTTTAATTTAAAATTCAAAAAAATCCACCACCTTTTTCCTGACCAGAATCTAGGCGCCAGAAGGGTTAAAAACTGGGAAGGCTAACGAAAATTCCAACCAAAATTCACACAATAGGGGAAAACTACACAATTGGAGGTTTCCATAATTTTGTCATTTTATTTCTATAGTTTTAATCTTCTTGTGTTGGCTGAGTGTAGAGTATATTGCTGCTACATGTGAGTTCCTAAAGTTAGATCAATGGTGGCATCAATGTTCCATATAACACTTAAAATACACCTTATCATTCCAAGAATGTCCCAACAGAATAAATATAGGGATCACCATGTATCAATTTTGTTTGCAACTACTATAACATACATACATATCTACACAGGAAAAATACATTGTCCATCACTGCAATCAATGGTGTCATCAAACAAAAAATCACAATAACAAATCTATGCAAAAATATAGTCTTTTCTCCACAGTACCTTATCAAAAATGAAACAATATAGCCTTTTCAACAATACATTATCAAAAATGAAACAATATACCCTAAGCTAGAGAACAAAAATCAATAATGCCTTATGGAATCAATATTGTTTGCATCTACTATGACATACATAAATATTTGCACATAGGGGACATACATTGTCCATCACTCCGATCAATTGTGCCATTACCAAGACTTTTCTATTTCTTTTAGAATCATTTCCTCGTGCAAAAAACACAAAATAACCTCCAACCACCTTCATAGAAACTTCACAACGTATGATCGAACTTGCACCTTTATAGAAGCTTGCCTTCCTGGCATCAACATTAATTGTTGTATGGTTTACATGTAGTGGTGATGGTTGTAATAACACCTTCCATTTAAAACCTCAGAAGAGGTAGCAAAAGTCTTCACAATTTTCAATAAGACATTGTTGGTCATTCTTTTGTGGCTTTACCTATTGTCAAAGCTGTGAGCTAGGATTGCAAGCTTCTCTAAAGGTTGAAGTTTGATTTCCCTATTCAACACATGTATCAGTATGTATGTATATCTATATGTTTCCATTCATCTATATATGTATATTGTCTACATATAATGCCACGTACATAAATTTCTACACATACTTTTTAAGTTTGTATATTTCCAAGTAGAAAATTCCTACATATGCATCCAATGCATGATGTCGGTTGCCAGGGCTTGGCTATTATTCCTTTCAACCTCAAAAAGGAGCTATTAAAATGATCTAGGCTCTATATTAGGTGTAATAAGCAACATTGGTTTCACCATTGATCATAGTGGTGGAAAATGTATGTGCTTGCTCAGGGGTTTGGTGAGAGCCCATAAGGCTACATGACCCAATATGGTAGGGTGGAGAGCAAACCTTCTTTTGGTGTGTTTCATACTATTTGTCGTATGTACAATTATGTATGTTTGTGAGATTAGATGAACATAACATTTGTATGTATGGTAGGTTGTATATTAAGTGTAATATTAAACATTAATCTTTGTATTTATTAGTGTGGTAGATAGTATACCTATTCTCTATGTGTAATTCCACATACATACATTCCCACACATTCTTTTTGTGTGTGTATATATATACACAATAGGTTCCTACAAATCCATCCAGGGCATGCAATGCCTACATATGTTCTTGCAAAACAAAATGTTTATTGATATATAGGTATTTGAAGTTAGATGCACCTTTTAAGTTATTATTTCTTGCAACCTCAAAAAAGAGTTGTTAGAATGATAGGTTGTATATTAAGTGTAATAAGAAACATTGGTTTCACCATTGATCAAAGTTGTGGATAATGTATCTTGATCAGGGATTTGATGAGAGCCCATGGGGCTCCATGACCCAATATGGTAAGGTGGAGAGTAGGCCTTCTTTTGTTGTGTTTCATTTTATATTTCCTATCCACTCTTTAAGTTGGTGCTTGCAAGCACTTTATTGTCTTCATTGTAATATATGCATATGTATATGTATATGTATATGTATATATGCATATGCAATAAAAAAAGTGAAGTTATTTTAGATGGAGGGTGGAATGAAGGAAGGAACGATGCATAAGAATAAGTAGCAGCAGTGTTACACTCTCCTTTAAAAAATGCATCATACCTTCCCTTCATTACACTCTCCATCAAAAACATATTGCATATGCATATATGTATGTTTTGGTTGTTCTCCATAAGGCACTGTTGAAAAAAGAATTTGTGCACATGCACATTTTTTTCTTCCTTTTTCTTTGCACATGGTTTTATATTTCCAAGCAGCAAATTCCTACATATGCATCCAATGCATGATGCTAGTTTCCAAGGCTTGGCTATTATTCCTTTCAGCCTCAAAAATGAAGTGTTAGAGTGACACACTCTATATTAGGGTATGTGCAGGATCATGATGGGCCAAAAGGTGGCAATATGATGGGTATTTGTAGAGTATGTGGCAGACGACTTTTTTTTAACCCAAAATTGATGAAATGAAAAGGGTTTTTAAAGAAGATTCTCAACTTTCCACCAATATAAATTATGCTTTAATTTGAATTTAATAAATAATTATTATTCATTTTCTATTTGAATTATGACTAAAGTCCTAATTGATAGGTGGGTATGTGCAGGATCATCATGGAAAAGATGGGCCCTTAAGTGGCAAGAAATTCAGAAAAATCAAAGTTAGGAAACTTGACATAAAAATTTGAATAGTTATCTATATTATTTCAAAAATATGTAAGAATAGAATATGTAGAAAATTGAATGTAGTTTCTAAACTACTAGGTTTGTTTAAAAACAATAAAAATCTATTTGGTGAAAATTTGAAATTTCAATGCAGTAGTACTTAAATTTAAGGGGAAAATAAGAAGTAGGTGTCCGTCCACCCTAACCACAATAAAATGATAATATTTTTTTATAAGATTTTAGATATAAGTAGAGGACTCATGCCCCAATGTGATGCATATTTTTTTGTAATTTTTTTCCAAGTAAATAATTAATTATGAATATTTTATTGAAACTTTTAAAAAAATATAAAAACTCTATGTCTAACCACCTTAACTTGGTCAAAACTTCATGAAATTCAATTTTTTTTTTTAATCCTATAATATGCAAAGCATGGAATATGATGCATGTTTTGGATTCAAAAATGTGATACATTTTGAAAGATATAGATGCTTTTCAATCAGCCTGTCAATCAAGACTTTAGTCGTAATTTGAATAGAAAATGAATAATAATTACTTATTAAATTCAAAGTAAAGAATAATTTATATCGATGGAAAGCTGAGAATCTCCTTTAAAAACCCTTTTCATTTCATCAATTTTGGGTAAAAAGATAGTCGTCAGCCACATACCCATCATATTGCCACTTTTTGGCCCATTATGATCTTGCACATACCCAGGCTGATTGAAAAACATCTATAGCTTTCAAACTGTATCACATTTTTTGAATCCAAAACATGTGCCACATTCTATGCTTCATATACCATAGGATTTTAAAAAAGAAAATTGAGTTTCATGAAGCTTTGACCAAGTTAAGGTGGTCAGACATACGAGTTTTTATATTTTTCAAAAGTTGTAATAAAAAATCATAATTAATTATTTACTTGGAAAAAAATTACAAAAAAATATACATCACATCAGGCATGAGTCCTCTACTTATATCTAAAATATTATAAAAAAATATTATCATTGTATTGTGGTTAGGGTGGTTAGATAGACACCTACTTCTTTTTTTTCCCTGAAATTTAAGTACTACTGCATTGAAATTTCAAATTTTCACCAAATAGATTTTATTTTTGAAAAAATAAACCTAGAAGTTTAGAAACTAAATTCAATTTTCAATGGATTCTATTCTTACATATTTTTGAAATAATATAGATAACTTATTCAAATTTTTATGTCAAGTTGCCTAACTCTGATTTTTTAGATTTTTTTGCCACTTAAGAGCCTGTTTTTTCCATGATGATCCTGCACATACCCATTAGGTGTAATAAGGAACATTGGTTTCACCATTGATCATAGTGGTGGACAATGTATGTTCTTTCTTGCGGGTTTGGTGAGAGTCGATGAGGCTCGACCATGACCCAATATGGTAGGGTGGAGAGTAGGCCTTTTTTTGGTGTGTTTCATATTATTTTCTATATGTACAATTTTGTATGTTTGTGAGATTAGATGCACATAACATTCATATGTATGGTAGTTTTTATATTAAGTGTAATATTAAACATTTATCTTTGTATTTATTAGAGTGGCTCTATATATAGTTCCACATACATGCATTCCCACACATTATTTTTGTGTTTATATATATCTATGTAATAGATTCCTACAAATGCATCCAAGGCATGCAATGCCTACATATGTTCTTGCAAAACAAAATGTGCACTGATATATAGGTATTTGAAGTTGGATGCATCTTTTTAGTTATTATTTATTTTAGGCTCAAAAAGGAGTTGTTAGAATGATAGGTTGTATATTAAGTGTAATAAGAGACATTTGTTTCACCATTGATCGAAGTGGTGGAAAATGTATGTTCTTGCTCGAGGGTTTGGTGAGAGCCCATGGGGCTCCATGACCCAATAAAGTAGGGTGGAGAGAAGGCCTTCTTTTGTTGTGTTTCATTTTATATTTCCTATCTATGATTTTAGCTGCACTATTGCTCTTTAAGTTGGTGTTTGCAAGCACTTTATCATCTTAATCATAATATATGCATATGTATATGTATATGTATATATGCATATCCAACCAAAAAAGTGAATTTATTTTAGATGGAGACTGGAATGAAGGAAGGGACAATGCATAAGCATAAGCAGCAATGGCATTACACTCTCCTTCAATAAATGCATCGTACCTTCCCTTCATTGTAGTCTCCATCGAAAATGCATTGCATATCCATAGATACATTTACGTAACATATGCATATATGTATGCTTTGGTTATTCTCCATAAGACATTATTGAAATGAGAATTTGTGCGCGTGCAGGGTTTTTTTTTCACATGGTTTTGTTACTGTGGATTCTTCTATTTTGTGGGTTTTCCATCTGAGACACTATTGAAACCAATATTGTTTCATTTATGGCTTCCATTTTTTGTCAATGGTTGCAACACAGTAAAGTAGTTAATGTTATAGAGTTTATGTTGTTTTCCATAGGGCATTGTTGAGTGTTGTTCTCTAGCTTTGGCTATATTGTTTCATATTCGATTGGCTTGACCTCTTAGTTATGCCATTGTTCTTTAAGTTGGTGTTTACAAGAATTTTATTATTTTCCTCATATTATGGTTGTAGGCTCCTCAGCCTTGTTCAAGATCTAGCCCTATATCAAGTGTGGACCGAAAAAAGGAAACAAACACCATAGAAACCAACTCTATTATGTGTGGAATATAGACCAAATTTTTGCAAGTCATCGAGCCAAATACTTGCAGCAAAGAGACATTGTAGTTCACCCTTGCTTGACCGTACCTGATCAAACAGATGCACCACAGTTGTTGTTGAGCTCATTGCAAGAACATGCTCGCTTCTATAGTCTCACACCCCCATCCCTTGCCAACTTCCACACAACCTTCCCACTGAAGGTGCCTCAACAATGGGTGATTGTAGACCTCAACAACTCCTTGTCAAGCATGGCTTGCAATCCACGTCGTCAGCCCACCATCGCTTTAGCAGCATGTTTGGAGATTCTTTTTTCATTGCAATGTAGTCCTTTTATCAGCACATTGGTTCTTTGTCTAATTTGAAAGTTTGTAGTGTTTGCATGGAAAGCTACACTGGCATGAAAGTGGGAGCATCCAACGTGGGTGTCATTTTCCTACATTGTGCTTCTAAAAAGGGCATCTATAGATTCAGTTTAGAGAACAAGATGGATCCAAGAACACAACCTCTTGTCCTTGCAAAGCTTACTCAGGTTGAATAAATTCTTATAACTAGAGTTGCTTTAGTTTTTCAAGTGACCTATGCTAGAGGAGGCCAATAAAAATATAGTGGTCATACTATAAGCTTCCCTCAAGACATCACAGACATTGCAACTTTGTTACCATGTCACCTACATGATCTTGAAGTGGTGATTGTTCAAAAACTAGCATTCATGGGATGAACTATGATTGCTATGTTGAAAAATATAATGCCACTGCTGTATTAATATACAAAATTGAGAATTATCCATACTATAGTGATGTTGCAATTGATTGTGATGCTTTAAATTTGTTGCCTACTACAAGTACTGACATATCTGATCTTTTGCACATAATGAAAGAACTAGTACATAACATAGTTGACCCAGTGGAAACTTTGAAAAGTGTTGTTGATGAGGAAGCTGAGCTTGAGGACTCATCATCATTTATTCAATTGATGCCCAACCCTCCCTAGGAATTGCAGGAAATTAGAGATTCCTTGTAGATTGAAGATATTAGTCAAGATATTTTTCCTTGGCCTGAGATAAATTCTAACCCTATCAATGAATACAATACAAAAGGGTTATTAAGCATGGATTTTCCAACATTGTTCCCCACTAGAAGAGTGATGCCCCTACAATCAAGAAGCATACAGATTCACTTACATGAATATGCATTGAACTTGATGAGACACTATGATAATAGATTTGGGAGGCATGCCAGATTTAGATATTAAATTTATAATTTGATAATGAGACATTGAAGCCAACAATCAACTTCTGTTTTCATGAAAACAAACTTGGAAGAAAGGATCCCAAAGTCTATTGTTGGTTTGTGACAATTGCTTCGAGATGCACCAGACACCCAGATAGCAAACTAACTTGTTCACTTTGGTGCATCTTTTTGAGGGACGCGCTCATATTGGGGCAAGTTTCGGCAAGAGCTCGTGACAATGATCCACCAACTTGGCACACCGACCCTCTTCTTCACTCTAAGCTCTACAGACACAAAATGGCCTGATTTGCACAAGGTAATTGATCCTTGTGCCCAGCTACATATGTCATACTCTAGAAGATGCTTCATAGACAATGTCATCCATACCCCGCACATAACAACCTTGTACATGCACTTGCGGTTCACCATTTTATGTGAAGAGGTTATTGAGAGGCTTTTCCATACAAAGGATTACTGGTACATACATATGAGTGGAAAAAACATGGATCGATACATGTCCATGGTTTCTTGTGGCTTCTAGGTGCCCCAAATATGGACATGCTTGATTGGTCCAACCCACGTGAGCTTCAGCAGGCAAAAAACTTCTTTGATTGCTATGTTTTAGCATGGAATCCTCGTTCTCTAGAGCAACTAATATCAAGAGTCCACCACTCTTCTTTGGAGAACCTATGTTTTCTTGATAGTCTGCAAATTTCTTGTATGGATCCAATGGCGGATTACGAACAACTATTGAACACGGTGCAAAGGCATACCAAATGTTCTTAGTACACTTGCTTAGGAAAAAAGGCCACCAATTACAATGTTGCTATAAAGCTCCGCGGAATGCACAACCATCATCAACATTGGTAATTGACAGTGAATTGGACAAATCCTATAAGCCAACTAGAAATGTTGAGCATGTTAATATCCACAACCCTGAGATGCTTGCAATCTGGTGAGAAAATTTTGATTGTTAGCCAATCTTGTCAAGACAAATTGTGCTAAACTACATTTCCAAATATGCATTAAATTTTGAAAAAAATTCTAAAATCTATATTGATATCTTGCAGAGGCTTGCAAATACAAATTCATCTAGGGATAAAGCGTTGCTGGCCTATCAAAAATTCATGATGAACTTGGTTGCAGACATGACATTGGTGCACAAGAAACATGACATATGCTGCAAAATTTCCCCCTTGTCATCTAAAGTTGACATTTCTTGTCTTTGAACATGAGTAGGAAAAAATTCCACCATTTGAAAATAGTTGATAATGGTGATGAGATTGGAAGTGGTTATATTCATTGTTACATGTAAAGACAAGCTAAAATGGAAATTATATCCCTTATTCAATCAACACAATTGTATACATATCAAAAAAATCACAAAGGTGGGGGTTCGCATTTGTGACCACACCCTGCTATCATCATTATTTACCTGCTATTCTAGTCTACCCCCCTAGAGCATAGTGATACCTTTGAAACATTTTGTTGGTTGAAATTGCTACTATACAAGCCTTTCCAAAATGTCAAAGTAGACATAGGCCTCACTAGAGATAGTGTAACAAAGAATTGGAGGCTATTTCATGTTGCTAGCTATCACCCTTGGCATGTTAATAGAGTTATGGGTATGTGTAGGATCATGATGTGCCAAAAAGTGGTGATATGATGGGTATGTGTAGGGTATGTGGCTGACGACTTTTTTTAATCCAAAATTAATTAAACAAAAAGAGTTTTTAAAGGACATTCTTAGCTTTCCACCAATATAAATTATGTTATACTTAGAATTTAATAAATAATAATTATTCATTTTCTATTAGAATTACGACTAAAGTCATGATTGATAGGATGATTAAAAACATCTATAGCTTTCAAATGGTGTCACATTTTTTGAATCCAAAACATGCATCACATTCTATTCTTTGATTATTATAGGATTAAAAAAAGTGAATTTCATGAAGTTTTGACCAATTTAAGGTGGTTAGGCATACAAGTTTTTATATTTTTTAAAATTTGTAATAAAAAATTCATAGTTAATTATTTACTTGGAAAAAAATTACAAAAAAATATGCACCACATCGGGACATGAGTCCTCTACTTATATGTAAAATATTATAAAAAAATATTATCATTTTATTGTGGTTAGGGTGGTTAGACAGACACCTACTTCTTATTTTTTCCCTAAAATTTAAGTACTATTGCATTGAAATTTCAAATTTTCGCCAAATAGATATATTTAAAAAAAATAAACCTAGTAGTTTAGAAACTACATTCAATTTACTACAGATTCTATTCTTACATATTTTTGAAATAATATAGATAACTTATTCAAAATTTTACGTCAAGTTTCCTAACTCTGATTTTTTTGAATTTTTCGCCACTTAAGGGCCTATTTTTTCTATGATGATCCTACACATACCCTTATTGCTCCCCCCACTAGTGAAGAGGAAGGTAATAGTGATACCGACAACACCCAATCTTTTCCTTCCATAGATGAATACGAATGGGAGTTGCTTTCTTGTCTTGGTACTGCAAACAATGTTTTCTTTGACCATCTGCAACTATTGGGTAGATGTGAATTTGATTTAAATAACATGTGGGGGGGGCACACCATGTTCCTAAGAATCTGAATAATTTTGTTGTAGAGTTCATCTCAACAAGTAAATTGCATACAACTGACGATACTCTTTTCCCACTGGTTGCACAGGTACACTTTGTCATCAACTATCTCCTAAACAAAATCTTGCTCTAAATATCATTAAACAACACCATCTTGGCCCATCTTCATCATCACCATTGCATATGATTATTGAAGGTACTTCTAATACAGGTAAGTTGTTTCTTATAGACAACATTCTAAGAACACTAAATATATTGCCAAATCAGAGAATGAATCCTTTGCTTGCTTCGGCGCCAACGGAGGTGGCCACTTACAATATGCGTGCCTCTACAATGAATACAACTCTTCTGATACCAATTAGAGATATGAATCTATTAAAAGGACATCCATTGACCATATTTCAAGAGGAATTCAAACATATCAAGTATATCTTAATTGATGAAATGAGTTTCTTGGGGCCCAAGTTGTTACTCAAAATAGATAGCTAATTGCAGCAATCATTTCCTGGCACACATATGCAACCATTTGTTGGTTCCTCTATTATACTTGTGGGTGATCTAGGAAAGTTGCCACCTATTTTGGATAGGCCTATCCATGCTTCTCGCTCCACAACCTTGGCTCTTTGGCACACTTTTAATGTTGTTGTCACGCTCGACACAGTCTTCCGCCAACATGGACAATTCGATACATAACAATTCCATAGACTCCTTTTGAATATTAGAAATTGTTAGGCATCTTAGGCTAATTGGAAAACTCTTATGAATCGAAAAAATTCCATGGTTTTAGCTAAGAAAAACCAAGATTTTTATGTAGTTATTGACTTATTCCCAACAAATAGGCTAGTTGCCTTGCACAATAGAAAAATGCTTCACCAAATAAATATTCCCATTTCAATTAGTATTGCTAAAACTACTCAGCAAAACACACTTGATTGTGGCGATGATGAGCAACTTCAAGTAGAGCTCTTACTTGTAATTGGCGAATAAGTAATGTTAGTTACAACAAATATTTGGGTGGTAGCTGGCTTGGTTAATGGATCATTGGGTTTTGTGAAGTCTATCGTATATGCTAGGGGTGCTAAACCACCTCAACTACCTGAATATTTTGTTGTCCACTTCCCAAACTACATTGGCCTAGCATGGGATCGAGAAAACCCAAAATCCATCCCCATTCCCCCGATCACACAGGGCCCAGCTAAAGACAACTCCCCTTGATAATAGATTGGGAAATAACAATACATAAATCTCAAGGTTGGACACTGAAGAGAGATACAATACATATTGGAACTAAAGAAAGACAAGGACTAACATTCATAGCTCTTTCCCATGTAAAATCAATAACAAGAATACATATAGTTCTACCTTTCTCTTTTGACAAATACTCCTAATTACATTCCAACAAATACAGTGCACTTTGAATCAAAGAAGAGGATCGCCTCCAACAATTATGTGCATTTCCATCATGATGAAATGTTTCTATTCTTTACAGTAACTATACCTCTTCTCCTTTCCCTCTTCATTTCAATGCATTTAGAATTCCCATCATTTCTAATTTTACTTCCTTGTTGTTCCCTCCATAGTGTAGTTACAATGACTCTGCCAAGCTAGCCAGATTTTTCCTTCTATGGTGATTACTAAGAGAAGTTGCTATTCAATTCTTGCATTATGCTTCTCGTATCCTCCAATGACAAACCTAGATTCCTTCCTCTTGTTTGGTTGACCAAATAACATTTATATTTATTTTTTCTCTAAATACCTTCCTCTTCTTTGGCAAATGATCCTACTACCAGTGCTCTCACCTTCGAACCATTTGTGTCTAACTATATCATATTCTAACCAATTTAGATTGCAAAAATTCTCAGTTGTAACTGCAGATTTTGACAATGCTTAGTAGCTTCTCAATCACAAGTTTTGCATGGTGTACGAGTTGCAACTACATTCTATTTATATACAAGGTAAGGCTATATCTCCTTTATTCTATCTCTTATTTCACAACTGCATCTCAAATTCTTTATCACAAATGATACAACTGTATATACTTTTAAAAACAAATAACATTGATTTCAATTGAACAAAATTCTTAGGTGCCAAAACAAAATTATATGGGAGTTATAATTGTAAACATACTATATCCCGCTCTCTACACAAGGTATGCCTGCATCTTGTCTATGTGATCTCTTCTATTGCAAATGCATCACATATTATTTGTTATAAACTATAGAACTATTTATATATCCTAATTTAGATATTGTCTACCAATGAAACATGTTAATCGCACTAAACTTCACATTTTCCTTTGATTTTTGCAAAAAATACTCAAGACAAACAATCTTGTTTCACATAAGATAGTAATGTCTTAGTTAGTGATCTTTCATCTCAGCTTATATTCATGAGTTATGTGGATCTTTTCACATGGCATTAGATCTTCTATGAAGTCAACCTTGCCACAAGGCTTTTGGCCCAACTCTATCAACTACTCTTATTTTTGGTTTTCAAGAGTCCCAACATTGATAATGGTTTGACTTTCTATTATGATCCTAAAATTGTCGAGTTTTCAAATCACATAATGGGGATTTTGAGGAAGTAATGTCTTATAAATGACCTTTGAGAATAATCAGTGACTACAAAATTAGTCAAAATGGTTAGAAATAAAATAAAAATATATAGTTTAATTTTTTTGTATCAATCTTCAATAGAATTCTCTGAATGCAATTATCTCTTTATTCTTAAGATTGTGCATGACTTATGTAAATACACTTATTTGAAATTTGAATTATATTCTAAGCTTTCACATAATTGTATTATCCTTTTGAGATAATGTATATCTATCTCAATCTCATATATGCTCTGTTGTCTTAGCGTAATGGTATCATAAAAAGGTTATTAATGATGCCATGAGGATTTTTACATGTGGTCACTTGATCTCTCTTAGGTGTTACTATGAATGTCTATTACATGTACCTTCTTGTGCTTGGCTGTAGACTGCCTTTGATTAGCTTACAGTCTATTTTCTTGCAAAACAACCAAACAAGAACATACATTGTCCATTGTTGCAATCAATGGTGGCATCAATGTTCCATATAACACTTGAATACAGTTTTCACATGGGTTTTTTACTATGAATTTTTGTGTTTTGTGGGATTTTCCATCTAGGTTGCTATTGAAACCAATATTATTTGATTTATGACTTCCGCTTTTTGGCTATGGTTGCAACACAACAAAATAGTTAATGTTATATAGTTTATGTTGATTTCTATAAGACATTGTTCATTGTTATTCTCTAGCTTAGGCTATATTGTTTCAATTTTCATTAATGTGCTATTGAGAAAAGACTTTATTTTTGCATGGGTTTGTTACTATGAATTTTGTGTTTTGTTCCATTTGGGTAGCTATTGAAACCAATATTGTTTGATTTATGGCTTTCATTTTGTGGCTATGGTTGCAACACAAAAAAATAGTTAATGTTATACAATTTATGTTGATTTCCATAAGAAATTTTTCAATGTTGTTCTCTAGCTTAGGCTATATTATTTCATTTCCAATATCGTACTATTGAAAAGGATATATTGTTTAAATTTTCATTAACGTGCTGTTGAGAAAAGACTATATTTTTGCATAGGTTTGTTACTGCAATTTTTTGTGTTTTGTGGGTTTTTTCCATCTAGGTCATTGTTCAAACCAATATTGTTTGATTTATAGATTTTGTTTTGTGGCTATGCTTGCAATGCAATAAAATAGTTAATGTTATATATTTTTTTTTTATTTTCATAAGGAATTGTTGATTGTTGCTCTCTAGCTTAGGCTATATTGTTTCATTTTCGATAAGATGTTGTTGAAAAGGCTAAATTGTTTTTGATGAGGGTGCTAACTTGAGACACAGAATATCACACACAAAAACTAGAGAATATTATTGTATTCAGAATAATGAAATGCTTACATGTAGAGGATCCCAAATCCTCGAGTTTTGCAATACATGCCCTTACAGAAAATTACAGAACTTCCCTTCTCTTAGTATGCACTCTTTTCCCCCAAAAAGCATACCCAAAAATTAGAAACTATCCCATAAATAACTCCTTTTTCAGTTTGGAGCCAAAAACAACATTCAAATTATGAGTTTTAGCAGCTTGGTGCCAAAAATTACAATTTGAAATTCAAATTTTAAAACCACATTCGAAAATTAGCACATTTTTAAAAATGCTCCAACTTTCAGAAGCCATAACTTTTGACCTGGGACTCCATTTGACAAACTGTTTGAACCATTGGAAAGGTCTCAAAGTGAAGAATGCGCTAAGAACTAGCTCTATTGGTTCTAACGATTTTTGGGCTCATACGAGACCATTTAGTGCCTCAAACTAGACTTGAAATATTTTTTAGGGAAAAAAGTTGAAACTGAAACTTGAATAAATTTCAAACCAAGAATGATCTTGACCTCATTCTTTTTCCAAAGTGCTTATTTTTCTGTCCTGAAGCTTCCCATAAATTTTTGCTTCCTCATGCCTTCAAATTCAAAACTGCTAAAAATAGAAATTGACTAGAAATAGCAGAAATGCAATTCTAAAAGTTGGGAACTCTTATTCAACGAAAAGGGTATCCAAAAATTTAAAAACATATACAAAAAGCTAACAAAAAGGAAACATAAAGGAAAACATATTTTTGGGTGATGTAGGATTGTCCTTACACCACTGGGTGCTCTTGCATCAGTTTCAATCTTTGATAAGGTGTTGTTCATAAAATACTATATTGTTTGTTAAAACCAATATTGCTACATTTATGGTTCACATTTTTTGGTAATGGTTTTTCATGGGTTTGTTAGTGTGATTTTTTTTTGTTTTGTGGGTTTTTCCATCTTGATCAATGGTCACATCAATGTTCCATATAACACATATGGATCAGTATGTATCAATCATGTTTGCATCTACTATGACATACATATCTACACATAGGGTAAATTATACATTGTTCATCACTTCGAACAATGGTGGCATCAATGTTGCATATAACACTCAAAATACGGCTTATCATTCCAAGAATGTGTCAGTATGTAACAATGTTGTTTGCATCTACTATGACATACATCCAAATCTACACATGGCATTGTTAGTCACTACGATAAATGGTGACATCAATGTTCTATACAACACAAAATACAACTTATCATTCCCTTGTGTAGATATCTATGTATCCTATTCTTAATTACTTCTATGTGTGTACACATCCCTGCCATTTGGACTTCCGCTCTACCTAGCAGCTCAGCATTGCATGTCACTACACACAACTGCTAGTATCTTATACAATTTCTTAGGACTAAATATTTCCTTCTTTGAGACTATGGAAAGCCAAATTTAACATTGAGCTAGTTTCAATCTCTCACTTGATTACTTTCCAAGATATCATTGAAAACACTAATCCCCTTACTATTTTAGTTTTTTACCAAACACCATTGAAGGAGACTAAGAGCCTTATTGTTCCAATGTAGACTCCACCATATGGATTTTAAACTAAAAAAATTTAAATTACAAAATTCAATTGGTAGTACAACATTTGAAAAAATTATCACTGCTACCGAAGCTTTCCATAAACTCCTAAACACATTACTACCAAAGGAGAAGAAAAAAATTACCAAATAAGATATCTTGTGGGTGAATCCTTTCACTAACTAACTTATTTGGAACAACCATTTTGAATGTTATTTCTAACAAGCAGCTTCCAAGGTTCCTCTCCATTGAAGTACTTAATTATCCATTTTGATGCAAGATTTATCCCTTATATCTTTAAGTCCCTTTTTAACCTAAACCACCTTTATCTCTATCCAAACAACACCATTTCCATTTGAAAACTATCATATTTTTATTACCTTTTCCATCAAACTAGAGGAGCTTCTTATAACCTTTTTAATATTATTGATTTTTTAACTATTGAAAGACCAAATTAAGCCATAATATATATACTGTACCAGGATATAATCTTCTAATAGATTTGGAACCTACCAACCATTGATAGGTAATGCTTGTTCCATTTAGAGAGTTTTTTATGAATCCATTCCCACATACCTTTTACAAATAGATTAATAGAGAGGGGGATTCTAAGATATCTCACTTGTTTGTTAGGTCCCCCAATATAAAATACCCTATGTTAGTAGGTCAAGGACCATAATAGATATTACCACAGGGTACTACAAAAGGTCCGCAAAGGATAGAAAATACATTAGTCATAACTAGGAGACATGTTCCTTCATGGGAATGTACATATATATAATGTAAATCATATGGACAGAGGTATACAAATATGTATAAGGAATTATATATATATGTATGTATGTATGTATGTATGTATGTATGTATGTATATATGTATATATATATATGTATACATATATGTATATAGATATATACATGTATACATTTATACATATATGTATATAGATATATACATGTATACATTTATGCATATATGTATATAGATATATACATTTATACATTTATACATATATGTATATGTATAAACATATATATATATATATACATATATATACATGCATGTATATATATACGTATATGTATATATATACATATATACAAATACACAGATATATATATATATGTATATAAATATACGTATATATATGTGTGTGTGTGTATACATGTATATACATGCATGTATATATATATGTATACACACACACTATATACATTATATTTCCTATATACTGCTATCTATGTATTTGTATATATGTATATATATACATGTATATACATATGCGATATATATGCATGTATATATGTATATATATACACATATATACACATGTATATATATATGGAAGTGCATGAAGTTGGGTAGCAATTTTGTGGCCACATTTTTTAAAAAAATTGAAAACTCATAGTGTGAGCGCATTATAACACGCTCGTGTTATTGCACATTAAAAGGAAAAAAATAAAAGTGAAAGTCATCATTTTCACTTCGACTATTTTTTTCTTCTACCTACGGCCAAAATCCCCAACTTTCACACTCGTGTTCTAGGAGGAGGTATTGTGCAAAAATATTCAACAACAATTGCTATTTCTTTGCAAGGATGGCACCACGACGACGAAGAGGTGGAAGAGGTAAGTATTGTTTGTTGTTTGTTTTGAATTTCTTACTTTTAGGTTGATTTTCTTAGTTTTAGGTTATATTTGATTTTTTTTTTTTGAATTTGTAGGAGATGCAAATTAGCTTGCAAACCCTCAAAATCCTCAACAAGAAAATCAACCTCAACAACAACCTCCTCCACCAATCACTCAGCACCCTCCTAACACTCAAAAAAATTTAATGAGTGAAATTGAGAACAAAAAAAACAAATTGAGGATTTAATTAGTAGGTTGAGTGATCCAAATGGTTCAACCATAGAAGGAATGACCCTAGCAAATTCATTGAAAGATATGTTAAAAAATGTAGATTCAATTAGCAAACAAATAACTAGATGGCAAGATAGGAGGTATGTGACTAGGGCATATTATGCAGATAAACTATCATATAAACAAGTAAAGGATTTAAAAATTACAAATGGTGATTTGTGCTCATTATTCGCTGATCCACGCACAAATCAAAATCTTAGCCTCAATGCAAAGGTGTTTCCTATTCATTGGTGCCACCACAAAGAGATTAGGAACCATTTTTATGATAGGTGGTACATGGTCTTTGATGACCGACCTTGCAAAAATTGTGAAGTGCCCCATTATTTTCTTAGGAAACTATACAGTGAATTCATATTGAACAAAATCCCAAATTATTTTGATATGAGGGACTTCCAGGGGAGAGGTGGGAGGTCGACTCAGGATAGGCCCGATGCACAATCAGATCCTACGTGGCAAGGGAGATGAGCTCTCACTAGGCCGCCTTGTGAGCACATTGTTATGCCTGTCATCGTGAAGGAGAGTGTTGACATAGAGACATTGCAGGAAATCAACACTTTGCCCTAGAGCGTCATCCATCATACTAGCCCTATTCTACAATGCAATCTAGGGGAGTCTTCGAGTGGTGGCCTTCAAACCCATGTGTGTCAATCTTGTGGGGCGACTTGTTCATATGACCCCACCGACACTCAGGAGGCTATTACGCAGGATCTGTATACAACTATGGAGATGGAGAGGGTGGCTGAAATTTTGCATGATGCATATGGGATTGATACTCAAGTAAAAGTTAGCATGTTCATTGAAATTAATTTATTAAATTTTGATTTTGAAATGCAAGATTAACTAATTTAGTTTTATTATTTTAATAAAATTGGAGGGTCACAGTGTTGAGACTGGATACACTGGTTGGCCCTCCACCTACTTACTTTTGTAGTACACCTATTGGTGGGGTATGTAACTAGTAAAAAATTATAAATTTATTACATGTTAATAGCATTGTTTTATGAATGGTATTTTAATATGTGATTTTGGATGTTGAATAGGGTAATATTGGAGGTTTCAAGGGAACACCTCCCAGTGCCAATGGATTTACTCAAACCTACATGTAGGTAATAGAATAAAGAGTTTAACTAATGAATTGTACTTAATAGATTTGTGTAGTTTATATTCATATCGTTGGTTACGTTGCATTGCACGTCATTCAAACTCAAAGCATTACTTCACATTTCATAACTAATAACTAGATGTTGATAGATTACAAAATTTCAACTATAATATAGTTGCTTAGAAAGTCAACATAAGTAGTGATGCAATTACTTCACATGGAGGCATGTGCTTGCAAAGGTGCACCTGCATGAGAAACTATGGATGCTTAGAAAAAATATATGAAACCTTAATAGTAAGCAATAACATAGACAAGGCAATTAGTAGTTTGAAAAAATGCCTCGAAGATATGAGGTCTCATGGTGATGGAATGAGACCACATTTCTTCGACACATTTTTGTTATGCCCTACATAACCACCCCATTTTATTTTGGAACAAAATGGGTCCCCCTTTTTCTTTTGTCTTCTTTGCCTCTAGTTATTTGCTTTAACCTTTGGAATTATTTTGTTTTCCTCCTAGGACTGTATTTTGTTCTGTCAAATTTTGGTTCTACCTCACTCAGAGTTGGGTTTCCTTTTTTAAAAATGGAGGCATGATGAACAATAGTGGATTTTATATGCTTTGAGGACTAATGGAGGCATTTGTTTTCAAGGATTGAATCGCTCATCTGAAGATATCTCTCAGGCAAGTCAACTAGAAAGCATGTCTCAATCCCATTCAGCATAAAACTCCTCATGGAAAAGTCAATGAGACCCTCCTATTGTCTTGTCGACTGGAAGTTTGGTTCTATTCATTTGAAATCCAAAGGATCACTGAGACATGCCAGTCGCTATGAGTTTTATGTATCTCTCCGCTTGGAAAGAGGTCACGCCAACCCTTGTGCACAAGGTTTGCATTGGGGAGATGTCCTACTGACACAACAAAGTCTTAATGAAGGATGTTGGCATCAGCAAGAAGTCTCACCGATCATAGGTTGGACTCTTGCTGAAATGGAATGGCCCGAGGAGAAAGATTTACTTTCGGCATGAAGTCTTCCCAACCTGAAGAAGTCTCGGTGAAAGGAGGCATAATCAAGGAGATGTCTCCCTGATGGTTATTAGTCCCACCGAAAGAGGGGTTTGAGCTCAGTGAGAGTGGGGTGATCTCGGCATAAACTCTCGCCAGCCCATGGAGTCTTGCTGACTAGTGATAGTCTCACTGACATGTTTTCTCCCTTCGACGTAATGTTTGAGGTTCACCGTGATGTCCTGTTGACCGTGGGGAGTCTTACCAAAATGAAGTTTGAGCTTGGGAAGAATTGTGGCCTCACTGAAAGGTCTGGCTGACTATAGAAGGTCTCAGCGAAAATGAGGTGTTATCGCTATGAAGTCTCGATGACCAAGTGGTGTCTCCCCGAAGTGAAATGAGGCCGCCAAAAGATAAATCCTTTGGCATAACATCTGGCCGAATGGATAAAGTCCCACCGACGAAGGATGTCATCGAGGAAATGAGGTCTCACTCATTATGATCTCCTATCGAATAGGTAAGGTCTCGCCGAAATGAAAAGGGCTCAGGCATAGCTCAGAACGAATGAAATGAACTTACTGTGATGTCTCTCCAACTGATGTTAGTCTTTCCGACTAGCAGTAGCCTTGCCAACGTGTTTCTCCCTTCAGTGTAATGTTTGAAGCTCACCGTGACGTCTTGCCGACCGTGTGGAGGTCTCACCGAAAGATTTTGGGTTTGGCATAACATCTTACTGACTGAAGGAACTCCCACCGAAAGAATGGTTTGAGCTCGACGAGAGTGGGCTGATCTCGCCATAATGTCTCACTGACTCGATGGTGTCTCACCAAAGGATGAAGAGCTTTCCGGGACTCTTAGTTCAGTGGTTTACATTCGACGTGACCTCCTACCGACAATGAGAAGTCTTGCCGATAGCGATGGATTTTCCAATGGAAGAGGGTTATCGGCAAGACTCTTAGCACCCACTATGACCTCTTTCCAACTGAGTGATGTCTTACCGAATGTTGATGTCCTGCCAATGAAGCCGCATAGCGATATAACCCTTGGGAGCTCGCCATGATGTCTTGCCGATGGCTATTGTCTTGGTGACCACTGTGGATATCGATATGACTTTTTCCACTCACCATGAACTCATTGTGACCATCGTAGGTCATGCTGATAACTACTGTAGAATGTAATTGCATTGGGGAGACATCGATGGTGTCTCACCGACATGCGATTCTGTGCAAATAACTTTTGACCACTCGGGGGTCTTACGTGGAGTGTGTTCACCCAATCAGGAGAAGCTAAAAGGCCTGCCCACTAACAGTTTGACTGATTGACTACCCCTGTGAAGGAAATCAATAGAATGTGAACGATGTGAACTTACTCTATGAATGTGCCGATGGAGTGGCTTGGGAGCGATGGTATTTGGATCTAACAGGGGAGGCCAAAAAATGTTTCTAGAAGGGGTCAACGTGCAAAAAGATCTGGAGCAGGGAGAAAGGCATAAAAGAGGAAGAAACCATGAGTCACAGTAACAGCTGGGATCACTACTAACTGAGGGGGATCGACATTAATGGTAATGCTTTAGAGCATTCAAGGCAGCCCTTCAAAGGAGTTGGAGGATAGACACAGAGGCATAGAGTAAATGCTATAGCTGCAAAAGATTTGAAGGCTTCTCCTGAGGACAATCTTTCACCGACATGGACACAGAGGATACAATTCAATGCAACATTAACTCTATTCAAAAGATCTAAGGGCCGACCTTTCTAGAATGAGATATTTTCTAAACCCTAAAACAGGGGCCGACACATTATTTTTGGTACATTTTGTATAAATGGAATTTTTCCTCTTTGTAAAGGGGAGATAATAGAGTAGACAAGTCTAGAGATAAATTTTCTAAGAAGTAGGAGTTTTAGAAAAGATAGAGGAGATAGAACTGCATCTTGTTTCTTGGTAATGGGAGCTTCTTTTGTCTTCTTAGTTAGGAGTTAGATTTAGTAGAAACCAGTAATGTATCTTTCCAGTTTTCTTAGTATAGATGGAAACAATTTTGAGTCATGGATTTTCTATACATTGATGATTGTGCCAGATTTGTAAATGTTGCTTATCTATTTCACTAATAGTAGAAGCAACCAGATTAAAATCTACTTCATGTTGTGTTCCAGAATGGTGTTTGTCTTGAATTAATCATTTGATTTGAGAAGCTTTCAAGGAATGAAGTTTAATTTTATGTTTTGTTTAAATGGTGACTTGCAATCTGTTATTGAAATCAACACTGTGAATGAATGAAACTGTGTGTTAATCACAAGTTGATTTTGTTTTGCAGTTTTAGTTAGGAATTCCTTGAAAGCTAACAAGTCTGGTTAAGTTAGATGAATTAACATTCTTTTCTGTTCCAAAGCTCTGATCTATCTTTTTTTGTTTCTTTAAAAACCCTAGTTAGAGTAGGTTTAAGTTTATGTTTGATCTCAAAACAATCCAGAAGCTCAACACTAGCAGGCCCCTTGAACATTATTGTTACATTGACCATTGAGCAACATCAGCACAGTTGAGAACCAACTACCAAGACCAAGTGGGAGCTAAGATATCCATGTGTTGTCTTTCTCTTTCAGGAGAAACAAAATAGCAATATTCTGTTTACACGTTGTTGTGCCATTAAGACACATCAACAGATCTGGCGCTAGAAGGAGGGCCGCCTTGAGAAATTTTGGATTGTTGTGAGTTGGAGTTGGTTAGATCTTGGAAAACCCAGCTCTGATGGGTAGCCCTTTGTACATACCAGGATTTTTCCATGAAATCCCTAGTCACCTGTATGATAGAATTCCTTTATTTTTCCCTAACAGTGGGAAAAATACTTCTGAACATGTTGAAATTTGCAGGCGTGTATTTACTTTTCTCCAAGTTCAGCATGAGGATGTCATCTGTCAATTGTTCATCAAAATGTTTTAGGGTACAACTAGGCAATGGTATGATAATTTTCCACCAGAATCTATTTATTCATGGATAGAATTAGAAATCTTATTCTTAGATTAGTTTGATCCTCATGCTCTATTCCCATTACATGAATTTGCAGCTACAAAAAGGAAACCATTAGAACACATTTATCAATTTAACCACAGATTTTTGTTTATGTATCAAAGGGTTCAATCTTTAGATTTGGTGGTTGATGATCCTATATTGATAGAACATTATTATTGGGGTTTAAACCTTTCATTTGCAATCAAATTTAGATGTTGTGCTGAGGCTACATCTTTGCATGATGCATTAAACAAAGCTCTCTTATTGGCACAATTTGGAGGTGACACTAGGAATTCAGATAACCAAACTCAGGGTTATAATCCTCTTGTGCTTGCAAACTGCCATCATCTGTAGCCTTATGCCACTTCACCCACCATACCTACCTAGGTGCAATCATTCTCACCAAGTAGCTACAACCTTCCTAAGGTTCCAAGCACCACATTTTCCAACACCCCACATCAGGTCAACCACACACAAGACCATTGGGAGAACTCATCTCTGCAAAATCCAACCACAGAGTTAAGTACTCCACTTGTCAATGAAGTTGTGGCCATGCCATCTCTTTTCAGTCATATTCCAAAGCATAGCCCATTACATCACAATGAAGTTGTAGACGAAACATTTGATGAGCAAGCATATAGTTTTGACGACTTGTTTGGTAAAAGGCATGAAATGGATGTAAATTTAGAGCATAATGGAAATCTCAAGATAGAATCTAGCTTTGTTGAAAATTTTAGTACTATGTTCGATAGCTTTAAAGGAGGTGAGGTATTAATACGGGATTGTTGTCATGATAAATCAACAATATCTTCCAACTATTTGAACAACTCTTCTGATCAAGATGAGAATCAGGGTGATGAAGAATGGACAAAGGAACATGGTTCATGTTGGATTGATATCCCTCGTATGTAAAATCGAATAAAGGAGAAGTTAGAAGAGCTGGGAGATCTGAAATTATCAGAACTTGTTGGGCCAAGTGGATGTAGGATACATCAAACTAATCAACACTCTCAGATGGATTGCCATGTCTTCCTAGGAAGGATGGAGTTATATTTCAAGCAACTGATCACTATTGAAGGAATACTTATGGAAGATCCTTGGAGTACGTATCCCCTCAATGAGGAGAATGAAACAACTAGCATACATGGAAATGATAATCAGTCCATCCAAAATGATGCGAGTAACTGTGTGAAGAGGTTTAATTCTTCCCTATCTTTTGATGACCTTGATCCTTGCATTGGGATGGATTCAACAACTGATGAAACTCCTCTACCTAGTGCAGACTTGATAGAAGTGGAGAATGGATTCACCAATGCATTCATAGATTCTTTCATGATGGTGAATGAGCAAGAAACACACCTTGATGGGTTAACACAAGAAGATGACTCTGTTGATTTAAGTAGTAAATGGATTGAAATAGATAACACACTTCAAGATGAGATTTCCAATGAATCTTATGGTCAAAGACAAGGACTTAAATGCCAAATGAAATCTTAAGGGAAGAAGTTCGAGTAGACATGCAAATTATTCAAGTGTTCCCTGAAGAAATTCATGACAGGGTACATTTGGATGAAGCAGAGGAATGCCAAGAAAAGGACAAGGAGGTTATCTTAGAACTTGAATCCCTTCAACATGACGAAGGGAATGAGACAAGGGGGTACTTCTTTGATTTTGATTGTTTACTCAAATGTTTTGGTTGAAGAAGGTCCTTAGCACCCATTAATGAATTTGATCTTAATACTAATAAATTTGATGTTGAAAGGCATGTTTTTGTTGATGGTGTGTAGGAACATGAATTGGGAAAGTGTTTTCCTTGCTTTGACTCTGTACATTCAAATTAGTTCGAAGAAAATCATTGTTCACCATGTATCAGTATCCCTGACATCGATGGTGATAAGCTAGACGCAGATTCTCAAACCTTTGAGGGTGACATGTTTCAAGAGATTGTTGAAAGTAAGACTTCATCTCAAGAAATCCAAATTTTTTTTGACTATATACCTGAGGTGAATACAGAGATGCCGGTTAGTGAATATCCCAGCTACGAGATAGAGCTTGTTTTGGTGATGTTCCATGAGCTGAAACCCCGAGAGAAGGAGTTCATACAACACAAGTCTACATCAGTAACTGGGAATCTTCTAAATCAGGTGGTGGTGTCCTTTCATTATCCTATGTGTTTTAATAATTTTCAGTTTGATTATGGTGTTGGGGATAGTAAAACCTATTTGTGGGTAAATCATGACAAAACTGAGAACCCACAACTAATAATATTTCAAGCTTTATGCCCTCAGAACAAAATTATTGCCTATAAACTTCATATTTCTGAGTATAAAGATAAATTTGCTAGATTTAGAGTTGTACCTAGTAAGTTAAGATTGCTACACATAATGAAAAATCAATCAAGTCAATGTACAATTTTTTACAGTTTTGTGAACTTGTAAAGCTTAGCTTTGGAGTTAGTTTAGGATTAGGATTGTCTAGTGTTGGTTTTTGGTTTGGTTAGTTTTCTTTTTCTTCTGTTGTTTTCTTTTTCCCATGTCCTCTTGTTTTTCTGTTTGTAAGTAGTTTGTTTTTCTGTTTGAAAATAGTCTATTTTTCTATTTGTAAATATTCTACTATTGTTTATTTGTTCTTTCTTTTTGTCCTTTCATTTCCTTTGTTCTTTTGTTTTTGTCTTGTTTTGTTCTTTGGGGTTTCTCTGTTCTTTCCATCTTAAAATGGTGGGCTATTATCTGAAGAATACTTTAGTTATTAGGAGAGAACTGGTTTAGATATTTTTAGGTTTGTTGATTGGGTGATCTTGTCCTAAACTCTTTGTTTTATGCCCATTGTCAATAAGAGTTGTGGAAAGTCTCAAAAATAAGGTGCAAAGTAAATAACCTTCATTAGCTCCTCTGAATCTGTCACAAATCATCAAGATCATCTCCTTTGTAATGGCATATTTGTCTCAGGATGATAGTGTTGTATTTTTTGAGTGAAAAATCTGATCTCCCAACTGTTGTTATGAGATCCATGGTAGTTTTCAACCCAAAATGGATAATTAAACATCTAACATATTGAGAAAAGTTGAATGAAATATCTGAAACTCTGAAAAAGAAAAAAAATGAGGAAAAGAATGATCTAAAAGAGAAGAGGACTCAATATGAATGGGTGATTCCAGTATCTCTATCGGGGCTATGGACACCTGGCTGGCAGTAGAGCAATGTTGTGAGAAAACTAGAGGTATCTCCATTGGGGCTATGGACGCTTGGCTCGCAGCGGAGAAATGCCCAGGATATCATTGCACAAAAGCTAAAGGAAATCAACTCATGTAGTTCAAATCTTGCACATTATTGTTCCAAGGATGAGGAAAACCTTATAAAAGGATGATGCACCATCAAGCACACACATAGATTTAGGGGTAGCTAGTGTTGGTTTACATTTGAGATCTTAGCTTAGCCTTGGTTGTTAAAACTAACCCAACTAGAGTTGTGATGTTCATAAACTAGGAGTTCTTGGTAGTTGAATCCTTCAGTTTCTTGAAAATGGTTAAACCATTTTCCCAGTCGAATCGCCATTTGTTATGCCCTGCATAACCACCCCATTTTATTCTGGAACAAAATGGATCCCCCTTTTTCTTTTGTCTTCTTTGCCTCTAATTATTTGCTTTGACCTTTGGAATTCTTTTGTTTTCCTCCTGGGTCTATATTTTGTTCTGTCAAATTTTGGTTCTGCCTCACTCAGAGTTGGGTTTCCTTTTGTTAAAATGGAGGCATGATGAACAATAGTGGATTTTATATGCTTTGAGGACTAATGGAGGAATTTTTTTTGCAGGATTGAATCGCTCATCTAAAGATTACTCTTAGGGAAGTCAACTAGAAAGCATGTCTCAATCCCATTCAACATAAAAATCCTCATGGAAAAGTCACTGAGACCCTCCTGTTGTCTTGCCGACTGGCAGTTTGGTTCTATTCATTTGAAATCCAAAGGGTCACTGAGACATGTCGGTCGCTATGAGTTTTGTGTATCTCTCCGCTTGGAAAGAGGTCACGCCAACCCTTGTGCACAAGGTTCGCATCGGGGAGATGTCCTGCCGACACAACAAAGTCTCAGCAAAGGATGGTGGCATCGACAAGAAGTCTCACCGATAGGGTGGACTCTTGCCTAAATTCTTCCTGACCTAAAGAAGTCTCAGTGAAAGGAGGTGTCATCGGGGAGATGTCTCCCTAATGGTTATTAGTCCCACCGAAAGAGGGGTTTGAGCTCGATGAGAGTGGGGTGATCTTGACATAAAGTCTCGCCGACCCATGGAGTCTTGCCAACTAGCGGTAGTCTTGCTGACATTTTTTCTCCCTTCGGTTTAATGTTTGAGGCTCGTTGTGATGTCCTACCGACTGTGGGGAGTCTTACTAAAATGAAGTTTGAGCTCGGGAAGAATTGTGGCCTCACTGAAAGGTCTGGCCAACTATGGAAGGTCTCGGCGAAAATGAGGTGTTATCGCTATGAAGTCCCAGCGACCAAGTGGTGTCTCCCTGAAGTGAAATGAGGCCACCGAAAGATAAAGCCTTTGGCATATTGTCTGGCCGAATGGATAAAGTCTTGTCAAAGAAGGATGTCATCGGGGAAATGAGGTCCCACTCGCTATGATCTCCTATCGAACAAGTAAGGTCTCACCGAAATGAAAAGGGCTCGGGCCTAGCTTAGAATGAATGAAATGAACTCACTTTGACTTCTCCCTGACTGATGTTGGTCTTTCCGACTAGCAGTAGCCTTGCCAACGTGTTTCTCCCTTCGGTGTAATGTTTGAAGCTCACCGTGATGTCTTGCTAACCGTGTGGAGGTCTCACCGAAAGATTTTGGGTTCGGCATAACATCTTGCCGACTGAAGGAACTCCCACCGAAAGAATGGTTTGAGCTCGGCGAGAGTGGGATGATCTCGCCATAATGTCTCGCTAAAGGATGAAGGGCTCGCTGGGACTCTTGTTTTAGTGGTTTATATTCGACATGACCTCCTATCGATAATGAGAAGTCTTTCCGATAGTGATGGATTTGCCAATGGAAGAGGGGTATCGACATGACTCTTAGCACCCAAAATGACCTCTTTCTGACTGAGTGATGTCTTACCAAATGTTGATGTCCTACCAATGAAGCCGCACAATGATATAACCCTTGGGAGCTCACCATGATGTCTTGCCGATGATGATTGTCTCATCGATCACTATGGATATCAATATGAATTTTCCCCCTCGTCATGAACTCTTTGCGACCGTCGTAGGTTAAGCCGATAATTGATGTAGAATGTAATCACATTGGGGAGACACCGATGGTGTCTCACCGACATGTGATTCTGTGTGAATAACTTTTGACCGCCTGGGGGTCTTACGTGGAGTGTGTTCACCCAATCAGGAGAAGCTAAAATGGCTTCCCACTGATAGTTTGACTGATTGACTACCCCTGTGAAGGAAATCAACAGAATGTGAATGATGTGAACTTACTCTATGAATGCGCCAATGGAGCGGCTCGGGAGTGATGGTATTTGGATCTAACAAGGGAGGCCAAAAACTGTTTCCAGAAGTGGTCAATGTGCAGAAAGATCTAGAGTGGAGAGAAAGGTAGAAAAGAGGAATAAACCATGAGTCACAGTAACAGCTGGGATCGCTACTGACAGGGGGGGATTGACATTAATGATAATGCTTTAGAGCATTCAAGGTAGCCCTTCAAAGGAGTTGGAGGATAGACATGGAGGCATAGAGTAAATGCTATAGCTGCAAAAGATCTAAAGGTTTCTCCTGAGGACAATCTTTCACTGACATGGACACAGAGGATACAATTCAATGCAACATTAACTCTATTCAAAAGATCTGAGGGCCAACCTTTCTGGAATGAGATATTTTGTAAACCCTAAAATATGGGTCAGCACATTCTTTTTGGTACATTATGTATATATGGCATTTTTCCTCTTTGTAAAGGGGAGATAATAGAGTAGACAAGTCTAGAGATAAATCTTCTAAGAAGTAGGAGTTTTAGAAAAGATAGAGGAGATAGAACTGCATCTTGTTTCTTGGTAATGGGAGCTTCTTTTATCTTCTTATTTAGGAGTTAGATTCAGCTGAAACTAGTAATGTATCTTTCCAGTTTTCTTAGTATAGATGGAAACAATTTGGAGTCATGGATTTTCTATACATTGGTGATTGTGCCAGATTTGTAAATGTTGCTTATCTATTTCACTAATAGTAGAAGCAACCAGATTAAAATCTACTTCATGTTATGTTCTAGAATGGTGTTTGTCTTGAGTTAATCATTTGATTTGAGAAGTTTTCAAGGAATGAAGTTTGATTTTATGTTTTGTTTAAATGGTGACTTGCAATTTGTTATTGAAATCAGCACTGTGAATGAATGAAACTGTGTGTTAATCACAAGTTAATTTTGTTCTGTAGTTTTAGTTAGGAATTCCTTGAAAGGTAACAAGTCTGGTTAAGTTGGACAAATTGACATTCATTTCTGTTCCAAAGCTCTGATCTATCTTTTTTAGTTTCTTTAAAAACCCTAGTTAGAGTAGGTTTAAGTTTATGTTTGATCTTAGAACAATCTAGAAGCTCAACACCAGTAGGCACCTTGAACATTACTATTACATTGACCATTGAGCAACATCAGCACAATTGAGAACCAACTACCAAGCCCTTGGGAGCTAAGATATCCATGTGTTGTCTTTCTCTTTCAAGAGAAACAAAATAATAATATTTTGTTTACACATTGTTGTGCCATTAAGAAATGTCAACAATTTCTTCAAAACTCTCACCACCTTTTCTATGATACCACATTTTTCATACATGTGCACCAAAGAATTTTATCAAACTACTCACTTCCTTGCTGCTATGGCTAAAAGCCTAAAATAGGTGCTTTCCAACAAAATATGGATGCTTGGAAAAATATCTATCAAAGCATAATAGTAAGCAATAATACCATAGAGAAGGCAATTAACTTTTTGAAAAAATTCCTGAAAGAAATGTGGTCTTATGGTGATGGAATTCCATGACGTGCATTTGTTTGTAATGAAATTCCATCACCACGAGACCCCATTTATTTTGAGGCATTTTTTCAAATAGTTCACTTCCTTCTCTATGCCACCATAGTTATTGTACATGTCTACAAAAGCATTTAATCAAATGGTTCAGCTTAGATTGCTACTATGGGTAAAAGCCTAAAAACACATCCTTTTGAACAAGATATGGATAGGGAAAATAGTAAGCATGATAATCATAAATATATAGTTTAATAAGTACTCAATTTTTTTTCATTAGATCTCATACATGATAAGTCATGACGTGGATCGCTATTGTAAATTTTTTGTGATTGAATAATTTTTTGTTTTATTTTTAGATATTGGTTGTGGAAACACCTCTAAATGTTACAAGGGAAATTGATATTAGTGTTTCATCTGCTATACAATCCTTGATCGCTTTAACAGGGGAGGTATGAGGAAAATTACTGAATTTCAATTTACATTCATTGTTATAGATGTTAGTTCTAGTGAAAAATCAAACCAAATTATTGATTCATAGTTTAATTTCTATTTGGATGGTTTATACAAGGCTTGAGCATGCCTCAACATCGGTGTGTGAATATTTTCCTCGTGGAGAGTGATCGTGAGATGGCCGTAAGTGATTATTTTGTTAAATATATCATTTTTTATAATGTAATTTCTATATATTAATGTCTTTACTTCTTATTGTAATAGTTAAAACTTCACCAAGAACTTAACAGTACTAGGAGGAGTAGCAGGAGCACTCCTTGAGTGTAGCACAAATGAGTGATAGACCTATCACCATCTGATCGACAAGTAAAGGGAAATAGTTTATTTCGAGAGAGAACAATGACTTTTGATTCCAGAGCCCTTTGTTGTATGCCTACATAGAAGTTTTGTACATATTTTGTATTGGATATATTTGACATTGTATGCCTATATGGCATTCTCATAAGCCTATATGGTTATTTTGTACCTATATTTTATACTTATATCGACATATATTGCTGTAAATGTACATGGATATTTGGTTAATACAAATCTTTTTTATCGATGGTGTCCATATTTGCATGTTATAAATTCATGGTTCAATAGATATGAGTTACGTGTATTAAAGTGTATACTTTACAACTTACATGTATACCTTGTGACTTATGTGTGTTCCAATGTATACTTTGCGACTTATGCATTTTCATGTGTATACCTTGTATTCATGCATATACTTTGTATTAAGTTGTGTATACTATTTATTCATGTGTATACTTCAAGGCATATGTGTTTATGACTGCTTGTGCTTCCCTTATTCACATGTACATGCTTGACATATTCACATGTATACTTATTAATTGGTTAGCCATAGCATTGATCATTGTTGTCCTTCATGGTTTGTCTTGAATAAATTAATTGATTGATGGTAAACAACTTTATCTAAAAGTAAAAAACATGTTTTCAATTGGTATTCCATGAAATGATTGATAAAAAGATTCCAATATATTTAATCCTTTGATTAGAAAAACTCAATAAAGCAAAGGATACATAATCTTCACAACACTTGCAAAAAATAATATTCAGAGTAGATGAACTAGTCAACTTCTTTACACATTATCTATGTTATCGGGTTCGTCTATTTTAGCCCTAGTTCTAGTCTTGGTTCGCTCAGGTGGTGCGGGTCTTGGTTCAATTCACCTATGGGTTCGACCAGGGTCATTCATTTTTGGGTCTAGTTCACCGAAGAAGAACCCAAGAGAACCCAGTCAGAACCTAGATAGAACCCAAGTGAACCAAGATAAAACCTGCATGCCTAAGCATCGAAAAAAGTGTTTTTTGAACTTTTTTAAATGTTTTATGGAGTTTGACTTTGACCCACACCCAAGGGAACCCTAAAAGTGACCTCTAAATCACTTCAAACACCTTAACTACCTCATTCTTATTCATTTTTTTTTCAAACAAGCATTTTCATTCCAAGAGGTTGAGCTTTCATTTTTTCTTGCTAGATTGAAAGCGGATTGTGACACAACTTTCTTTTTTCAAAAATTACTTTGCATCATTGAATTGAGAATTTATTACACATCTGTAGAGAAATGGAGGAATACTAGAAACTAAAAAACATTACACTTTTGTTCTCACTAAATTGATGTACTCTCCAACATCTCTCTTTTCTCATGAGAAGATTTAGAACTGCTTGGCCATGCCTTTGCATCATTTGGGAAGTTTTTCTCTTTTTGAAAATATCAAAAGCATGGCTGCATACAAATTAGGAAAAATACTTTTCCTTTTAGATTAGCAATGCATGGAAGTTTAAAAAAGTATCCTTGATATTACAAAAATATATGTGTTTATACACTTCAATTGTGTAGTCACCCTTTCATTCTTTGAAAGAAAAATTTTCCTATGCCATCGTTATACTACATAGATAAACCAAATTTTGTATGGTGGAGCTATATTAAGCTACCACTCTCAAGACCAATGTAACAATGATACAAAATAATGTTTGAGACTACAAGAAGACATCAAAATGGCTAGTGTATTAAACAAATTCTTATGATTTATGAAGAACATTGATAACTCTACTCAGTTGGCTTCCTTTTTCAAAATCATACAAATTGAACCCTAGTATCAATAGACTCTATATATCAAGCTACCAAAATTCAAGTTTCAACGATGAATGTTTATCATGCATGTTTTAAATAAAATTCAAGTTTATGGTGGTTTTGTTGTTTATATGATGTTATGTGATATTCTAATCCTAATTCATGCTTCTAGGTTGCATATATATATATTATTTTTACATGTTTTTGGTACCAATGAACCCAAAACGAACTGAATCCCCCTCCAAAAAAATTTGGCCTAACCGGTGAACCAAACCCCCAAACCAAAACCCAAACCTCAAAACCTATTCCAACACTCTTCATTCTACCTATAAAAACTTAATTTGGTTTGAGTCGTATCCAAAAAATGCTTTGGATGTGGCTCACAGTTACAACTACTGATTCTCCTTCTTATGACATCCCTTTGATTCAAAGATGGCCTTGTGTTATTCTTCCAATACTCTTCAATTAGTGTTCTCAATACTTCAACAAATTTTTTATGTTTATGTGGTAGTCTCCCCAAGAATTTCCATAATTCATTTGAATCAGTGCCCTCAATTCTTTGCCGCCTTTGAACAACTTTTGATAAAAAAAATTCTACTAATTCTCATTTGCTCACTTCTCCTTTTAATGAGACAGGATCTCTTTGTTTGATAGCTTACCAAAGTTGATGTAATGACACGTCGGGTGACATTACTATCCTTTGAGCATGAGGTCTTACCCACACTCTCATAAGGATCCATTAGATTCTTTTGTTGGATCTCAGTTGTGTTCAAATGGTTTGTCCTTGATGTCAAAATCTCTTTCAGTTGGTTCTCTTTGGTGACAGTCTGAGATTGGAGTTTTATGCATTATCATGGTACAGATTTAATGAAAATTTTGATTATATGGCTTATTGGTCTTGGCATTCAGTGGATAGTTCTATGGCTTTGAGTTACTTTCAGATTTTTCATTTCTTTATGGTACTGATCAGTTTGAGCTTCATGCAGATACAGGTTATCTCATTCGTACATGTATTTGGATTATGGTATTGGTTTTCAGATTCAGGACTCTTTTCAGTTTTCAGAATTTTGAAATTGGTACTTAGCACGTTCAAGTATATTGATTCATGGTTTACTTAGGTTGAGCTGGTATATCATTAATGATCTTGGCACATATTGGTTCAATGTTTCTTTATATTACTCCATCTTAGGCAAATTGATTACTGTGTTAATTGCTCCTCGAAGATTGGTTTAGTGACTTTATTCACTCATTATTTTAAAGCCATCTTGTTCTCACATTTTTTATTTGATGCCATTTATTGGCACTCATGGAATTTTTTTTTTACTTTGGGAATCATTTTTTAAAATGACTAATTTGCAATGATATCAGGCCTTATTGCATTAGTAAATCACTTTGGTTAAAGTCATATTGAAATTTTCATCAACTGCCATCATATATATTTTAGCATTGTCTCCTATGTGATCATTAAGTCGAAGTCATGGCATTCTTTGAAGGACTTTGACTCAGATTTTGGTCTATAATGTGGTTGACATCTTTGGACAACTTGATTACAAAATATTAAAGTAATATTGTGGTTGGCATCATTGGACAACAAACTCAACAATATTTTGAGTTTTTTATTATTATGTTTTTGACTTAGTGTGGACTCCAAATCACATTGTATTTCAGAAAAGTCATCAAATGGGTGTGCAAGCAAGTTAGGAAAAAGTGTGTTTTTCTTTGTGCTATCATTTTGGCTGGGTATGGAATCCTAGCCGCTACCATGTAAGATTGGTTCTTGGATTTCCTTGTTGCTCTTTACTCTCCAGCTGGTTGTAATGGCTGTAACAGGTTGCTAGTATAATGTGGATACTATGTTTGGCTGGAAGTCCGATTGACGCTGAAAAGAAAATGTGGGAATCACATATGGTCAGCCATGATTGATGGTATAGACTCAAAATGGTATTTGTTTGACTTTCAATCTGCATATTCAGGTAACACGATTTATCATTCAATGATTTCTATCTACAAAATGACATGTTATTGGTCTTATCTTGTTTGATTAAGCAAGGTATTAGCATCTTTTTTCCTTGGCTAGAGTCAATGCATTTCAGTTATAGCTGAAATAGTATATGGTCTGATAAAATAATAAATAAATAAGTGGGCATCTCTGTCAGTAGCTACATTATATGATTTCAGTCATTTTCCAGCTATGATATTCATTTGTTTCTATTTTCATTATCAATGTTTATTTGGGAATCTTGTTGTCAGCATTTTTACATTACCTCAAAACCTTCATTGATGACTCTTAAAAGTAGAACATCCATTTTACATTGAGTGTTTACGAGATTCAGATAATGGGTAGTCATGCTTTTTGAAAAAAATGTCAATGTCATTGGAAATCTCTTCATTCATTGCAAAAATTATTGTTTTCAGCTTATGGGTATTCTAAAATAAAAGTTTGAGAATATGGGTTATCTAAAAATAGCTTCGGAATGGTGTCTATCTTGAGATTAATTGCATTTGATTAGGGTTTTTGTAAAAGCAATTGCAGATTTGAAAAATATCCTTGATGTATTCTTGTCAAAGCATTGATATGACTCTGTCAAAGTTTCTACAACCTATTGCATAGGCGTTACTCTTGCAGACATTCATTCACTGGCATCCTTTTCCTAAAAATAGAAAGGAGGTTATATATTCTCCTTTGACCTCGAATTCTTTAAAGACTATTTTGACAGACTTGAAAATGCATATAAAAATAGTGTTGTGAACACTGTGATACTTCTGGTTATCATTCTGAGATATTATTACTGGTTGTATCAATAAATGTATTGAAAAAGCTTTGTAATAGAAAAATCAAAAAACATGATGCAGAGAAAAGTATTAATTCTTCTCTATGTAATATTTTAAGGATTCAATAGTTGGATACTTAGGGTATTAGGTAGATGAGAAAACTGAGTTTTATGAGCTTGACTGAAAATAGAGGGATCCTCTGAGATATTATTATTGTTCAGAAATATAATTTGAGGGGTTGGTGCTCCTTGAGTTGGTGCTAAAAAATTAGCCTATAAGGCATTGTAAGCAGTGGTTTTTGAAGTTAAGCCAGTGAGGCAGTTTAGGAGTGGTTTTCCTACCCCAAGAGGGTTTTCCACTCGCCAAATTCTTTGTCTTATGGTCTATTTGATTTGATGTCATAATGCTTCTTGATTGTGATAATTTTGTGAGTAATTTTTCTTATCAATCTGAGCATTGTTGAATGTTAGTTTCCTCATCTCTAAAAATGGTTATATCAAAATGTCTTGCACAAGTGTTCTATCATTGTTGAAAGTTCTGATTCAATAGAAAGTATAAAAGTATTCATCTGATTCATAGCTCAAGAATTGTTATAATGTGCTTAATTTTTTTTTCTTATCTTGTGTCATTTTGCTGCACTGTTGTTGTAGTGTCTTATAAAGCTGAATTGAAATTAGTTGGTTAAGAAGTGTTTTAGTAATGTTGGTCTTCATTTACACAGTCTTATGAGTTGCACCTGTACTGTCATCATGCTTTGATTGTCAAACATGGTAAGTCATAATTGTTTTGGAAAATGAAAGATATCTCTCTCAAATAATATTGGAATAAGTTATCTAATGGACTGAGTTGATGTTGTCATATCTTTCTTTACCCCTTTTCATAAATTCTTTCAAAGTGATTACTCTTCTCTATTGTTGATAGGAAGGTTATCAGAATTAAAAGTCTTGGTCAAAGTTGAAAAAAGTTTAGACACTGATTCACCCCCCCACTCTCAGTGTCTGTCCTTAACTCTAACAATTGGTATCAGAGCAGAGGGTCCCCTGATAGGTCTAAACCACCTAGGATTGTTCTTGGTTTATTGGAGTAATTTGGCTAATTTGGGAGAGAACAAAAGGAATAAGGGAAAAAGATGTTCACTGCAAAATGCTAATCATCATGTTCAACCTGAATCTATTATACAGAATAATGAGGCAGAGTTCATAAACACTAACTCTGAAATGGTAGAGTTTCCTCGATCTAGAACACCTCAGTTCGAAAGTACAAACTTTATTATGTGGAAACATAGAATGGAAACATACTTACTTTCTTTAGGGCCTGATGTGTGGGAAGCAGTTGAAAAGGGTTGCACTACATCTGCAACATCTTCTTCCACACTTGAGGAGAAGAAAGCTCTTGAATTCAATACCAGAGCTATGAATGCTATTTTTAATAACTTGCCAAATAAAGTCATTACAAAAGTTATTCATTACAGTAGTGCTAAGGAATTTTGGGACAAGTTGATTGAACTGAATTAGAATGGTGAGTTACAAGAGGAGATATCTTTGGGTACTAAAATAAGTTGTGAAACATTTGAGAGTGAAGAAGGTGTAAACCTTCATAGTTTTGAAAAGAAGTCCAAGGAGATCATTAATAAATATTTAAATGATCAAGATACTTGTGTAAAAGTAGATCAATCTTTGGGTGAAAGTGACTCTGAACAAGAATATGATGAACCAAAAAGTGAGGTTGATTTGGTAGGTGAACTCCTGTGTGCCTTAGATACAATTAAGCAACTTAGAAAATAAAACCATTTTTTAAGACAACTTCAGCAAGAAGAGAGTTTGGAAGTCAAGTTAAAAGACAAGGATGAATTGTGTAATAAACTAGAAAATGAGATTGATTCTATAAAGAAATGTTCAGATAATGATTCCTTGGTAAAAGAACTAACTCTTATGGATGATATGATTATAAGTCAGAAAATTGAAATTGAATAATGTAAGAGGATAGCAGATATTGTAAGGTCTAATTTGGAGATTAAAAAGATTGATTGTCTAAAACTTGAAGAAGATATAGTTGCTTTAAGAAAAGAGCTTGAAAGTTTCAAGGTTCAATCTGGTATAGTAAAAAGATTTGATCATAGTACTAATATATTGAATGAGATGTTGGGCAGGCAAAGGAATTCTAAAGATCCTACAAGAGTGGGATATGAGGTTGGACAAAGCTTTGTACACGAATCTAAATATGAAATAGTGTTTACTACTTCAGATGGAAATGATTTTATAGCCAAGAAAACACCAAGAATGAAGATTGATCTTGGTTATAGTATTGCTGCACCAAAGGATAACATTGACACTAGAAGACAACCTAAAGGTATTCATAGAGAAATGAAAAATGTCTTTAGATCTTCACATCCTTGGCATGATCATTCATTCAGGTATAATCATTTTTTTCAAGGATATTGTTATGTTTGTAATGACTATGGTCACAAGGCAATTGATTGCATAAGATGGTCAAATAAGAACCATTCTAATGTCTCTAGAGATGAGAATGTGGTGTGTTACAACAGTAACAATTTTCGTCACTTAAGAAGAGACTGTGGAATAAATACAAGTTATAATAATGTAGGGAACAATGTTGGAAATGTCTGTAGGAAGTCTTCTATTTCTCAGGAAAATCACAAAGTCATTTGTTTCAGATGTAATAACATTGGGCATAAAGTACAACAATACAGATTTAATAGAAAGAAAAGTACTTTAAGCATACAAGTGAAAAAGTATTCATTGGAGTGGAGAAGAAAGAGCAATAAAGATGACAAGAAGAGCAGTAAAGATGTTTTTGAGGAAACTCCTTGTGCACTCCTTGCACAAGTGTTTCCTTCTAGGTCTTGAGAAGAAGCGAAGACTTAGGGAGAGTCTATTATGGTAATATATTTTACCCCTATGGAGTCTAGAATGAGGTATGACAACATGCATTTTCCATTGGTGGCATAAGAAGTAAAGAAATGGTTTTTAAATGCCAATATATCATTATTCTTATTATGATTGAATAGAGTGATTGATTTTTGTTGACATGAAAGAGATACGGGTTGTATATGTTTACTGAGACTGCTTGAATGTTAATTACTGAAAGTTGTTATTGATGGTGTGATGCTTAAGTCTTTGAAATGGTGTGGTCATAAGTTCTAAGGATAGTGAGTCATGGGCATGAAAGATTGAGTCATTCAAATTTCTGTGCAATGTTTTTAAAAGAGATGCTTCAAAAAGTGGTTATACAGTCAAATGACATGAAGGTTCAGTTTGAACATAAATATTTTTAGCTTGAATGGATTTTTTGAGTATAGATTTTGAGCATGGTGTGAGGTCTTGAGAGATTTCTAGGCTGAGATGATCTTTGTGTATTCCTTTTGGAGCCAAAAATTCTAAAGGTCTGGTATGAGTTAGAAGTTGATATTGAGGAGTAATGCAGCCTTAAGAAGTATTTTTTCCTCTTATTTGTATCTATGAACATAATATAAAAGAAGTGCTGCAACAAATTATCTCATGCGAGAAATCCTAAATATTCTTTTATGATTGAAAGTGTGATATTGGGAAGTTGATCTGCTCATTCGTGATATTTATTTCTATACCTGTCAAATTGATATATGAATAGAATATTGTATGAAGTCTTCTGAATGCAAATGATCAACTCAAGTCATGTTTCTATCAGAGGAATTACAGAGTTGAGTTGTTGGGAGGTCTGGTTATAATATTATGTGCTCTATATGTGTGTATGAAATATGTGATCAATCAAAATTGAATTCAACGACACAATCAATAAAACATACAATCAAACAAGCTAAAAGAAGATTAAACAAATAAACAAACTCTTATGGTAGCTTCTCTGAAGTCATCTTATTGCTCTCTATCTCCAGCGTTTCGTCTTTGCTCAAGTTGCTCTCAGATTTTGGAATGTCAAACTCAACGAAGTAGGCTAGTGAAGAATGAGATTAAGAACGCATACTATGCTAAATGCAAGATTATGCTATGATGAGAAATATTGTTGAAATACTAAAAAACGCAAGAATGCAAGTGTATGTTGTGTTCGTCTTGTGTTGTAACCAATGCTTGGATTTGCACATGCATTTATAGAGTTTTTCAAAGATTTCGATTGGCTGGGTTAGTCAATGGCTGTGATAATTCTTGACAGATCAAATGGTTGAAGATAGATGAGATTGAAGAGATAATAGAAGAAAACGAATAAAGCCAGATTTTTCCATTTTAATGGAAGAGATAAGATGAGATGATTTAAAAGTCATCTTTTTAGAAGAAAAATGGAAAGATTATGATAAGATAAATAATGAATTATCTAATTCAATTATTTATTTATGAGTGCACGTTGATTTTTCTTAATAAATAAATATTTAAGATTTTGAGGAAATTAGAAGATTTCATAATTAAACAGAATATCTAATTATGTTTTGAAGAAAGCAGAAGATCTTTAATTAAATAAAATATTTAATTAAATTTGAAAGAATGACATTAATTAAATAAAAGTATTTAATTAATTAGAGGAAAGTTTTAAAATAGAAAGAAAAGAGATATTTAAATTTAATTAAAAAGATTTAATTAAATTCAAAAGATGATAATTAACTTAAATAAATAAAATGTATTTATTTAATTTAATCAAGTAGATATGTGGAATAATTAAATAAAATAGATTTATTTAATTATGGTGGGAGAATAAAATGAATGAATACAATAATTAAATTGATTAAATTTACATACGTGTAAAAGACTTTTAGAGGAATTAATTAAATAATAAATATTTAATTAAATGTCAGGAATAATTAAACATGACCAATTTTATGAATATACACTATATAATGTCTGAAAGCATGAAAACCTAAGTGGAGGTCTGCTCATTCTTTTTCTTTTTGAGTTTTTCAGAAATGATCTTGCAAGGAGATGTGCTATTCAAGGGACAGTTGTGAATCAATTCAGTATCTCCTATATATTCTTTGGTATCAAAAAATGAAGTTGTTCTCATGATTGAGATAGTACACAAGAACAAAAATATTCCTTGATGGTTCTTTAGGTTTGTAATCTTCATGAGAATGTTTTTGTAACTGTGTGTTATTGATCACATTTGAGTCTTTGCTCATCTGCAATGCGATTTACAAATGGAGTGGTGAATTGCTAGTATTCTTGCAATGGATTGAAAGTGTTTTTCAATGACCCATTTGGATTATTTAATAGTTCTCTTGTCACCTGAGAAAAGGAGTAATGATATCAATTTTGATATATCTATGTATGCAGCTTCTTTGTATAGGGAACTTGTTTCTATATGTTCTTATTTCCAGCTCTCTTATATTTTCATTTGCTGCACTACTACTCTATTTGCAACTAATTCTCATGGTATTTGGTTGGATATTTGGTTGGATTCTCAGTTGTGTTTCATGGCATTACACATTCTTCTCTTTTATCCTTTGTCATTGAGGAAAAAAGGGGGAGAGTCATTTGTGTTTTGCCATCAAGAACAAAGGGGGAATTTGTTGGATCTCAGTTGTGTTCAAATGGTTTGTCCTTGATGTCAAAATCTCTTTCAGTTGGTTCTCTTTGGTGACAGTCTTAAATTGGAGTTTTATGCATTATCATGGTACAGATTTAATGACAAATTTGATTATATGGCTTATTGGTCTTGGCATTCAGTGGACAGTTCTATGGCTTTGAGTTACTTTCAGATTTGTCATTTCTTTATGGTACTGATCAGTTTGAGCTTCATGCAGATATAGGTTATCTCATTCATACATGTATTTGGATTATGTTATTGGTTTTCAGATTCAGGACTCTTTTCAGTTTTCATAATTTTGAACTTGGTACTTAGCACGTTTAGGTATATTGATTCATGGTTTACTCAGGTTGAGTTGGTATATCATTGATGATCTTGGCACATAGTGGTTCAGTGTTTCTTTATATTGCTCCATCTCAGGCAAATTGATTATTGTGTTAATTGCTCCTTGAAGATTGGTTTAGTGACTTTATTTACTCATGATTTTAAAGCCATCTTGTTCTCACATTTTTTATTTGATGGAATTTATTGGCACTCATGGAATTTTTTTTTTAAAGTTTGGGCATCATTTTTTAAAATGAATAATTTGCAATGATATCGGGCCTTATTGCATTAGTAAATGACTTTGGTTAAAGTCATATTGAAATTTTCATCAACTGCCATCATATATCTTTTAGCATTGTCTCCTATGTGATCATTAATTCGAAGTCGTGGCATTCTTTGAAGGAATTTGACTCAGATTTTGGTCTATAATGTGGTCGGCATCTTTGGACAGCTTGATTACAAAATATAAAGGTAATATTATGGTCGACATTATTGGAAAACGAACTCAACAATCTTTTGAGTTGTTTATTATTATGTTTTTGACTTAGTGTGGACTCCAAATCACATTGTATTTCAACAAAGTCATCAAATGTGTGTGAAAGAAAGTTAAGGAAAAGTGTTTTTTTCTTTGTGCTATCATTTTGGTTTGGTATGGAACCCTAGCTGCCGTGATGAAAGATTGTTTCTTGGATTTCCTTGCTACTCTTTACTCTCTAGCTAGTTGTAACGACTGTAACAGGTTGCTAGTATAATGTGGATACTATATTTGGTGCATTTTTGGCTGGAAGTTCGATTGAGGCTAAAAAGAAAATGTGAGAATCACATATGTTCAGCCATGATTGATGGTATAGACTCAAAATGGTATTTGTTTGACTTTCAATCTGCATATTCAGGTAACATGTTTTATAATTCAATTATTTCTATCTGCAAAATGGCATGTTATTGGTCTTCTCTTGTTCGATTCAACAAGGTAATAGCATCTTTTTTTCTTGGCTAGAGTCAATGCATTTCAGTTATAGCTGAAATAGTATATGGGCTGATAAAATAATAATGAAATAAGTGGGCATCTCTATCAGTCGCTGCATTTTATGATTTCAGTCATTTTCCAGCTGTAATATTCATTTGTTTCTATCTGCATATCAATGTTTATTTGGAAATCTTGTTGTCAACATTTTTGCATTACCTCAAAACCTTCATTGATAACTCTTAAAAGAAAAACATTCATTTTACATTGAGGATTTATGAGATTTAGACAATGGGTAGTCGTGCTTTTTGAAAAATTTGTCAATGTCATTGGAAATCTCTTCATTCATTGCAAAAATTATTGTTTTCAACTTATGGGTATTCTGAAATAAAAGTTTGAGAATATGGGTTATCTAAAAATAGCTTCAGAATGGTTTCTATCTTAAGATTAATTGCTTTTGATTAGGTTTTTTGTAAAAGCGATTGCAGATTTGAAAAAGATCCTTGATTTATTCTTGTCAAAGCATTGATATGACTCTGTCAAAGTTTCTACAACCTATTGCACAGGCGTTACTCTTGCAAACATTCATTCACTGGAATCCTTTTCCTAAAAATAGAAAGGAGGTTACAGATTCTCCTTTGACCTCGAATTCTTTGAAGACTCTTTTGATAGACTTACCTGAAAATGCATATAAAAACAATGTTTTGAACATTGTGATACTTCTGGTTATCATTCTGAGATATTATTACTCGATGTATCAATTTAAATGTATTGAAAAAGATCTATAATACAAAAATCAAAAAACATGATGCAGAGAAAAATTGTAATTCTTCTCTATGTAATATTTTAAGGATTCAATAGTTGGATACTTAGGGTATTAGGTAGATGAGAAAAATAAGTTTTATGAGCTTAACTAAAAACAGAGAGATCCTCTGAGATATTATTATTGTTCAGAAATATAATTTGAGGGGTTGGTGATCCTGGAGACTGATATCTCTAAATGAGGGGTTGGTGCTCCTTGAGTTGGTGCTAAAAAATTAGCCTGTAAGGCATTGTAAGTAGTTGTTTTTGAAGTTAAGCTAGTAAGGTAGTTTAGGAGTGGTTTTTCTACCCCAGGAGGGTTTTCCACTCGAAAAATTATTTGTCTTATGGTCTCTTTGTTTTGATGTTATAATGCTTCTTGATTGTGATAATTTTGTGAGTAATTGTTCTTATCAGTCTGAGCATTGTTGAATGTTAGTTTCCTCATCTCTAAAAATGGTTATATCAAAATGTCTTGCACAAGTGTTCTATCATTGTTGAAAGTTCTGAGTCATAGCTCAAGCGTTTTTATAATGTGCTTAAAGTTTTTTTCTTATCTTGTGTCATTTTGTTGCACTGTTGTTGCAGTGTCTTATAAAGCTGCATTGAAATTTGTTGGTTAAGAAGTGTTTTAGTAATGTTGGTCTTCATTTACATAGTCTTATGAGTTGCACCTGTACTGTCATCATGCTTTGATTGTTAAACATGGTCAGTCACAATTGTTTTGGAAAATGCAAGATATCTCTCTCAAATCATATTGGCACAAGTTGTCTAATGGACTGAGTTGATGTTGTCATATCTTTCTTTACCCCTTTTCATAAATGCTTTCAAAGTGATTACTCTTCTATGTTGTTGATAGGAAGGTTATCAGAATTAAAAGTCTTGGTCGAAGTTGAAAGAAGTTTAGACACTGATTCACCCCCACCTCTCAGTGTCTGTCCATAACTCCAACAATTGGTATCAAAGCATAGGGTCCTCCAATAGGTCTAAACCACCTAGGGTTGTTCTTGGTTTATTGGAGTACTTTGATTAATATGGGAAAGAAAAAAAGGAATAAGGGAAAAAGATATTCACAGCAAAATGCTAATCATCATGTTCAACCTGAATCTAGTATAAGGAATAATGAGGAAGAGTTCATAAACAATAACTCTAAAACGGTAGAGTATCCTCGATCTAGAACACCTCAGTTCGAAGGTACAAACTTTATTATGTGGAAACATAGAATGGAAACATACTTACTTTCTTTAGGGTCTGATGTGTGGGCAACAGTTGAAAAGGGTTGCACTACATCTGCAAGATCTTCTTCCACACTTGAGGAGAAGAAAGCTCTTGAATTCAATACCAGAGCTATGAATGTTATTTTTGATAACTTTCCAAATAAAGTCATTAGAAAATTTATTCATTATAGTAGTGCTAAGGAAGTTTGGGACAAGTTGATTGAATTGAATCAAAATGGTGAGTTACAAGAGGAGATATCTTTGGGTACTAAAATAAGTTGTGAAACATCTGAGAGTGAAGAAGGTGTAAACCTTCATAGTTTTGAAAAGAAGTCCAAGGAGATCATTAATAAATATTTAAATGATCAAGAAACTTGTGTAAAAGTACATCAATCTTTGGGTGAAATTGACTTTGAACAGGAATATGTTGAACTAGAAAGTGAGGTTGATTTGGTAGGTGAACTCCTGTGTGCCTTAGATACAAATAAGCAACTTAGAAAATAAAACGAGTTTTTAAGATAGCCTCAACAAGAAGAGAGTTTGGAAGTCAAGTTAAAGACAAGGATGAATTGTGTAATAAACTAGAAAATGAGATTGATTCTATAAAGAAATGTTCAGATAATGATTCCTTGGTAAAAGAACTAACTCTTAAGGATGATATGATTATAAGTCAGAAAAATGAAATTGAAGAATGTAAGAGGATAGCAAATATTGTAAGGTCTGATTTGGAGATTAAAAAGATTGATTGTCTAAAACTTCAAGAAGATATAGTTGCTTTAAGAAAAGAGCTTGAAAGTTTCAAGGTTCAATCTGGTATAATAAAAAGATTTGATCATAGTACTAATATATTGAATGAGATGTTGGGTAGGCAAAGGCATTCTAAAGATCCTACAAGAGTGGGATATGAGGTTGGAAAAAGCTTTGTACAAGAATCTAAATATGAAACAATGTTTACTACTTCAAATGGAAATAATTTTATAGCCAAGAAAACACCAAGAATGAAGATTGATCTTGCTTATAGTATTTTTGCACCAAAGGATAACATTGACACTAGAAGACAATCTAAAGGTATTCATAGAGAAATGAAAAATGTCTTCAGATCTTCACATCCTTGGCATGATCATTCATTCAGTTATAATCATTTTTTTCAAGGATATTGTTATGTTTGTAGTGACTATGGTCACAAGGAAATTGATTGCATAAGCTAGTCAAATAAGAACCATTCTAATGTCTCTAGAGATGAGAATGTGGTGTGTTACAACAGTCACAATTTTGGTCACTTAAGAAGAAACTGTGGAATAAATACAAGTGATAATAATGTAGGTGTGTAGTAACTACAAAACAACATGAATAAATGAGTTAGACAAGGTTAATTGCAAGCTAAAACAAAGATTCCCCATGAAATCCATTTGCAAACTCAAAATAGAAAAGAAATTGAAGAACACAATACAAAAGATAAAACTAGATTTAATCCTAATTAGAGAAGAAAACACTTGATCCCATGGGGGAATTGGTCCCAATTTGATGTGAAAATTGGCCCTTTCCCAATTCCTATGATGAAATCTTCATATGTTGAAGATGATATTGATCCACTTTTGATGAAAGATGAGAACTCCATGCTAAATCTACAAAAAACCTAGCTAAGAATTCAAATGATGGATGAGAATGGCTAAGTATTTTAGCATGGTAACTTTGCAATGTTTGTGGATGATAAAATGAGGAGAGGAGCTCTTTATTTATAGGATTTCAAGATGGATGAATGCCCAAATTTGAGCAATGTGGGACTAACATTCATCCAATGATATGGTGCCACTTGTCAAGCTATGAATGGATAATGGATGTGCAAGATTTGGGGTTTGTGCCAATAAATGCCAATATTTGAAATTCAAATTTGTTGAAATGTCATGTAAGAGGGAAGGGAAAATGCAATAAATACCACTTGGCTCAAGGCAAAGGACATGTAAGAAGAAGTTATTGCCTTGTTGGATGTACATATTGACTTGGAATTTTTGAATTCAAATTGAGAGAATATTCCAAAAGATGCCATGTGAGGAAAATAGAGATTTAATAAATGAATTAAATCCATTTTCATGTGCAACTTGTATTATCTAGAGGATGTGACATGAGATGAGGTTAAATTAATCAAGGGTTAATTAATTTAACAGGAGATTAGATGATGTGACCTATTTGATCTATATTTATGGATTTATATAAATCAAATAAGAGAGGAATGTGACATGAGATTAATTAAATAAGGATTTTGATTTATTTAATTAAAAGGAATGATGTTAGATTAAATCAAATAAGGTTTTAATTTATTTTATTTAATGGATAGACTTTAAGGATTTAATCAAATAAATTGATTATTTAATTAAATAGGGATAATTAGATCAGATGGATTGATTTAATTAATAGAAGGAATTGACTTAATCCGATAAAATGATTTATTCGATTAAGGGATGAAAGTTGTTGAATTTAATTAGATAAGGGAATTTGATTAAACAGTTAGACCGAGGGATGATTCAGGAAGAAGTGATGTTAATACGTCAGGATTAGATGCACAATGTCAATCAGCATATTTTATGTGTCTACATTTTGCCCCTCTTTGAAGCAATGCACTTGTTGTGTTGGTTCAAAGAATAAACGATCTCGATCAAAGCCAAAATTTTTGATATTTTTAAAACTAGCCCCATTGTTGCATGGCAAGAGAAAATATGCTATTATAATGCCCCCTCGAGAGATCAGACGAAAAATTTTAATTTTTTTGGGTGATCTCGTGAAAAAAGATGACAAAGTACCCGGCAAGTCCGAAAGGGGTCTGGGAGGCTAAAAACATGTCTAAACCCAATAAGAGAATGAAAAACAAGCCTTGAATGGACAAAAACAGGCTCAGGGGTCAAAATCCCTAGCAAGACAGCTAATTAGTGTTGAAAAACCCTAATTTCTAGGCTTAAAAGGGGCCAGAGGGGTCACTTTCAAGTCATTTTCACACACCTCCACTAGCAAACCTTGAGATATGAGCTCTGACCCTTCGGCGATATGGCACAACGACAGCTTCCTTTACACATTTCTGACTGAGTTCAGACCTACTAGCGACCACCTAGCATCGGTGTCCCGGTATGTGATCCTTACTGAAGCTTAATTTTTTCATTTAATGCATTTATTACATCTTTAAAAGAGAGCTCATCTCCAGCTGTGCTATTATAGTGCCACTCAGTGTTTAAAGTGCATTGCTAATTACCTTTTTGCACTACAGTGGTGTAGTTTGGAGTTTAAAAACTCTGCCACTGAGCTTGGGCTTAGCTCGGACTCGGCGGGCCAGTTTGGGAAAAGTGCGTTGCGGTGGCGCCCTTTTCATGAAAATTATGACGCTGGGGCCACAGTGCGCCACGATGACACTTTTTGGGTTGATTTGGAGTCACGCGGCAGAGTTTGAGGAAACTCAAACTAAGAGGCCTTGACAAACTATGCCCTGGAGGTGAGCTTGGAGTGTTAGGCCAAGATTTTTCAGAAATTTTTAACATACTGACTTTCCCTGATGCAGGACAGGCCTAGGGAGCTTTATTCTCAGGAGCACTAGTTGCAGGACTTGGTGAGCATCCTACAAGACTTGAGCGACAAATACCAGGATCGATTGGGAGTCACGAGACTATGGCACATTACATACACAGCACTCGTTCGCACACACCTCAGGATGCTGTCAGCATTGGCCGAGAGGTGGCACAGTGAGACCTCGTCGTTTCATCTTCCCACTAGCAAGGCGACCGTCACCTTGGAGGATGTTGGAACATACTATGATTGCCCATTCATGGCTGCTAGGTGATCTATGACATGGAGGAGGGACACGATCATTGCATCAGAGTCCTCACCACTCAAGATATTATCTATTGCGAGGGTCAGATCGAGCTAGAGAGGTACAAAGTTATAGCACCTCCCTTCTGCTTGGTAGTTGCAGCAATTATTTTGGGTTTGGTTGCCCCAGATCGACGAGGGTGGTATTTCAGTCCAGGTTGGGGATACTACTAGGAGAGGATGGTTTGGGATAGGCCGGTTCGGTTTGCATGGGGACCTGTCCTTTTGGCTTCACTTTACAGGGATTTGCATGAGTACATTTACGTGGATGGCAGAGCACTGGGGGTTGGAGTGACACTTCTACATGTCTGGGCATAGGAGCACATTTCTGTGCTACATCCATGGGTCATTCCAGTTCTGATGGGGGAAGAGGATGCCCTCGTGACACTATACAAAGGTGGTGTGTCCTTCACACACACTGGCAAGCATAGGATCCCCTATTGGAGGCGAGTCCTAGATGAGATGCTTGTGTTTACTTGGAGACCATATCTTGGTCGACTCGGATGGGCCGACGATGCAGATTAGCTCTTCTACTGCCGCTAGGATTGATATATGCAGGGGCGGGAGCACACCATGATCAAGCGGTACCTGCCCAAGTGCGTACAGCGTCAGTTCAGAGAGCCACAGGATCGGCTAGATGACGTCTATGTAGCCATGTTTGCACGTAGCATTACACAAGTATCATGGGGGCCTGGTATTCCTACCGTGGAGGCAATTGACAAGTTTCAAAATTTGCTAGCCCGACCGTGGGCTTATGATCAGGGCTTAGCAGATCTGAGCACCACATAGAACTACAAAGATTGGTTCAAACCTCCTCTTCAGTTGATTGTTTTAGGTGAGGATCGAGAGGTACACAAGGTCAGAGGCAGGGCAAGAGGACGAGGGCGAGGGCAAGGACTGAGGATCGAGATTCGACGGGATCCACCAGGGGTGCCCCCAATGCCACCAGGTCATGAGGATGTCCACATGCAAGATCACTAGCAGGATCCACCAGTCCCACCACCACGAGCCGAGGGTGAGGACTAGGTTCATGTATAGCCACAGGCACAGCCAACAGGGTAGGCAGATGCACAGGATGCCTTAATTTTATAGTTGCAGGCTTAGGTCCAAGCAGTGACATCAGAGAGGGACCAGGTGAGAGCTGATAGAGAGCAACTCAGAGTAGAGAGAGATCAGGTTGTGAAGCAATGATAGGCTGCAGAGCTATAGGTAGCTACAGAGCTAGGCCGCAAACATCAGATTGAGAGCATGACAGCCTCGGCCTCCTCCCAGGGTACCATGTTGATATGATCTTACATAGAGGCTATCTAAGAGATAGAGTACTACTACCGGGCCTACCACGACACTGTACCTAGAGCAGACTGGGTCCCCGATTACTTAGAGCAGGCTAGCTAGAGACCACCAAAGGGTCACAGTGACTGGGGTGAGGGTAGCATTCATGTAGATCAGGCTTGATCCAGATGATACACACTTTTGGTGCCTTTTGGGCTCATTTTTTATAGTCCTGATGGGCATTTTTGTACCGATTGACATACATGTACAGTGATTTGATTATTCTTTGTACTATGACAGTTGATTATATGATATATATATGAGTTGATTTTGATGTGATGCAATGTGTTCTTTTATTTATGTATGGATGGTTTATTTCTATATGCTTTGCAATGATGTTCTATGGATGCATTTTATTTCTAATGATGTATGCATTATGATTATAACTATCAGATCTATATTATGTTGACCTATGATATGATGTGCAATAATGTTAACTATATGATGGTTTATTTTATGCCAATGCAATATGTGAAATGATTTGATTTGTGGTATATGCAATAATGTGTGAAAATGCTTATATATGAGATGATTTATGGATATATGTGATATGATGTGATGGTCATGATATGATGCTATTGAAATGGTGTTATGAGATGGTGTTATGAGATGCAAATGTTATTATACTAAATGATGATGTATGTGATGCAATGATATGTTAATGCAAAGTGATATGTGTAATGCTTATATACCTATTGCTTATGATTATGCAAAAATGATTATGGAATGCTTTTATAGATGCTATGTGATGATTTAGATGGTAGATATGAATGAAATGCAAATGAGTGTTTATGCAATGATTGATATAATGGCATGAGATGCAATGTAATGGGTGAAATGCGATGACATGGATGCACCTATCTTTTAAGAATGTCTATGATAACTTGTTTATATGATGATAAGAGTGCGATGTATATGATTTCTCTATAATATGCTTATGCAATATGCTAATTATTTGTGGATGCAGAATCAATGATGATGATAGTGATGACGATCAACTATCATAGTACTTGTTAGTATGGCTAGTAAGAAAAGAAGAAGTCATTTCAGCAAGATGCAAGATGACACGAATGCAAATGATGATCATGATGATTACTTTCTGAGGAATTGGGATTTTCAAAGGGACAATTTCTTTATGTTTGATAATACATGTGGTACGATGCATCAAGGTATAGAAAACCAGGATGGCATGGTACTTAGTGTGATGGACTTTGACTCGACAATCAGATAGGAGTATTCTTGTTCACACTTGACATACGAAAACCTTGCTAGGATGCACTTCAAAAGTTTTAGACACCTTGGACCAAAACATGGAAAGGTAAACCTATCCCTGTAATAGTCAAAAAGTTGCCCTAGACCTCTTCCATACATACCTAACAAAGCAAGTATTCGCTGAGGTTATGTTGCAAGAACGTCCAACAAGCACAGTAGACAAAAGATAATGATCATTGCCCCATTCGTATTTCTCTAAATCTGTTGTTTTTGGATATCATCGAGACATCCTTGGAATGAGCGCAAAATAAGATAAGTCAAAAGATAAAGACCAAGTAAACAAACAAACTGATGCTCTTCAATACTGCTAACAGAAAGAGGATATGTTTTCTAAGATGATAACCGAAACTTATTGCCAAAAGATAATGCCCATTGTAGGAAGGATTCATCCTAGGACATGTTAGTGGATGGCGGCACGTCATTTCGTTTATAAGGGATGATTGATATGGGACAAATTCAGATGATGAGCTACCAATATGAAGAGATAACCAACTTGTTTACTCACTGACTTAGACTTAAGACTTGACATTTTGAGTTCTGCATTTAAACTACTAGACTTGTTTCCAACTGTTTCACCAAAGGTTGATGATGACGATCAAGTTATTATGGATGGTGATTATTGCAGGTGCAAGCGAGATCAAGCAGATGGATTTTTTCAAATATTTGGATGTTTTTGATGTTTTGCAATGTTCTGAGGTTTTTTTTGGTGTTTTTTGAGATTTTACAAATGTGTTGATTTTCGATTTTCCAATGTTTTTGGATTTTCTAAGATTTTGACCAAGAGACTAACCTAAAGACCTATCCTAGGGGTCTCAAGGGTTGATCGATAGATTAGCCTTGCCTACGCTATACACGTAGAGACCATGTAGTTCGACTGACAGCTCGATCGATTTGGTGATATACATGATGAAATGTCAGTTTATTATGACAGACTCCTATAGGACTGACCTGAATGTCTCAGGGGATGATCAAAGATCAACCTTGCCTACGTTCAAGCTCGGAGACAATGTAGTTCGACAAGATGACCTTATTTTTGGCTTTTTGAATGACTTTTTGGCTTGTTTTTGGGATTTTGATATGTTTTGAATGTTTTTGAATGTTTTTGGATTTTCTGATTTGAAGACTTTAAGAATATATGCAAATCTGATCCGATGAGAACGCGCCCCTAGTGTGATGCAATAGACTAGTTCGATAAAGGTAGGACAAACTAACCTTAAGGATGGGCCGAGTAGTAATATGAGGGATCATGATACAAAAACATGACCAAGCTATGGTGCGAATGCGAGTGGATGAGTGATGGATGGAGATATGGATGGGATGGATGATGGAAGCGAAATGGATGAATGATGCAGATCAAGCCGTAAAGATCCTAGTGGATGGAGAGTGCTTATTTATGCAAGGTGTCTGTTTGCCAGGTTTTCACCGAGGTACTTTCCCAAAGTGCCACCATAGTGGTTTTCACTAGAGGATGATTTTTCTCTTTCTATTTTTTTGAATCCATTTTCTGATTTTTTTTTGGATTTTTTGCTTTTTTGATTTTTTTGTTTTCACCAAGACTCCTGTTTGCCAAGTTTTTGCCAAAGTAACCGTTTTTTCAAGAATTTTTCTGATTTTTTTGGATTTTTTGGTTCTATACCTTGAAATATTTAGGCATAAAACTTTTTGAGATGGGAGCTATTCATGGGCTCCTGTAGAGGTTCCCCTTCGGGTGTTGATAGCTAATATGCCCCTGATTTGTAACTTGCTGTTATGACGAAAGGTCCTAACCAATTAGGTTTGAACTTTCCTTTGCTGCTTGAGTTTGGGACATTCTTCTGATTTTCTTTTAAGACCAATTCTCCAACTTGGAAAGTCCTACTTCTGATTTTCTTGTTATAGCTCCGTTTGAGTCTATTCTGATAGACTTGCAAGTAATTTAAAGCATCTATTCGTCTCTCATCCAATAGGTCAAGCTCATTTAGTCTTGACACCCGATAGTCCTCATCAGTGATGAGGTTTTGTAATGATATTTTGAGGGATGGGATCTCGATCTCAATGGGGGAGTACGACTTATGATCCATAGACCAAGGAGAATGGGGTGGCACCAATGGGTGTGCGGATGCTGGTTTGATAAGCCCAGAGGGTGGGATTAAGTTGCAAATGCCAGTCACGACCTGCATCATTGACTGTTTTCATGAGGATTTTGAGGATGGTTTTGTTCGTGGCTTCTGCTTGGCCATTGCCTTGGGGATAGTATGGGGTGGAAAAACAATGCTAAATTTTGAATTTCTCGCACAAGTCGTGAACCTCCTGGTTCTTGAATGGTGTCCCATTATCTGAGATAATGGCTTGTGGGACACCATAACAACAGATGAGATAGTTCATGATGAATTTTGAGATTTTCTTTCCAGTGATATATGTCATGGGTATGGCCTCCACCCACTTTGTGAAGTACTCAGTTGTAGTTATGATGAATGTATGGCCATTAGATGAGGTGGGTGTGATTTTCCCAATGAGATCGAGTCCCCATTGTGAAAAAGGCCATGGTGTGATGATCAGGTGAAGTTCTTGAGCTCGAGCATGGATGAGGTCCCCATGCTACTGACATTGTAAACACCTTTTAGCATGATCATGCACTTCTCTTTCCATTGTGGGCCAATAATACCCCATCCTAGGCAGTTTCTTGGTGATGGTCATCCCACTCGAGTCTGAGCCATAGATACTGTTATGAACCTCGGTTAGAGCGATTAATGCCTCCTCAGCATTTAAACAACATAGCAAGGTACCTTCTATGCTTCTACGGTATAAGGTATCACCTAGGATGACAAATCTGGATGCCTTTTTGATAAAGGTTCATTTTAGGCTTGATGGTAGGTCAGCAGGTATGATTCCTATGTGAAGATATGTATAGATGTCATGGTACCAAGGATCACTAGGACCAATGATTTCACACACATATTCTAATTCTGGTACCTCGAATGTGGGAACGAGAAGCTGTTCGATCAGAAATTCATATTTCGGCATGTTATGGGGGATGTCTAATAGAGACCCGATTGTAGCCATGGCATCGACTGCTCTGTTGTTGGTTCTTGGAATCTGCTCAAATGTTATGTCAATGAAGGATTCCTTGAGAGTCTCCACCAATTTCTTGTATGGAGCTAGCTTGTCATCCTTAGTCTGATATTCATTATTGACCTGATTTATGATCAACTGAGAGTCTCCATACACCTTGAGAGCTATGATGTTCCATTGCACTACTATCCTGAAGCCTATAGTCAAAGCCTCGTATTCCACAATGTTGTTAGTGTAAGGAAATGCCAATTTATATGACTTCGGTATGCAGTCCCCTTGTGGAGTGATGAAGAAGACACCATCTCCTGATCCATGTTGTGTGTATGAACCATCAAAGTATAGTTTCCAATGGTCAGTTACATTGAGGTTAAAAATAGATTCATCTGGGAATTCTAAGACAAGAGGGTTCTCAGAATAAATGGGTGCTTCTGCTAGTTGATCTGCAATAACTTGACCCTTGATGGATTTCTGCTCTACATAATCGATGTCATACTCTGATAATATCATTACCCATTTTTCCATTCTACCCATGAGCATTGCCTTTGATAAGAGATACTTGAGGGGGTCAATTTTTGCAATGAGCTTTATCTTGTGTGCTAACATGTAGTGTCTAAATTTTTGGGATGCAAACACTACTGCGAGGCTAGCTTTCTCAATGAATGAGTAATTTATCTCGTGACCAACCATTGTCTTGTTGATATAGTAGATGGCCCTCTCCATTCCATTTTCATCATGTTGAGCAAGAAGAGCTCCAAGGGCTATTGTTGTTCCTGACACATATAAGATCAATGGCTTTCTCGGGATAGGTGGCATTAACATTGGTGGTGTAAGTAGGTATTCCTTGATTTTGTTAAATGCCTCTTCACACTTTGTATCCCATTTGTATGCTACCCCCTTTTGGAGCAGGTGAGAATATGGATTTTGCTTCTCTGCCAGTTGTGCTATGAATCGTCAGATGGATTGAAGTCGGCCTTGGAGGCCTCTCAGTTGTTTTAATGTCTTTGGTGCTTCCATCTCGAGGATTGTTTTTACTTTTTCTGGATCCACCTCGATACCCCTCATGTAGACTATATATCCTAGTAGTTTACCAGATTGTATGCTGAAGATGCACTTCTTGGGATTTAGTCTGACTTTGTATTCCTCCAGTCTGTCAAAGATAGCACTTAGGGTTGCTATATGATCTTGTCTCTTTCTTGACTTAGCTAGAATGTCATCGACATAGTCTTTGACAGTTTTGTGAATAATATCATGGAATATTAGTGTCATGTCCCTTTGATAGGTTGCTCATGCATTCTTTAGGCCGAATGGCATCATGTTCCAACACTATGTCCCCCATGGACAAGTGAAAGTTGTCTTGTGTTGATCCTCTTTTGCTATCATGATCTGGTTGTATTCTGAAAATCCATCCATTAGTGATAGCATCTCATGCCCCACTGTCATGTCTACTATCATGTCGATGTTGGGAAGCAGGAAATCATCCTTGAGACATGCCTTGTTCAAATCTCTAAAATCCGTATAGATTCCGATAGCTCCATCAGGTTTTGAAATAGGTACCAAATTTGACACCCATTCTGGATAATCAATTGGTTGGATAAATCCCGCATCTAACAACTTTTTGAGCTCCATTTTGACCAATAAGGCTATTTGAGGATGCATTTTTCAAAGCTTTTGTTTGACCGGCTTTGCTTCTGGATACATAGCTAAGTGATGAACCACAGTCTCTGGATCAAGCCCTGGCATGTCAACATAACTCCATGCGAAGTTTATTTGCCTTTCTCTTAGGAATGTTGCTAGGAGTTCTTGTTCTTCTGATAATAGTGATTCTGCATAGAATGTGATATGCGGGGTCTCCTCTATTCCTAGGTTGACTGGATTACATTTTTCGGCCAAGACTGCTGACTTCTCTTGATGAATAGCTCTTAGGGGAATATTGAATCCTTCATCCTTGGGCACCTCAGAGAGGTTTTCACCATTGGATACGTCCTTTATTTTTACTATTTTCTTGTCAGAGAGTGCCACAGTGTTGTTTTCACTCAAGGACTTCGATATGATTCTTAGTTTCTCACTTTTGTGAATGAAGGATTCAATCATTTCCCCGTAATAGGCATGTTTGTCCAACTCCATTATAAACCCTTCCTTGTGGTCTCCATCTGGAATGTTATCCCTCAATCCCATGAATTCTAAGAGTGCCTCATCATTTTCAAATGTATCGAGAACTGGTGGTCCTTGTTGGTCATAGTCGATCAATTGGGGGTAGACTAAACAGATCTCATGATTTTGATGATCAAATTCAAAAGATAAGGTACTAATCATCAAAGGGTAGTGTCCTCAAATAACCTAGGTAGATTGGATATGGTATCTTCGTCATTGCTACTAATATAGGGCTTAGTGATAAAATTATTTGTGTCTCTACCTGTGACTATTGGTGAGTGTACTTGTACTAGCACTGGCTGAGGAGGAATATTAACCGTTCTAACCAGAGGACCTCGACCACATATGGTTATTCTCAGAGCCTGGGTATGTCCAAGACCAAAATTTGTTATGGGTCGCGTCTCTGGCATGATAGGTATTATGAGCCCATTGTCATTTTGTCCCAATCTTTGATTTCTATCGTAGCCCATTGCGAGCATCATTTGTAGGCCTTTGTTTCTTTCGTCCAAATTGGTAATTCAGGTGTTGTTCTTTCATCTCGATACAACATGTGAGATGGATTTTCTTCAATAACCTCATGACCAAGGTCTCCCCATCTTGTGAATTCGGGATTGTCTTCAGGGTAGGTTTGTGATGTAGAAGCTTGATTTTCTTGTGGACGTCCCTGTGATCTAGGAGATTGAGGTAACTCTCCTATCACAAAAGCATTGTTAAGGAACTTGTAGCTTCCACAACCATCCTCTTAGATGATGAGCTTGATGTTGGAGATGGTGGGGATGGCAGGTGTCTCTATCGCAGAAGTGGATGCGAGAGTGGCGGGGTCGATGTACGGTGTGGATGGGCCCTCATCATTTTTTGGCACTTGGGGGATTTTGTAATATTTGGCTTCAAGATTATTGTTGTATGAAAATGGTTCAGGATCTCCATGGATAGTAACCTCTTGTCTATTATGTGTAAATTTCACACATTGGTGGAAGGTTGATGCTACGGCTTTCATTGCATGGATCCATGGGTGTCCCAAGAGGATATTATATGGTAATTCGAGGTCCAAGACCTAACAGGTGGTTTCCATGAGCATTGGCCCTACTTGAATAGGAAGTTTAATCGTGCCCTGAGACACTCTTTCTTGGTCATCATACACTTTTATCGTGATGCCTTTACCTTTGTCAATGGAATCTTTTGATATTTTAAACTGTTTGATGAGGCTAAGAGAATAGATGTTCAAACCTGCACCTCCATCCACCAGGACACTTTTGATTTTTCTCTTGTTTACGATGGATTCTAAGTGAAGTGCATGGTTGTGAGATGGTTGGGCGAGGAAATATTGGTCAGAGAATGTAAGGAGATTAGGTGTTATGATATTTCTGACCATAGCTTGGAATTGGTCCCCATCGAGATCTGTGGGGACAATGGATGAGGCTAATGCTTCCTCAAGAATATTTTTATGCGTTGATGAGACATTTAACAACTCCATGATGGAGATGTGTGCTGGTGTTCTCTTGAGTTGTTCTACAACATTGTAGCTATGCGGAATGGATCTAGATGAAGGGATTCTATTAGGTTGGGATGATCTTGCAATGGTGACTTTACCACCTCTTGTGGTGACTCCACAATCTTCGGCATGGGCGCCCTTGATGGTGATGACCATGTAGTCTTCATTTAGGGAAGAAACGACCGTTTCATACACATGATTTACACTGCCCTTCCCTTTATCATTTTTATTCCCTTTGTTGCCATGATTCGACATCGGATTTGTGTAAATTTTAAGATCCTGATTTCCGGTAGGTTGTTCGACATTTATGATTTTCTTGTCAATGAGATCTTGGATGATATTTTTGAGTCTCATGCAATTGTTTGTGGTATGACCTTTGATTTTATGAAATTCACAAAGTTGATTTTTGCTATACCAAGGGGGTTTGATGTCGGGTTCTTGGTAATTCTCGAATGTAGGAGGCTTGATGATTTTTTTGTCAATCAACTTTTTTATTATGTCCTCAAGTGGTTCCCCAAAAATAGCATATTTTCATTTGGGATAAGTTTTGCGTTGGGGTGGTCCTCTTTTATCATTGAGGTTATTGATGGTTGGATTATTTTTGGGTTGATATGTTGTGTGATGAGTGTTTTAGTGTTGTGTTTGGTTTTGCTGTGTGGGTGTATTTTGGCGTGGACCACTAATGACCACCTTGGCATCGAGGACACCATCATTAGTGATGTTTTTGTTCCTTGCCCATGTGCAAGGTTTATCATTGTAATTGGATGATGGGCGGTTGTTTTTTTGTTCATGGTATGATGTTGATTCTATGGGTTGGGTCACAAGGGCTCTTTCGATGCTAAGCACCTTGGAAATCAGTTGATTGTATGTGGTGATGCCCTAAACCTTGAGATGAAATGCCAAGAAGCTTTCAAGGTTGGCTATGATTGTACAGACTTGTTGTTCTTCTGGCATGGTCCACTTGCTCTGATTGGCCTTGGATTGCCATCATTGAAGGAATGAAGCAAAAGATTCATTTTTTCCTTATTTTAGAGCATATAGTTCTTCAAGACTGAAATCCATTGCAATGTTACATGCGTAGTTCCTGATGAATGCATCTCTGATTTCTTGGAATGCTCTAATGCTTGAAGGTAAGCAAGAGAACCATTCTATAGCGTTGCCTACTAAACTCCTAGGAAATAGCTGCATCAAATAAGTATCATCATATGCGACCTCCATGCAATGAACCTGGAATTCCCTGATATGATCTTTAGGGTTGCCCATCTCTCGATATTTGTCAAATTTGGGGATTTCAAATCCCTTGGGGAATGGTTTCATTTCTAAGCTCCTATCAAATGGATAGGGACACAAGTTGCTTGGTGTCTTAGTTGTTCATCCTGATTGAAGGTCGAGCACTTGTTGCGAGAGCAACCTGAGTTGTGTCGTCACATCATTTTGCGGGTCAGGGGGTGGGATGAAGGTGTTGCGGGGTGTTTCAATAGTTGATGGATTGGTCGGTGCATTGTTTGATGGTATATGTATGTTCTAGCAAGTGAGGTAGGCTTCCACCTGCTTTTGTATGAACAACGCCTATTGTTGATCTTGCTATTGTTGTGCTAGGATTTGTGCTTGTTGTTGCACTTATTACTGTTCCAACAACGCTTGTTGTTGTGCTAGCTGTTGTTCCCACAACGCTTGTTGTTGGGCTATCAATTTTGCTACTTCTTATTGTTCTTGGTATTACTTTAGTGCTTGTTGATATGCCTGCAATTGCACTGCTTGTTGTTGTGCAAGAAGTTGTGCTTGATATTGGGCTTATTGAGCCTGATATTGGGCTTGCACTTGCACTTGAGCTTGCGCTTGTGCTTGAGCTTACACTTGCGTTGTTTGTGCTTGTGCTGCCTGTTGTTGCAATAAGAGTTGTGCTTGAGCGTCCCTTTGTGCTTGTAATGCTTGTGCAGCTTGATCAGCTTGTTGTTTTTTTTGTTACAATAATGTTTGGGCTTGTTGCACTTGCAATGCAGCTTGTGCAGCTTGGGCAGGTTGTGCGGCTTAAGCAGCTTGTGCGGCTTAAGCAACTTGTGCAGCTTGAGTAGCTTGAGCGGCTTGTTGTATGGATTTTTTTGTTGAACTTGTTGGTATCCTCTTTGGAAAGTATCTTGCAATGCTACATCATATTGGCTTGATGTGGTGAGAGTTAGCGGTGGTGGAGGTGGTGGTGGATTCAGAATGGTGTTCGTGAAGGTGGTGTTGATGTTTTGAATGTTGGATAGTGGTATTGATGTGGTTGGTCCTTGAGAGACCATGCTTTGTGATGCTAAGGGGGTGTTTGGTGATGTTGTCATTGCTTGTGTTTTTGTCGTTTGTTGTTGTGATGTCAACAATAAGTTTTGAGCATTCAATGCGATGCTTTGATTGATGGTTGGGATAGCGGTTTGATTAATACTTGGTAGAGGGGGAAGGCCTAAACCAAGAAGTGGTGCAGATGATAATGGCAATGGTGGAAGTGGTGGAAATGTAAGGGGCACGAGTCCTTGTGAAAATGTTGTGGTGTCAAAGATTCCCCCTATTCCGAACGTATCTCCCTCTTCTTGTGAATTTGTGAGAAGAGGTGTTTGAGGTGTTGCGTGACAAAAAGATGATGATGGATCATGATGGAATGTGAGGGGAACATTTTTGTGTAATGGGTTTTCGGGTATGTTTTGTTCCAATGTGGTGTTTGAATCTAAGTTTTGATTATTAACAAGGGGATGTGATTGAAGAGCATTGAGAAATGTACTTCCCTTGTTGACATTGGGTTGTGTTGGAGCAAATGATGTTGTGATTTGTGGGATGTTTTGTGTGATGTTTTGGGATGGTGGTGTGGATGAAATGGGGATGGAGGATGAGATCAGAGGAAATGATGTGTCCACTATAGTACTCACATCAAAATCCAAAGGCAACTTGGCCCCTTGTTTTGCTAGTTCAAGCATGTACAATGAAGGGTTAAGTCTCATCATGATGTTGATGATTCTATGGTTGTCTGGATTTTGTAGCATTTCAGTCATTTCCTCACAAGACATTCCAAAGGTGAGGTCCTCTCCCTAATTTTCTTCTTGCGTATTTTGTGATGATGAGAGGGTCAATGGATTACTTGATTTAGTTGGATTCATTTCTGCATTTGTTTGGCTAAGATCACTTGAAGCGGGTGTTTCTTTGATGGTTTCCATAATCTTCTTGTATTGAGATCTCGTTTGAACCATAAAACAAGGATCAATAATATGGGAGATGAATCTCTTGATTCTTTGGATTGATCTCTATTTTATGTCCCAAAGTAGAATGTTTTAGGATGCCTTGAGGATCAAAGGTGACGATTTTGATGATGATGCTTTTAGGGATGGATGATACGAATGTTTTGGCTTTTGATAAATCTTGAATGAGACACTAGGATTTTTAGGACTTGTGGATTTTGATTCTTGATTTTGGATTTTGAGATTTGAGATTTTGTCCTTGATTTTGATTTTTGATTTTGATTTGGATTTTGAACAAAAAGACCCTAAGATGTTTGATGATGATCTAAGGGATATCTTTGTTCAAAGGATGATAATTTGAATATGTGTGAGGAGAAGGATGCATCTACCCACACTTATTCAAACAAGATGATTGTTTCACTAAGTATATGAAGAAGGATTCATCTACATACACTAAGCTAGACAAGATGATTTTGATAACTTTGACTAAGTATATGCAAAAGGATGCATCTACACATACCTAGCCAAAGGTGTTTTTGCTAATGTTTTCAAGGATTTTGTTCTCAATGATATTGATGATTTTGATTTTGCCACAAAGCTTAGTATCAAGGATGATTTCAAAATTTTCCAAAAGGTGATGATGAGATGGATTTTGATTTGATGTTTTGGAGGATGGATGAAAAGGATATTTTGATATGTTTTGATCCTAAGATGAACCTAAAAAGGTACACTTTTTTTGCTTAGACCTAGGTATTGAAGAGCATGCAAATGCTTCCTAATGACCTTTGTAACCAAGAAATGATTTCATTTGAACATTCATTTTTGGATTTCCAACCAATAATTTTTTTGCTTTGAGGTTGTGAGTCTTCAATCACATATGAAAGTTCATTTTTCTTAGCTTTGCTTAATGTATTTATTTTACCAAAAACACTTTCTTCAATTAGGTTTTCAAACTAAGATGTCCAATGTCTTAATTTCTTCAAACCCCACAAGATATGTTATGTGGAAATTCAATGAACTCAAGGCAAGGGTTTTCCTATTGTTTACTTAAGAAGACAAATTGAGATATAATCCAATGTTTAGAAACCTCTAAGCATGTGAATCCCAAGGGAAAGCAATAACATGTGGATTGAGTCAATTGTATTTGTCCTCAAAAGGGTTTGAAATTTGGATTATGTTAAGTGTTTGTTTTTGAGATGTTTTTGATCAAGCCATGCATTTTGCAACCCAATAACAAGCACAATCCTATGGATGTGTAAGACAATATTTGTTGGATTCCCACTTGGACAAGTCTAGCTACACTTATCCCTAGCAAATGTTTAGATGCTTGACCCCACTAGCTCCCCTCCATGGCACTCACCTATATGGGGCAGCCAAGCATCAACACCCATGAAACTCCCATGGCATGTTTTCCATTTATACTAGAAGACCGTAAAAGTGTGGGGTGGCTTGAGAATGACTGTTCTTGCACTAACAAATAGATAAAAGGATTTTGGAAAATTCTAGCACATGGGTTTTAGTAAGGACTTTCCGTTCGTAGGAGTTGACCCAACGTGGCAAGAGTCCCCTTTTAGATCCATCTTGTCAGAGTCAACCGCGTGATATTGGCATTTCATCCAATATCCACATTTATATCTCAGCTAGAAATACTCTTGGCTTTAGAGTGTTACCGGTTGAGTCATTCCCTTGGGTGAGTACTTTTTCCCCAAGGCAGGCCCTCTAGGATAAACAAAATCGAATGAAGAACAATATTCATAACTCAATCAATCCTTGTATGCAACAAAGAGAGAGAATATATGCAACAAAGCCTCCACTCACACTTGCACAAGATTTTGTTCAATTTTAAGCCCAAATTGAAGTGTGGAGGTGATTGCTTTATCTCATCCCAAAGTCATGAAAAAGGCCTTTTGATTGTCAAGTTCACTATAAAGCGCGAGAGAAGCGCATACATCCTTTTTCAATGGCTTTAGTCTAAGTAAGTCCTCATAAAAACAAAGCAACACTTGTTCTTTTTAGATCCACAAAGCAATATGTGAGTTCATTTTAGAGCACCAAATCACAAGTGAAAGACATTTGTTCAATTTGTTAATCCCATAAAAAAAATCTAGTAAGTTGTTGATCCTAAGATTCTTTTTAATCCTTTTGCAAGAAATAAACAAAAGAACTCTTTTTAAACCCAAATGAAAGCTAGTGTTCTAAGAAAGAAGAAGATGAATTTTTTTTAGAGAAGTGTTGAACAAACACTTAAGTGTTAAAAAACACTTTGATAGGACAAAGTATCATCACCATGCTCCTCCTCCTTTGTTCTCAATTTCCAACCTATAAAGAAGAAAATAGTCAGATTCTGAAAAAACATAGGAATTAAAAAGCAGAAAACAGAGGAAGAAGTAATCATAAATTAAAAGCACGTGCTAAAATTTAAATTCTCCCTTTTACTTTCTCCTAGCGTCGCAACTCATGAAGGCGTCGCTGTTTTTTCTCCTAGCATCACTCTCAAAGCACCGCTGACTGGTAAGCGGTGCTTTGTGTCAGGACAAAGAGCTCGATTGCGTCGCAATTTCACCCAATGTTGGAATTTTTGAAAGCATCAAAGTTTAAGATTTTTTTGAAAACTTCTGCAGATTGGCGAGTCAAGTGGAGGAATTAAGAATTTGAATTTTCTTGGCGGGATGAGTCCAACGGCACTAAAAACAGTGACACTGATGAGCCCGCGGTGCTAAAACAACGACGCTGATGAGGTCGTGTTGCTAAAACAGCGACGCTGATGAGCCCGCGTTGGAATTTCTTGTGTGTCAAGAAAACACATAAATTTCAAGAAATTGTTAGAAATAATGATGTCAAGCCCTCCTTCTAGCGCTAAATGTGTGAACCCTTTTCCTAGTACCTGCAAAACAACATGAATAAACGAGTTAGACAAGGAATTACAAGCTAAAACAAGGATTCCCCATGAAATCCATTTGCAAACTCAAAATAGGAAAGAAATTGGTGAAGAACACAATACAAAAGATAAAACTAGATTTAATCCTAATTAGAGAAGCAAACACTTGATCTCATGGGGGAATTGGTGCCAATTTGATGTGAAAATTGGCCCTTTCCCAATTCCTATGATGAAATCTTCATATGTTGAAGATGATATTGATCCACTTTTGATGAAAGATGAGAATTCCAAGCCAAATCTGCAAAAAGCCTAGCTAAGAATTCAAATGAAGGATGAGAATGGCTAAGTATTTTAGCATGGTAACTTTACAATGTTTGTGGATGATAAAATGAGGAGAGGAGCTCTTCATTTATAGGATTTCAAGATGGATGAATGCCCAAATTTGAGCAATGTGGGACTAACATTCATCCAATGATATGGTGCCACTTGTCAAGCTATGAATGGATGATGGATGTGCAAGATTTGGGGTTTGTGCCAATAAATGCCAATATTTGAAATTCAAATTTGTTGAAATGACATGTAAGAGGGAAGGAAAATGCAATAAATGCCACTTGGCTCAAGGAAAAGGCATGTAAGAAGAAGTTATTGCCTTGTTGGATGTACATGTTGACTTGGAATTTTTGAATTCAAATTGAGAGAATATTCCAAAAGATGCCATGTGAGGAAAATAGAGATTTAATAAATGAATTAAATCTATTTTCATGTGCAACTTGCATTATCTAGAGGATGTAACATGAGATGAGGTTAAATTAATCAAGGGTTAATTAATTTAATAGGAGATTAGATGATGTGACCTATTTGACTTAGATTTATGGATTTATTTAAATCAAATAAGAGAAGAATGTGGCATGAGATTAATTAAATAAGGATTTTGATTTATTTAATTAAAAGGAATGATGTTAGATTAAATCAAATAAGGTTTTAATTTATTTAATTTAATGGATAGACTTTAAGGATTTAATCAAATAAATTGATTATTTAATTAAATAGGGATAATTAGATCAGATGGATTGATTTAATTAACAGAAGGAATTGACTTAATCTGATAAAATGATTTATTCGATTAAGGGATGAAAGTTGATGAATTTAATTAGATAGGGGAATTTGATTAAATGGTTAGACCAAGGGATGATTCAGGAAGAAGTGATGTTAGTAAGTCGGGATCAGATGCACAATGTCAATCAGTATATTTTACATGTCTACAATAGGTTACAATGTTGGAAATGTCTGTAGGAAGTCTTCTATTTCTCAAAACAATCACAAAGTCATTTGTTTTAGATGTAATAACATTGGGCATAAATTACAACAATGCATATTTAATAGAAGGGCAAGTACTTTAAGCATACAAGTGAAAAATTCTTCATTGGAGTGGAGAAGAAAGAGCAATCAAGATGACAAGAAGAGCAATAAAGATGTTTCTGAGAAAACTCCTTGTGCACTCCTTGCACAAGTGTTTCATTCCAGGTCCTAAGAAGAAGAAAAGACTCAGGGGGAGTCTATTATGGTAATATATTTTACCCCTATGGAGTCTAGAATGAGGTATGCCAACATGCATTTTCCATTGGTGGTATAAGAAGTAAATAAATGGTTTTTAAATGCCAATATTTCATTATGCTTATTATGATTGAATAGTGTGATTTATTTTTGTTGACGTGAAAGAGATACAGGCTGTATATGTTTACTAAGACTGCTTGAATGTTAATTACTGAAAGATATTATTGATGGTGTGATGCTCAAGTCTTTGAAATGGTGTGTTCATAAGTTCTGAGGATAGTGAGTCATGGGCATGAAATATTGAGTGATTCAAATTTTTGTTCAATGTTTTTAAAAGAGCTGCTTCAAAAAGTGGTTATACAGTTAGATGACATGACTTAGGTTCAGTTTAAACATAAATATATTTAGCTTGAATGGATTTTTTGAGTATAAATTTTGAGCATGCTTTGAGGTCTTGAGAGATTTCCAGGCTGAGATGATCTTTGTGTATTCCTTATGGAGCCAAAAATTCTAAAGGTCCGCTATGAGTTAGAAGTTGATATTGAGGAGTAATGCAGCCTTAAGAAGTATTTTTTCCTCTTATTTGTATCTATGAACATAATATGAAAGAAGTGCTACAACAATTATCTCGTGTGAGAAACCCTAAATATTCTTTTATGGTTGAAAGTGTGATATTGGGAAGTTGAGCTGCTCATTCGTGATATTTATTTCTATATGTGTCAGAATGATATATGAACAAAAGATTGTATGAAGTCTTTGAATACAAATGATCAACTCAAGTCATGTTTCTATCAGAGGAATTGCAGAGTTGAGTTGTTGGGAGGTCTGGTTATAATATTATGTGCTCTATATAATGTCTGAAAGCATTAAAACCTGAGTGGAGGTCTATTCATTATTTTTCTTTTATGGATTTTTGGAAATGATCTTGCAAGGAGATGTGTTGTACAAGTGAAAGTTGTGAATCAATTTGGCATCTCCCATATATTATTTGGTATCAAAAAGATGAATTTGTCCTCATGATTGAGATAGTACACAAGAAAAAAAATATGCCTTGATGTTTCTTCGGGTTTTTAATCTTCATGAGAATGTTTTAGTAACTGTGTATTATTGATCACATTTGAGTCTTTGCTCATCTGCAATGCAGTTTACAAATGGAGTGGTGAATTGCTAGTATGCTTGCAATGGATTGAAAGTGTTTTTCAATGGCCCATTTGGATTATTTAACAGTGCTCTTGTTTCCTGAGAAAAGGAGTAATGATATAAGTTTTGATATATCTATGTATGCAGCTTCTTTGTAAAGGGAACTTGTTTCTATATGTTCTTATTTCCAACTCTCTTATATTTTCATTTGCTGCACTATCACTCTTGTTGCCAATTAGATTTGCACCCTGTTGAATGCAATATTCAACAATCTACTGAAACATGAAAACCTTCTTCAAATGTGGGTGATCTGAACGAAGAAGGAATCTCTAGAGTGAGCTGGTTCTCTGAATGATTAACTTTATTCTAAGACTTCTGAGGAAAGGGATAGAAAGATAACTGAAATGCAAAACTATGACCTAAAATGAACTTCAGGACTTGATAATAACTTAATGATGATTTTGATCTCTTCCTCACAAACAACTTTCAGAAAGACACAAAACTCACAACCTCTCATGAACAATTAATACATAAATAATTAGCATGAAAACCTAACTTGAAGTACAACATGCAACCTATATTTTGAACTTTCTACACCAAGAATTACAGTCTTAGGACATAACAAGGACTCTATGAACAGAAATCACAAGATAACATCAAATTGAAACTGCAAGTAAACACAGAATTGAGAAGTAGGAATTTTGTCTTTATTCAACTGAAGGAGAATGCCATAATCTGAAATTGAGTACAAAAGGGTTCACAAGCTCAAATATGTGTATGAGCAGGAACTAAAATATGAATTGAGAAGAGATAAAAAAAACTAAGTCTCTTCATAATATATCACCCAAGAAACCTCAATCCGAGCTCACAAAGAAGCTCAAGGAAAAAAGCTTCAAACTATCTCAAAAATTGCATAAAAGCAGAAGAAATCATACTACTTTTATGACCAAACTGTAAAGCCTCTAAAAATAGGCTAAATCTTCTGTAAAAGCCAAAAAAACACCTTATCTCTCCAAGATAAAGCACAAACTCGACCAAGAGGAAAATGCCAATATAATCTGCTAATAATAGCATGAAATCATAAAACAATTAATAAAAGATTGCTTTATGCCTCTGCTTTACAAGATTTGCAGATTTTTGCCATTCGTCTATTATTTGCAATTTAAAGATTGCTAAATCTTTTGCAAAAAAAAAATACAACCTTATCTCCCCAATCTATAATTCTTGATTTTCTTCAAAAATCATAAAATATATCTCTAATCTATATCCTAATTGATTTTCTCAAAACCCATTGATAATAATTAAAGGCTTCACTTAAAGGCCTAAAGTCTTCAAATAATTCATTAAATAAAAAAAAGACTTAGGAAAAAATTATAACATGAACCTCTTCATAGTTCAACCCAGGGCATGAATAAGACACAAAAGGATATTCTAAAAATTATAATCTTAAATGAAAAGGACCATTTTCAAATTAGGGCATGAAGAAGACAAAAACAAAAGCAAAACCCTAAATTTGGGTCATTTGCAATTGGCGACTTTGGGGAAATTACTTTGCAAGCAACGCCGCCAACATAGGGTTTGAAATGAGACTTCATTCATGCCTCCTCTCTTCTTGATTATGGTCACAATCGACCTCCACAGCTCAGATTAAGCATTATCTCCTCTATGCTATGCATTTTTAGCTTCTTTGATGAGAAAATGGCCCCATAATTCATGGCCTTGATACAATCTTTTGATGCATTTGTGGTTTTGCGTTTCCTCCTTCTATTTTGTGTTCTTGGCCGCCATACTTGAGCTTGACCAGGGCGTTTGTGAGCTCCATTAGAGTTAGGCATGCCATTTCACTTCTCCACTGGCCACCATTGGAGTTTACTATCCTTTCCAGCCGCCATGATTGAGCTCGACCATGCATTGGGAGCTTAGTGAGAGCTTTGGCTGCTGCCTCCTCATCCTCAATGGGCAAGCAATGGTAAGCTTTTGTCTCTCTATTATTCCTTATCTCCAGATTTTGATTTAAACTCTACAACCTCGAATGGTTTCCATACCTTAAGTGGCTTTGTAATTGAGAATTCCTTCCACATTTGGGTCGCGCCATGAAAGCACAACTGGTACTTATAATCTATATCTTGATGTAAAACCCTTACATGGGTGACCTTGATTCTTAAAGGAAATCTTTATTTGTCTTCCTATCTTGAAAACCCCCTATGGGTTTAACTGAAAGCTGTAAGAACTTCATTCTGACAAGAAACCTAAATATGGGTATTTAAGAAAAAATGAAGAAACTCTTTGTCTCTGGAATAAATTTGCTCATCTTTGCATTTTGAATTCGAGTACTCCTATGGATATCCTTTATTTGAAGCACAAAACTGTATCTTTGGCCAAAATCCAATGTGGGTATCCATTATTTTTACTAAATATGCATTTAACAAAACACTCATATGGGTATTATTCTAGAAACCATAATAAGTCCACATTTGAATTTGGACTCATCATGTGGGTTTTTCCATTTTCTGAAAGAGGTTGCTTACTCTTGAAATTTGGATTAAAATCAACATGGTATTTGTGAGGCACATGCATTTTCTGAATCTGAATATATCACTATTGATCACCCACACATGGGTTATGACTGTAAGCGAACCCCTATCCTACTGTTCTGATAAAAATACCCATATGGGTAAGTTGGAAACGATGATAATCTATACACTTAACTTGGAACCCTAAAGTGGGTATTCGTTGTTTGTGAAGAAAATGCACCCCTTTTGTATTCCAACTTTGATTCATGATAATTTTACTTCCTTTTCACTTTCAGTTGCAAAACTTAGACATGTCATTCGTATTATTCACCTTTCAGCATATGGGTGTTCTTAAAATGAATGAAATTGTTCATTTAATCATTTGATAAACTGGGCTTGACCCACCCCTTATTTCTGCATTTTGTGAAACATATTCCTGAAATCCTTACCATATAAGTTCATTTGAGTATTGTTGATCTTCAAAATTTTCATTATTTCTAAGAGAGGAGGAATTACTAGCACTTGAAACTCACCTATGAAGCCTTCTCCACTTTGATAGTCATGGACATTCTATCCTTCTTACACTCAAAACTAGAAAACAATGAAAGATATATATTATTTTTGTATGTATATGTTGAGTTGGGGTTTTAGAAGCCCAAGACTTCTCTCCTTTAAAGCTTAAATAAGATTTTGTATCTCTTCATTCCCCTTGTGCAATGACAGCTGCACATTTTATGGCTTTTTCTCTCATATATCTCTCTTTGCTTGCACACAAGACCATGTGAGTCTCAAATTTTCCTTCAAATTTAGCTGTTGTGAAGGCCTAAGAAGCTTGCTCTTCCATGTGCTTGTTTACCATTCTCACATAACATGATACTGTCTTCATTTACCCTTGACTTTTGCTAAGAGTAGCCCATAGTTCACTACACATATGTTGTCTTTATGAGATGATCATTCATTGCACTGTAAAGAAAATTGTTGTAATGATGAAACTCATAAAAATATATACACTTGGACAACATGAGTTCACTTAAATAGTTGCATCATGAATACTCTGAATTCTTTGTACTGTTTCAATGGCTGCACATTGTGCATTGCAAACTCACCTTTAATAAAAAAAATTGGAGCTCCCTTGCTCCTTCAATGATCAAAAAGGCATACAACTACTGCCCCTCATGTTAGCATGCTCTCATTGGGGAATTTGCATTATTACACATGGAGCTTCACTACTGTTGATTGAAACACTACTTGTATGCAGAAAATGCACTCAATTTTCATTCTTTACCATAGTTCTATTTGCGTTGTGAGCATAGAACTATGTAATAAGATTCTCCTCTATGCTTTAATATTAGAATGCCATAAAAAAAAAACTCGAAGTCTTTACAAGCTACCTTCATTGATGATGCGATCTCTTATCAGCCCACTTGTAATGAATAAGGGCAGCATGCCGAGCTCTACCCTTGTGGGAGCCCATTTTTCTCCACATGCTTGGTCTTCAAATAAAAATCAGCTTCGTGATTTTCCCTATACCTACACAAAGAAACAAACCAAGTTAGCATAAAAATAAGATATGATGATCATGATGTTTCTCCTTCAGTTCACTTCTTCCGTACTTTTCTTGATTGTTTCAATGCACGATTGATAGTAGGCTGCATTATTGTTGGTGATTTATATAGGTATCTTCGTAATTGGAGCCTCTGACATCCCTATTTTCTTTCTTGCAAGTCAACGGAGCTCGAGAAGACAATGGTGCACAATTTTAGCATCAACCATCGACCAATTAGGTAATGATGATTATGTTGTTACTTATGTGATTTCTTCTTTCACATCTTCCATAGTGTAGTGTGCTAGTAATGATGCACTGTGACAGTCTATCCATGACTTGTGTGGAAATTTGATTTTCATCCTATGCTTTTCATTTTGAAAAGAAAATTCATTTTAATGAAATGTTGTAATATCATGTGAATTATTGCAATCAAATGAAGCTATGTAAATATGGATCACTTTATGAAATAATGAAAGCAATATGAAATGCTTTATTATTGTATGCTCAATTTTGTACTTCATTTAATTGTAAAGCATTGAATAGCACTTCTGAAACTCGGTTTCCTTCTTTTAATGCACGACTATCACTTGAAGAACAATGAATCAATTAAGATGTAAACAAAATTCAAGCATAACACAAAAATAACTGTAACTTCACCCTTAAATATAACAGTATTCAGCCAGCTCCACCAATTGAGCTATAGTGAAAAATTGGTAAAATTTTGGCGATTTTTGCTAAATGCTTGCTTGCTAAGCATACATCAACTGCCTTAGAACACTCCATTGGGCATAGAGTCAAATCTTCCCCCTCTTGAAACTCAGAAACTTGAACAACAACACTCCAAACAGAAGCAAAACTACTGAAATAAATGCGCGGAATGTACTTATTTGTTGAATGTACTAACTCTAACCTACTCTAACCAGCCAAAGTAGCTGGTCAAACAAAACCATTCACAGGATGGGTGAAATAACACCCCTTTTTAATTAGCAACTGATGCATTACATGATTATGTATCATTGAGAAAACATGAAACACAAGTAGATGTTCAATAGACTGTTGCAGTGTTTCATAAAAAACACAAAGAAACCTACTTGCAGTTTGAAAATGATCATGCATATTACTGCCATGAACTAGGCAAGTGAGCTAAACTTGATCGCCTTCAGCTGCAATTCCAAAAATTGCTTCTTGTTTGATTACATCCTCATACTTGGGTACAAGCACGACCTCAGGTACTTCAGTAGCCTCCGAACTGGCTAAGCATCCGATGGGGTAGCCTCTCGAAATGACAAAGGTTGAATTTCTATTATTGACCTTCTGATGAAAATTTTGAAGAGTAGTATTGAGACTCTGCTCTTGTTCAACCTGAACAATGGTTGCATGCAACTTAATCTCTTGAATACTCGAATCAAAATTTTCCTTTTCAATGGAGGAAGGAAAATGTCCAAACAATGAGACAACCTCTTCTAGCACGTTTTCTATCAATATGACAACCTTTGGCTCTTTCCTATACCAGAAAGGAAGCTGCTCATAATCTTCATTATTACTCAAAGAAAGACACTCCAAATCAGGCTTGTCTTCCTCAACCTCATGTTGCTGACTTATGACCAGATTTGTGCCTTCCTCATTATGCTCAACAAAATATGGAAGATCGTCAAATGAAGCTATGTAATCATGACTCACCTCACCATTTCCCGGGCCTCTTCAGGCTGTTGTCCGGATTCTTGAACTTGTAACTTGACAACTAATTGCTTTTGACTTTCAATCTCTTCATCATCACTGTACCAGCTATATACTTCAAAGTAATTATCAATATCTTGTTGTTGTACCTAGTCATTGCTCTCTAGAATCTGCTCTTGCCCTTGATTTGTAGCTACTATGGACGTGAGCATTCCTTCCTCAACTTGGTTCACGAAATAAGGCAACTCATTAGCGAAAACATTCAAAGATTCCTTAGGGGATGGTTTCTCCTATTGAATCTGTTGCTGTAAATGATAAGCTACCAAATCCGAACGCAACAGGTTTACCTTTCCAAGCTCCTCAATGAAGGGTAAAGTATTTTGATCAGAGGGGTCACCCATGGATTCTTTAGGTGAAGAAACCTAGGGAAATTCTTGGGTTTCTTGCAATGAAGACTACTGCTCAAGGGGTTGATCCGCAATTGTACTAGGTGGGCTATAATCATTTCCCTCAACTTGCAAGGAATGAAAGCTTTGGAAATGTGGGATTTCAGTTTTAAGAGGTTGGTCTAGGGAGTCTAAAGATCTATGCTTCCTAAAACTTGGTATTTCTACTTTAGATATGCTAGGAAGCTCACCCTGTGTAAAGCTTGGAAATTGATACTTACCAAACTTCACCCGAATAGGATGTTCTGAAATGGCAGGAATTGTTTGGGCTTCATGCCTTTGAAACTGGGCAAGCAGAATATTTTTTTCTGTAGTTACTTCCCTCTCCAAATCCTCCTCAAACTATGTTCTTTGGATTTCTAATTCCTACTCATAAAGATAGGCTTCGTAAGCTAGCTCCTCCTGGTGCTGACTATATTCATGCTACTTCTTGATCTCCTCTAGCTGGCTCATGCAATCAAGCAATGTGCTCTTTATACTTGCAATCCCCTCCTGCTGATCTATTTCATTCATTTTCCTTTCATAGTTTAGCCTTATTTCTCTAAAGCTCAAATCTTGAATATCTTGGGACTGATTTTGAACACACGAGGGCTGAGATGAAAGATGGGTAGGGGGGTGGTTGGCAACTATACTGTACATGTTGTTTTTGAAAAAACATGGAGTTGAAACCAACAACATGATTATGTGGATATAGCTAATATGAATATGAGTAAGCAGGATTTTCAAGACTTTCATGATATGACGGATGGTATGACGTATTATGATGAAACAATGACATGCTTGCTTATTTAAAGACTCAAAAAAGGAAAAAATTAGAATATTTAAGAGCATACCAACACTTGATCATTCCAAAACCAAAAAAAGCTTTTTGGAGTCGCCATGGTGTTTGATGATTTTGCCTCCAAAGACTGATAATTCTGAAGGGGACACCCAACCCTTCAGTATGTGTACTTTTGTGTATTGTTCACATTGGATTGCTTTGAAAGTTAGAGAACAGAGTCGCCAGGTATATTGAAATGAGCCTCCAAAAGGCTGAATAACTTGCTACATACACCAACAACTTTAAAAGGTTAAAACTTCTCTGAAATTGCTTTTCAGGGTCCCACCGGGAATGCCAAAAACTGTTTTCAATTAGATTTGCACCCTGCTGAATGCAATATTCAGCAATCTACTGAAACATGGAAACCTTCTTCAAATGTGGGTGATCTGAATGAAGAAGGAATCTCCAGAGTGAGTTGGTTCTTCAAATGATTAACTTTATTCTAAGACTTTTGAGGAAAGGGATAGAAAGATAACTGAAATGAAAAACTACGACCTAAAATGAACTTCGAGACTTGATAATAACTTAATGATGATTTTGATCTCTTCCTCACAAACAACTTTCAGAAAGACACAAAACTCACAACCTCTCATGAACAATTAATACATAAATAATTTGCATGAAAACCTGACTTGAAGTACAACATGCAACCTATATTTTGAACTTTCTACACCAAGAATTACAGTCTTAGGACATAACAAGGACTCTGTGAACATAAATCACAAGATAACATCAAACTGAAACTGCAAGTAAACACAAAATTGACAAGTAGGAATGTTGTCTTTATTCAACTAAAGGAGAATGCCATAATCTGAAACTAAGTACAAAAGGGTTCACAAGCTCAAATATGTGTATGAGCAGGAACTGAAATCTGAACTGAGAAGAGAAAAAAAACACAAAGTATCTTTAGAATATATCACCCAAGAAACCCTAATCCGAGCTCACAAAGAAACTCAAGGAAAAAAGCTTCAAACTATCTCAAAAACTGCATAAAAGCAGAAAAAAGCATACTACTTTTATGACCAAACTGTACAGCCTCTAAAAATAGGTTGAATCTTCTTTAAAAGCCAGAAAAACACCTTATCTCTCCAAGATAAAGCGCAAACTCAACCAAGAGGAAAATGCCAATATAATCTACTAATAATAGCAAGAAATCATAAAACAATTAATAAAAGATTGCTTTATGCCTCTGCTCTACAAGATTTGTAGATTTTTACCATTCGTCTATTATTTGCAATTTAAAGATTGCTAAATATTTTGCAAAAAACAAATACAACCTTATCTCTCCAATCTATAATTCTTGATTTTCTTCAAAAATCATAAAACATATCTCTAATCTTTATCCTAATCGATTTTCTCAAAACCCCTTGATAATAATTAAAGGCTTCACCTAAAGGCCTAAAGTCTTCAAATAATTCATTAAATAAAACAAAGACTTAGGAAAACCTTATAACATGAACCTCTTCATAGTTCGACCTAGGGCATGAATAAGACACAAAAGGATATTCTAAACATTATAATCTTAAATGAAAAGGACCATTTTTGAATTAGGGAATGAATAAGACAAAAACAAAAGAAAAACCCTAAATTTGAATCATTTGCAATTGGTGACTTTGGGGAAATTACTCTGCAAGCAACACTGCCAACATAGGGTTTGAATTGAGACTTCATTCATGCCTCCTCTCTTCTTGATTCTGGTCACAATCGGCCTCCACAGCGCAGAGTAAGCATTATCTCCTTTATGCTATACATTTTTGGCTTCTTTGATGAGAAAATGGCCCCATAATTCATGGCCTTGATACAATCTTTTGATGCATTTGTGGTTTTGCATTTCCTCCTATTTTGTGTTCTTGGCTACCATACTTGAGCTTGATCTGGGCATTTACGACCTCCATTAGAGCTAGGCGTTCCATTTCACTTCTCCACTAGCCACCATTGGAGTTTACTATCCTTTCCAGCTGCCATGATTAAGCTCGACCATGCATTGGGAGCTTAGTGAGAGCTTTGGCCACTACCTCCTCATCCTCAATGGGCAAGCAATGGTAAGCTTTGCTCTCTCTATTATTCCTTATCTCTATATTTTGATTTAAACTCTGCAACCTCAAATGGTTTCCATACCTCAAGTTTCTTTGTAACTGAGAATTCCTTCCACATTTGGGCCGCACCATGAAAGAACAACTGGTACTTATAATCTGTATCTTGATGTAAAACCCTTACATGGATGACCTTGATTCTGAAAGGAAATATTTATTTGTCTTCCTGTCTTGAAAGCCCCATATGGGTTTAGCTGAAAATTGTAAGAACTTCATTCTAACAAGAAACCCAAATATGGGTATTTAAGAAAAAATGAAGAAAATCTTTGTCTTTGGAATAACTTTTTTCATCTTTGCATTTTGAATTCGAGTACTCCTATGGATATCCTTTATTTGAAGCAAAAAATTTTAACTTTGGCCAAAATCCAATGGGGGTATCCATTATTTTGAATAAATCTGCATTTAACAAAACACTTATATGGGTATTATTCTAGAAACTATAATAAGTCCACATTTGAATTTAGACTCATCATGTGGGTTTTTCCATTTTCTGAAAGAGGTTGCTTACTCTTGCACTCTTGATTAAAATCAACATGGTATTTGTGAGGCACATGTATTTTCTGAATCTGAATATATCACTGTTGATCACCCACACATGGGTTATGACTGTAATAGAACCCCTATCCTACTGTTCTGATAAAAATACCCATATGGGTAGGCTGGAAACGATGAAAATCTATACACTTAACTTGGAACCCCAAAGTGGGTATTTGTTGTCTATGAAGAAAATTCACCCCTTTTGTATTCTAGCTTCGATTCATGATAATTTTACTTCCTTTGCATTTCAGTTGCAAAACTTAGACATTGCATTCGTATTATTCACCTTTCAGCATATGGGTGTTCTTACAATGAAGGAGAACTGTTCATTTAATCATTTGAAAAAATGGGCTTGACCCACCCCTTATTTCATCATTTTGTGAAACATATTCCTGAAATACTCACCATATGAGTTCATTTGAGTATTGTTGAGCTTCAAAATTTTCATTATTTCTAAGAGAGAAGGAATTACCAGCACTTGAAACTCACCAATGAAGCCTTCTCCACTTTGATAGTCATGGCCATTCTATCCTGCTTACACTCAGAACTAGAAAATAGTGAAAGATATATATTATTTTTGTATGTATATGTTGAGTTGGGGTTTTAGAAGCCCAAGACTTCTTTCCTTTAAAGCTTAAATAAGCTTTTGTATCACTTCATTCCCCTTGCGCAATGACAGCTGCACAGTTTATGCCTTTTTCTCTCATATATCTCTCTTTGCTTGCACACAACACCATGTGAGTCTCAAATTTTCCTTCAAAATTTAGCTTTTGTGAAGGCCTAAGAAGCTTGCTCTTCCATGTGCTTGTTTACCATTCTTAGATAACATGATGTTGTCTTCATTTACCCTTGAATTTTGCTGAGAGTAGCCCATATTTCACTAAGCATATGATGTCTTTATGAGATGATCATTCATTGCATTGTAAAGAAAATTGTTGTGTGATGATGAAACTCATAACTTCTATCCACTTGGAAAGCATGACTTCACTTAAATATATGCATCATGAATACTCTGAATTCTTTGTACTGTTTGAATGGCTGCACATTGTGGATTGCAAACTCACCTTTTATAAAAAAAAAGTAGAGCTCCCTTTCTCCTTCAATTATCAAAAAGGCATACAACTACTGCGCCTCATGTTAGCATGATCTGATTTGGGAATTTGCATTATTACACATGGAGCTTCACTACTGTTGATTAAAACACTCCTTGTATGCAGAAAATGCACTCAAATTTTCATTCTTTACCATAGTTCTATTTGCGTTGTGAGCATAGAACAATGTAATAAGATTCTCCTTTGTGCTTTAATATCAGAATGCCATAAAAAAAAAAATTCAAAGTCTTTACAAGCTACCTTCATTGATGATGCGATCTCTTATCAACCCACTTGTAATGAATAAGGACAGCATGCCGAGCTCTACCCTTGTGGGAGCCCATTTTTCTCCACATGCTTGGTCTTCAAATAAAAATCAGCTTCGTGATTTTCCCTATCCCTGCACAAAGAAACAAACCAAGTTAGCATAAAAACAAGATATGATGATCATGATGTTTCTCCTTCAGTTCATTTCTTCCTTACTTTTCTTAATTATTTCAATGCACAATTGATAGTAGGCTACATTATTGTTGGTGATTCATATAGGTATCTTCATAATCAGAGCCTCTGACATCCCTCTTTTCTTTCCTGCAGGTCAACGGAGCTCGAGAAGACAAAGGTGTACCATTTCAGCGTCGACCATCGGCCAATTAGGCAATGATGATTATGTTGCTACTTATGTGATTTCTTCTTTTGCATCTTCCATAGTGTAGTGTGCTAGTAATGATGCACTGTGACAGTCCCATCCACAGCTTGTGTGGATATTTGATTTGCATCCTATGGTTTTCATTTTGAAAAGAAAATGCATTTTAATGCAATGTTGTAATATCGTTTGAATTCTTGAAATCAAATGAAGCTATATAAATATGGATCACTTTATGAAATAATGAAAGCAATATGAAATGCTTTATTATTGTATGCTTAATTATGTACTTCATTTAATTGTAAAGCATTGAATAGCACTTCTGAAACTCGGCTCCCTCCTTTTAATGCACGACTATCACTTGATGAACAATGAATCAATTAAGATGAAAAAAACACTCAAGAATAACACAAAAATAACTGTAACTTCACCCTTAAATATAACAATATTCATCTAGCTCCACCAATTGAGCTATAGCAAAAAAATGGTCAAATTTTGGTGATTTCCGCTAAATGCTTGCTTGCTAAGCATAGATCAGTTGTCTTAAAACACTCCATTGGGTGCAGAGTCAAATCTTCCCCTTCTTGAAACTCAGAAACTTGAATAGCAACACTTGAAACAACAGCAAAACGAAACGAAACAGAACTGAAAGAAAACTAACAGGCCCTGATGGCCAATAGAACATGCGCAACAACGCTTAGGGAAAGCAAAAATACTGAAAGTAAATGTGTGGAACACACTTATTTTCTGAATGTACTACTCTAACCTACTCTAACTAGCCAAACTAGCTGGTCAAACAAAACCATTCACAGGCTGGGTGAAATAACACCCCTTTTTAATTAGCAACTGATGCATTACATGATTATGTATCATTGAGAAAACATTAAACACAAGTAGATGTTCAATAGACTGTTGCAACGTTTCATAAAAAATGCAAAGAAACCTACTTGCAGTTTGAAAATGATCATGCATATCACTGCCATGAACTGGGCAAGTGAGCTGAACTTGATTGCCTTCAGCTGCAATTCCAAAAATTGCTTCTTGTTTGATTGCATCCTCATACTTGGGTACAAGCCCGACCTCGGGTACTTCAGTAGCCTCCGAATTGGCTAAGCATCTGATGGGGGAGCCTCTCAAAATGACAAAGGTGTAATTTCTATTATTGAGCTTCTGATGAAAATTTTGAAGAGTAGTATCGAGACTCTGCTCTTGTTCAACCTGAACAATGCTTGCATGCAACTTAATCTCCTGAATACTCGAATCAAAATTTCCCTTTTCAATGGAGGAAGGAAAATGTATAAACAATGAGACGGCCTCTTCCAACACACTTTCTATCAATATGACAACCTTTGGCTCTTTCCTACACTAGAAAGGAAGCTGCTCATAATCTTCATTATTACTCAAAGAAAGACACTCCAAATCAGCCTTGTCTTCCTCAACCTCATGTTGCTGACTTTTGACTAGATCTGTGCTTTCCTCATTATGCTCAAAAAAATATGGAAGATCGTCAAATGAAGCTATGCAATCATGACTCACCTCACCATTTACTGCCTCTTTAGGCCACTGTCCGGATTCTTGAACCTGCAACTCAACAACTAATTGCTTCTGACTTTCAATCTCTTCATCATCAATGTACCAGCTACATACTTCAAAGTAATTATCGATATCTTGTTGTTGTACTTGGTCATTGTTCTCTAGAATCTGCTCTTGCCCTTGATTTGTAGCGACTGCGGATGTGAGCATGCCTTCCTCAACTTGGTTCATGAAAGAAGGCAGATCATTAGTGAAAACATTCAAAGATTCCTCAGGGGATGGTTTCTCCTATTCAATTTGCTACTACAAATGATAAGCTACCAAAGTCAAATGCAACGGGTTTAACTTTCCAATCTCCTCGATGAAGGGTAAAGTATTTTGATCAGAGGGTTCACCCATGGATTTTTTAGGTGAAAAAATCTAGGGAAATTCTTGGGTTTCCTGCAATGAAGATTGTTGCTCAAGGGGCTGTTCCACAGTTGTACTAGGTGGGCTATAATCATTTCCCTCAACTTGCAAGGAATGAAAGCTTTGGAAATGTGGGATTTCAGTTTTAAGAGGTTGGTCGGACAGGAAGTCTAAAGATCTATCCTACCTAAAACTTGGTATTTTGAATGGTTTGTCCTTGATGTCAAAATATCTTTCAGTTGGTTCTCTTTGGTGACAATCTTAGATTGGAGTTTTATGCATTATTATGGTACATATTTAATGACAAATTTGATTATATGGCTTATTGGTCTTGGAATTTAGTGGACAGTTCTATGGCTTTGAGTTACTTTCAGATTTGTCATTTCTTTATGGTACTGATCAGTTTGAGCTTCATGCAGATACAAGTTATCTCATTCGTACATGTATTTGGATTATGCTATTGGTTTTCAGATTCATGGCTCTTTTCAATTTTTAGAATTTTGAACTTGGTACTTATCATGTTCAGGTATATTGATTCATGGTTTACTTAGGTTGAGTTGGTATATCATTGATGATCTTGGAACATATTGGTTCAATATTTCTTTATATTGCTCCATCTTAGGAAAATTGATTATTGTGTTAATTGCTCCTTGAAGCTTGGTTTAGTGACTTTATTCACTCATGATTTTAAACCCATCTTGTTCTCACATTTTTTATTTGATGGCATTTATTGGCACTCATGGAATTTTTTTTACTTTTGGCATCATTTTTTAAAATGACTAATTTGCAATGATATCAAGCCTTATTGCATTAGTAAATCACTTTGGTTAAAGTCATATTGAAATTTTCATCGACTACCATCATATATCTTTTAGCATTGTCTCCTATGTGATCATTAAGTCAAAGTCATGGCATTCTTTGAAGTACTTTGACTCATATTTTGGTCTATAATGTGGTGGGAATATTTGGATAGGTTGATTAAAAAATATTAAGGTAATATTGTGGTCAACATCATTGGACAATGAACTCAAAAATATTTTGAGTTGTTTATTATTATGTTTTTGACATGGTGTGGACTCAAAATCACATTATATTTTAGTAAAGTCATCAAATGGGTGTGAAAAAAAGTTAGGGAAAAGTGTGTTTTTCTTTGTGCTATCATATTGGCTGGGTATGGAACCCTAGCTGTTGCCATGTAAGATTGGTTCTTGGATTTTCTTGCTACTCTTTACTCTCCAACTAGTTGTAATGGTTGTAACAGGTTGCTAGTATAATGTGGATACTATGTTTGGAGTGTTTTTGGCTGTAAGTTCGATTGAAGCTGAAAAAAAATGTGGGAATCACATATGGTCAGCCATGACTAATGGTATAGACTCAAAATGGTATTTGTTTGAATTTTAATCTGCATATTCAGGTAACACGTTTTATCATTCAATGATTTCTATCTGCAAAATGACATGTTACTGGTCTTCTTTTGTTAAATTCAGCAAGGTATTAGCATCTTTTTTGCTTGGCTAGAGTCAATGCATTTTAGTTATAGCTGAAATAGTATATGGGTTGATAAAATAATAAAGAAATAAGTGGGCATCTCTGTTAGTCACTGCATTATATGATTTCAATCATTTTCTAGCTGTGATCATATTCATTTGTTTCTATCTGCATATCAATGTTTATTTCAGAATCTTGTTGTCAAAATTTTTGCATTAACTCAAAACCTTCATTGATGACTCTTAAAAGCAAAAAATTCATTTTACATTGAGGGTTTATGAGATTAAGACAATAGGTAGTCGTGCCTTTTGAAAAAATTGTCAGTGTCATTAGAAATCTCTTCATTCATTGCAAAAATTATTGTTTTCAGCTTATGGGTATTTTAAAATAAAAGTTTGAGAATATGGGTTATCTAAAAATAGCTTCAGAATGGTGTCTATCTTGAGATTAATTGCATTTGATTAGGGTTTTTGTAAAAGAAATTGCAGATTTGAAGAAGATCCTTTATTTATTCTTGTCAAAGCATTGATATGACTTTGTCAAAGTTTCTACTGCCTATTGCACAGGCGTTACTCTTGCAGACATTCATTCACTGGAATCATTTTCCTAAAAATAGAAAGGAGGTTATAGATTCTCCTTTGACCTCAAATTCTTTGAAGACTCTTTTGACGGACTTACTTGAAAATGCATATAAAAATAGTGTTGTCAACACTATGATACTTCTAGTTATCATTCTGAGATATTATTACTGGTTGTATCAAGAAATGTATTGAAAAAGCTCTGTAATACAAAAATCGAAAAACATGATGTAGAGCAAATTTGTAATTCTTCTCTATGTAATATTTTAAGGAATCAATAGTTGGATTCTTAGGGTATTAAAGGTAGATGAGAAAATTGAGTTTTATGAGCTTAACTAAAAACAGGGAGATCCTCTGAGATATTATTATTGTTAAGAAATATAATTTGAGGGATTGGTGCTCCTTAAGATTGATGTCTATAAATCAGGGGTTGGTTCTCCTTGAGTTGGTGCTTAAAAATTAGCCTGTAAGGTATTGTAAGCAGTGGTTTTTGAAGTTAAGCTAGTGAGGCAGTTTAGGAGTGGTTTTTCTACCCCAGGAGGGTTTTCCACTCGGAAAATTCTTTGTCTTATGGTCTCTTTGTTTTGATGTCATAATGCTTCTTGATTGTGATAATTTTGTAAGTAATTGTTCTTATTAGTCTGAGCATTGTTGAATGTTAGTTTCCTCATCTCTAAAAATGGTTATATCAAAACGTCTTGCAAAGTGTTCTATCATTGTTGAAAGTTCTGATTCAATAGAAAGTATAAAAGTATTCATCTGATTCATAGCTCAAGAATTGTTATAATGTGTTTAAAGTTTTTTTCTTATCTTGTCTCATTATGTTGCACTGTTGTTGCAGTGTCTTATAAAGTTGCATTGAAATCAGTGGGTTAAGAAGTGTTTTAGTAATGTTGGTCTTCATTTACATAGTCTTATGAGTTGCACCTATATTGTCATCATGCTTTTATTGTTAAACATGGTCAGTCACAATTGTTTTGATAAATGCACAATATCTCTCTCAAATCATATTGGCATAAGTTGTCTAATGGACTTAGTTGATGCTGTCATATCTTTCTTTACCCCTTTTCATAAATGCTTTCAAAGTGATTACTCTTCTATGTTGTTGATAGAAAGGTTATCATAATTAAAAGTCTTGGTTGAAGTTGAAAAAATTTTAGACACTGATTCACCCCCCCTCTCAATGTCTATCCATAACTCCAACATCTTCACAATAGTGTTTTCACTTGATGCATTCAATGTTTTCAACCCAAGAGTCTTCATGATGTTTCTATACTTTAAACCCCACATTATTTGAACAAATAGTTGACATCTTGTGGTCTCATTTAGCCTTTCAAAGAAGATTTTCCAAATCTTATCAACATATCTTCTACAAGTGCATTATGGAATCTTACCTTCCATGTGCTACAAAATATCCTCATCAATATTAATCAAAACTTTGGATTTCTACACAAAATTCTAAGTGGTGTTCTCCTAGGTACATACATCTCAACATTAGCAATTTCATCAATATTTAATGGAGGTGGGCTAGATTGTGTACCTTCAATCAAGGGTGGAGTAGAATAAATACCTTGATCTTCACATGGGGATGATGGAATACCTTCTTCATCAAATTCGAGAGATGATGTACTCTCAACTTGAGATGCGGTGGATGATGTCCAACCATATTCACTTGCGGTAGATGGTGTCCCTCTATATTTTCTTGTGCTTAATGGTGTCCCTTCGTATTCACTTGTGGTAGAGGGTGTCTCAAACTACAGTATCTGCATTGGTCCTAGCATGATGCTTTCACATTTGTTCCCTTTGTGCTGCCAATTTCTTTTCTCTTTTTGACAGTTGAGGTTCCTCTTCAATTGGATTGTTTTTGTCAATCATTTCCTATTTATTCTTTTCATGATATGTCACCACCCATTCTCTCTCTTGTTCTTTGAAGGTTTCATACTCTTCATCTGTTAGTTTCTTCCTTGTTCATTTATTCATTTCATACTCTCTCCCACTATCTCCCACCCTCTCTCTCACCCTCTCCCACTCTCTCCCACTCTCTCCCTCCCTATCTCCCACTCTCCCACTCTCCCACACTCTCTCCCACTCCATCCCACTCCCTCCCACCCTCTCCAATTCCTCCTCCCACCTCCCACTCTCCCACTTTTATCCAACTCTCCCACTCTCTCTCTCCCACTCTCTCCCACCATCTCTCCCCCACTCTCTCCCACCCCTCTCCCACTCCCCTCTTCCCTCTCCCACTCTCCCACCCTCCCCCCACCCTCCCACCCTCTCCCACTCTCCCCCACTCTCCTACCCTCTCTCCCACCCTCTCCCCACACTCTCCTCCTTATCTTCCCCACTTCTCCCACACACCCCTCTCACTCCTCTCCCACCTCCCCCACTCTCTTCCCCATCCTCTCCACTTTCTCCCCACTTTCTCCCATCCTCACCCATTGTCTCCCCACTCTCTCTCCCTCCCCCATCTCCCACCCTCTCATACCCTCTCCCACCCTCTCCCACCCCCTCCTCACCCTCTCCCACCTCTCTCCCCACCCTCCCACACCTCTCCCCTCAAGCCCTCTCCGCACCCCTCTTCCACCTCTCTCTCCCACCTCTATTCCTCCCCTCTCCCCACCCCCTCACTCTCTCCCACCCTCTCTCCTCTCTCCCCACCCTCTCCCACCCCTCCCCATTCTCCTCTCCCACCTCTCACACCCCTCTACCACTCTCTCTCCCACTTCTCCCACCTCTCTCCCACCCTTTCCCATCTCTCCCACTCTCCCACTCCTCTTTCTCCTCCCTCCCTCTCTCCCACTCGTCCCACCTCTCTCCCCACCTCTCCCACTCCCTCCTTCTTTCTAAAATGGTTTGTGCTTTCCATTTCTCTCAAAACGTGCTCGCATTATAAGAATTCTTTTTTTTTCTCATAGATTTATTTTCTCTCTTTTGTCTATACTCTCTCCCACTCTCTCACTCTTTTCCCACACTCTCTCTCACCATCTCTCCCACCCTCTCCACCTCTCTCTTACTCTCCCCCACCCTATCCCATTGTCTCCTATTGTCTCCCACCCTCCTACTCTCTCCCACTCTCTTTCACCCTCTCTCCCACTCTCTCACACTCTCCCACTCTCTCCCACTCTCTCCCACTCTCTCCCACACTCTCCCACTCTACCACTCTCTTCAACTATCTCCAAATCTCTCCCACTCTCTCCCACCCTCTCTCCCACTCTCTCCCACTCTCTCTCCCACCATCTCTCCCACTCTCCCACCTCTCCCACCCTCTCTCCCCACCCCTCTCCCACTCCCTCCCACCCTCTCCCATTGTTCCCTCCATCCTCCCACCCCTTCTCCCACCCCCACTCTCCCACCCCCTCTCCCAAGCCCTCTCTCGCCACCACCTCTCCCACCCTCCCACTCTCTCCCACCCTCCCACCCTCCCACCCTCCCCACCTCTCTCTCTCCTCCATCCTCCCACCCTCCACCCTCTCCCACCCCCTCTCTCTCCCACCCTCCTCTGCCCCTCTATTACCCCTCCCACTCTCTCCCACCTCCCCCACCTCACCCACCCCTCTCCCACCCTTTCCACCCCCTCTCCCTCCCTCTCTCCCACCCTCACCACCTTCAAACTCTCTCCCATTCTCTCTCCTCCCCACCTCTCCCACCTCCTCCCAATCTCCTCCCACCCTCCCACCTCTCCCTCCCTCCTCCCTCTCCCCGCCTCTTCTCCCTCCCTCCCTCCCCATCTCTTCCACCCCCTCTCACACACCCCTCCCACCCTCCCCACCCTCCCTCCCCAGCACCTTTATCCTCCTCCCACCTCCCCACCCACACACCTCCTCCCACCTCTCCATCTTCTCCCCACACCTCCCCACCCCTCTCTCCCCCACCCTCTCCCTCCCTCTATCCCTCCTCCCAATCCTCTACCCAGATGTCCCTCCCCACCCAACCCCTCTCCCACCCTCCCCTTAAACCTCACCTCCACCCCTCCCTCCCTCACCAAACTCCTCTCTCTCTCCCTCCTCGCCCTCCCTCCCCACCTCTCTCTCTCTCTCTCTTTTCTCATCTATCCACCCCATCTCTACCTTACACCCCTCCTCACTCCACCCCTCTTTCTCTCCCTCTCTCAGGTTGAACTCCCTCCCATACCGTCTCCCTCTCTCAAGTCTCTCACTCACACTCCCTCTCTCTCACACTCCCTCTCCCTACCTATCTCTCAAGTCTCTCCATCTCACCCTACCTAGCTAAGTCCCCCTCACTCCAACCCCTTCTCTCCAACTCCCTCTCTCTTAAAATGTCACTTCCACCCTATTAGAACTGTAAAAATTTGTTGTTTTTACATGTTGATTTTACTCATATATTTCCAAAGTGAGTCCTGCCTTGTACACATTTCCTCTCTTCATGCATATTTTCTCCATGTTTTCCCATGTTGTCCCATTGAATCCATTGGGTCATGCATTTTTCACATTCTAGTTCCTATCGACATAAGCTCGTAATTGTCTTCCTGATCCATTTTGCATTTTCTGCTGATGAACATCTGTGTTGCCTATCAGCAAGACGTTTTTATTGTCACGATGATTATAATTCATCTATTGTTCTGTTTGGCATAACTTTCATATTGTTTCGGTGACTGGGGAGAATTCATATCGGCATAAGTGTTGTATTTGATATGTGGTCTAACCGAGGATTTTTTGTCTCACCGATTGATGTACTAAATTTCTTATCGGTAAAGGTTCCTACTTCGGTGAAATGTCATAACGGCTCTGTGGTGTCTCATCGACTTGTAAGGGTATTTCGGTAGGAGTTGTGACATCGATATAATGTCATGGAAAACTCTTGTGGTCTCACCAAACAACATGCAAAGGATTCATTCCGGCCAAACTTGTTATGTTCGGTGTGATGTCACAGCAAGATTGTTTTGTCTTATTGACTGGCAACAAAGGGGTGCTTTTTGGTGAGAGATTTTATTCGATATAATGTCTTGGCAAGGTCTTCTTGTCTTGCCGACTGACAATGGAGGGATTGATTTTATCGGTATGAGTTACTGACATTCGATGGGAGGTCTTAGCAATTTCATTAGGTCTCTGTTGGTATAAGAGTTGCATTCTCTTGGTGATCTAAAATGAGCTCGGGATGTTTCGGTATGACTCAGTGGCTTCTTTGGGACCTCTCCCTGAGTTTGAATTTTCTTGGTGAAAGCGAATGGGAGATGGTTTTCGGCAAGAGGTTGGCATTGTCTTGGTGACCTAAGGATGAAAGGAACATATCGGTCGAAGTTAGCGATATCGGTATGAGGTCTCAACGAGTGACCTCCAGTCTCCCCGATGGAACACAAAAAGATTTGTCGGTACGAGATTTTTTTGGTCACAACGACACAAGATGAATAAAGGCACTTTCGGTGAAACACAATGTGGTCTACGTGAGGTCTCTCCGATATTAGAATGTTACGGTGACTGAAACAAATATAATAGAAATGCGATCTTGGGGAAACATAAAGGTATTCGATATGATTTCTCCCCAATGGTAGAATGTCATGGCGAAAGTGAATAAAGCAGAGTGTGGGATGACAACAATATTATTGCCTTCGGCATACCTACAGGGATGTCTCAACGAACGATTAATAAAACTCAGTTACTGTGGATGACATGAGAATTTCTAAATGTAGCGGTTGGCTGACATGGATCTGAAGCGACATGTCTATTCAAATGCTGGTGTATAAATATACATTCCCGATTGTAGAGGATATTATCAGATCTTAGATAGAGACAGTAGATTAGAGATGGATAAAGTAGAATAAAATTCTCTTTCTAGAGACTACGTTGCATATTTTCAAATGGCAATTTCAATGAAATTTAGCTAGTTTGGTAATTTATTTCTGGTGTCAATTGTCTGTTGAATTTATTGAAAAGTATTGCTAAGTTGTCTCCAAGTTGATTCTTTCTGGTTGTTTAAGTTGATATAACAAGCTTATTTTCAATTTATCAGTGCACATTTGCTATATCTGTATGGTTAATTAACTAGTTCTCTCAAGAAGAGATTAAATCCTTTTAATTGATCACAATAATCAGGGAAATTCATCTGGATTATTAAAGTAGAGCTTAGTAGTCATAATCCTGCATGTTTATACAAGTTGTAAATAGAACATATGCCAACAATTTGATTTTTTGCAAAAATAAGTTGCCCACTTCTATTTCATTTGACTCCGCATACTCAATAAGGCACTAGTCTTTGCAATTTCATCATTTGGATTCATTCAGTTTCTTTACATATGTTTTACATTTGTTAATTGAGCATTTTAGGATTTAGATCAGAAGATTGCAATTGCTATCAAGTTGATTTCATTTTTTCACTTCCATCTGCCATTGTGGAAAAATCATTGTGCAAGAAAGATAATCATAAGTCAAGTTTGCTTCATTTAGAAAGGTACACCTGCTTAGGTCTAGCAGCACCTGAAGAGTAGAAGGTTGAAAGATTTTGACCTTGTCTATTGCCCTAAAGCGTATCAAGAGATTGAAAGCCTCTTGAGGCATTCCGCCTACGTTTTTGAGAGCTAACAAATTGGCGACTCTAGTGGGGATTACATTAGAAAATTCGGTTGAAGACCATCATCTAGAGTCAGTGAAGAGAAGATTTGTAATTTGAGAAGTTTCAGGTGATCCCACTAGGGAAAAGATAAAAAATAATCATTTTCCTACTTTTGGAAAAGTAGGTAGTGACTCTGGAAAATGGTTTGATGAAGAATGGAATTTGTATATGGAACGAATGAATACACAAATGCAAGCAGGCATTGGATTCCTCAAATGCCTGATAGTATAATTGGAAATTCTCACAATGGAGGCAATGCATATCATGCACAACAGAATATATACTCACCACAGCCACCTCATGGTCAGCATTATGTGCCATATCATCATACACAACACTATGGTCTGATGTACCAGCATCAGTACCCACCTAGCACCCCCCTCATCATTACATAACAATGATCAGACAGTTTGATTTGGTAGGGATTCAATTATCCCCTTATCCAATGGATGGTAGTTGGAGAGGAATTGTTCCAAAGTTTACAGGAAGTAATGCAATTACTATTGATGAGAATTTAAGAAGTTTCAATGCGTTCATCCAAGATTTGGGTGTGCCATATGAAGATTTACACATGAGGCTATTCATGATATCACTTATTGAAGATGCCAGGGATTGGTTCAACAGCCTACCAACAATCTCTATTGATTCTCTCCAAGGATTTCAAGATCAATTCCTTGAGCAATATGGGAATCCAAGTGCACCAGATGCTGCTCTTCATGAATTAATATGGATTCAGAAAGATCAAAATGACACAATTTATGATTTTAATCGGAGATTCAATAAATTGCAGAATAAGATACCTCATGGATCAAAGTTGCTAGATTCTATAGCATTGAGTGCTTATTTGAATGCTTTTGATCCTAAAACAGGGTATGGATTGAGAAATAGATTCTTGAGAGATTTGGTTGAGGCTCAGATGATGGCACAGACAATTGAAAACAATAGGAGGGCTGCAAGGATAATGGATAAAAGAGACAATCCTAAGGTTCCTCAGCAAAGCAGTAATTATCAGTACAGATAGGAGAATACTTATAGAAATGAGAGGTCGAGGTTGTATGACATGCCTTATAATACAAACTGGAAGGATGGGAAACTTATAACAGCTAGGACTGGAAACAAAGATGCTCCTGATCCATTGAGCAAGAAGGGAACCTATATGGTAAGTAACAATTACTTCTGTGAATTTTGTGATAAGCCACATTCCCCAGATCATTGTGTTGTAGCCTAAAGAATGCAAGAGGAGGGAATGTTGATGGGAAACAATATAGAAGATCACACAGTATATTTGACTTCAAAAAAATTTCACCATGTTGTGGAGAAGTACTCATCTTCAGAGGATGAAGGTTATCAGCTCATGATTTTTCAAATCAAAAATACAATGTTCATATGCCTGAACAGTAGGTCCTTTTTTACTCTGAAGAAGATTATACAGTGCCACATTCTGTTGAGGTGCCTACTCAATGCAGTATGAGGAGACTCGCCGAAGAGGAGATAAAGAGACTAACTATTGCTACAGTTAAGGAAGCAAAGAGTAAACACTGGTTGAGAAGTAGGACAATAAATGAGAATGAAGGTGTCCCCAGAGGAATCTTTATGAAAGATCAGAAGGCGACACAAGGGGCTAATAAGAAAGCAGAAAGTAGATAGCATAATAAAAGTGAACAGAAGGCTGTCGAAAAGGAGAAAGTTAGAGAGCTACTCAAACATATGCAAGAGACTAATCAGAAGGAAGAAAACAAAGAAGAAACATTGGAGCAGAAGAAAAGGATGAAGGCAGAGGGCTCCTCTTTTAACTTCATTCAAGCATTATCCCAGGGAATAAGGTATGAGAACACTATCAATATTGAATCCAATAGTTGTATTTCTGATGAGTATAGAGAAATTGATCAGATGATGCAATCGATAGAAGATGAAACATGTGCAAATCAAGATGATTCCTATGATAGCTTGCATGAGGAAGATGAAGGTACAAGAGATTTATCTTGCATAACAGATTGTGACGGGAAAAGCAATGCATGTTGTGAGGAATCCAGCGAATATTCAGATTTTGATGATGAACTAGAGGATTTTGATCTGCAATCAAGGGATTCTTCTACCTATTATGAAGATACAACTGATGATGATGAGGTTTGTACATTTGAAAGTGATTTCCAAAAAAATTCAAACCCATTGTATGATGAAGAGTTACATGAAGATCAGATGATATTTTGTGGAGGTATGCCCATGAATGAACTTCAGGTATTTTCAAATCCACTTTATGAAAGAGAGGAAATAATTTCAGACAAACAAAGTGATTATGGAACAAATGATTGTGTTGATAATCTTTTTGATTTTTCATTCTCTGATGATTGTTGACTTCTTTTTGATGATGACAAAAGTAAAGAATACAATTGTAGTGTTGAAAATAAAGAATTGTGTTCACTCAGCAATGGACATATTTTAGATTTTTTAATTCCTAAATACCAGGGATGTGCATATGAGGGTGATCTTGAAGATTTGTGTCCAGCTTACATTTGTTTTGATAGTGAGAGATCTTTGTGTAAATATTTTTATGACTCCTAGTGCATTTCTTGGAGTGATGGTGAAACTTTTGGTGTTGATCAAAAGCCTATTTCCATTCAGGATGAGGTATGTGATTTTGAAATTCCTAACTCATCGAGAAGCTGTTTATTTGCATGCCAAGGATAATAGAAGTCCAATTTTTATTGGTTCACATATGCATGATACTAGAGATGTGAGCTATAATATAATATTATCTCCAAATGACGATTTGGAAGAGGTGCAAAAGGTTTCAAATTTGTATTTTTCAGACAATGTTGGTCTGACATAATTTTTTGATTCTCAAGAGAATCACTTTGATGATGAATTTTCAATGTAGCTAAATGAGTGTTTTATAATACACAACAGTGAGAAAGATAATGAGGAATTTTGCATTGAATATATGTATATTTTGTATGTTAGAGATAACAAAGATTTGTTTGATGATGAAGAATATAAATTATAGAATGGTGTAGGGATTTTGGGCCAAGCTGAGCATAGTGATTCTCTAAAAGCTTTCAATGATAGGGTAGATTGCTTGAATGTCTTCAGGAAGAATCTGATGAACTCAAGACAAAGTCAGGTATTTGACAGGGGAAAATTATGGTTTGAGTTTCAGATCGTAAAAGCTCAGAACAAGTGAAGTTGAAACACAGAGGATTAAGGGTTGCCAGTGCATGGAAAACTCTTGCTTATCCTCTCTAAAAATATTTTCCATGCACAGTAGTTTAGGGTTGTGGTTCACCTTCATTTTGCATCCATTTCACTTCCATCTTGCATTCATTTTGCATTCATTCCTTCATGCTTCATTTCCATTTCCATTCTACCCACTGCTCATCATTTTGTGTCTGGTCTACTCACCCAAAGATTCCGGATCCTTGCAATGATCTTACTATCATTCATCCCTAGATGGAGCCACTATTAGAACTGTAAAAATCTGTTGTTTTTACATGTTGATTTTACTCATATATTTCCAAAGTGAGTCCTGCCTTGTACACATTTCCTCTCTTCATGCATATTTTCTCCATGTTTTCCCATGTTGTCCCATTGAATCCATCGGGTCATGCATTTTTCACATTCTGGTTCCTATCAGCATAATTTCATAACTATCTCCCTGATCCATTTTGTGTTTTCTACTTATGAATGTCTGTGTTTCCTATCGACAAGACATTTTTATTGTCACAGTGATCAAAATTCATCTATTGTTCCATTCGGCATAACTTTCACATTGTTTCGGTGACTGGGGAGAATTCATATTGGCATAAGTGTTGTATTCAGTATGTGGTCTCACCGAGGATTTTTTGTCTCATTGACTGATGTACTGAATGTCTTATCAGAAAAGGTTCCTGCTTCGGTGAAATGTCATAACGACTACGTGGTGTCTCAACGACTTGTAAGGGTATTTCGACAGGAGTTACGACGTTGATATAATGTCATGGCGAACTCTTTTGGTCTCACCAAACAACATGCGAGGGATTCATTTCGGCCAAAATTGTGATGTTCGATGTGATGTCAGAGCGAGATTGTTTTGTCTTATTGACCGGCAACAAAGGGGTGCTTTTCGGTGAGAGATTTTATTCAATATAATTTCTTCATGAGGTCTTCTTGTCTTGCCAACCGACAGTGGAGGGATTGACTTTATTGGTATGAGTTGCTGACATTCGGTGGGAGGTCTTAGCAATTTCGTTGGGTCTCACCAATATAAAAGGCAAGGGGTCTTTGTCGATATAAGAGTTGCATTCTCTTGGCAATCTAAAATGAGCTTGGGATGTTTCAGTATGACTCAGTGGCTTCTTTGGGACCTCTCCCCGAGTTTGAATTGTCTTGGCGAAAGTGAATGGGAGATGGTTTTCGGTGAGAGGTTGGCATTGTCTTGGTGACCTAAGGATGAAAGGAACATATCAGTAGGAGTTAGCGATATCGATATGAGGTCTCGGCGAGTGACCTCCGGTCTCGCCAATGGAACACAAAAAGACTTGTCGATACAAGAATTTTTTGGTCACAATGACACAAGATGAATAAAGGCACTTTCGGTGAAACACAATGTGGTCTATGTGAGGTCTCTCCAATATCAGAATGTTACGGTGACTGAAACAAATATAACAGAAATGTGATCTTGGGGAAACATAAAGGTATTCGATATGATTTCTCCCTGATGGTAGAATGTCATGGTGAAAGTGAATAAAGCAGAATGTGGGCTAACAACAATATTATTGCCTCGGCATACCTACAGGGATGTCTCAGTGAACGATTAATAAAACTCAGTTATTGTGGCCGACATGGATCTGAAGCGACATGTCTGTTCAAATGTTGGTGTATAAATATGCATTCCTGATTGTAGAGGATATCATTAGATCTTAGATAGAGACAGTAGATTAGACATGGATACAATAGAATAAAGTTCTCTTTCTAGAGACTATGTTGCATATTTTCAAATGGCGATTTCAATGAAATTCAGCTAGTGTAGTAATTTATTTCTGGTGTCAATTGTCTGTTGAATTTATTGAAAAGTATTGCTAAGTTGTCTCCAAGTTGATTATTTTTTGGTTGTTTAAATTGATACAACAAGCTTATTTTCAATTTATTAGTGCACATATTTTGTATTTGTGTGGTTAATTAACTGGTTCTCTCAAGAAGAGATTCACAGTAATTAGGGAAATTCATCTAGATTATTAAAGTAGAGCTTAGTAGTCATAATCCTACATGTTTATACAAGTTGTAAACAAAACATATGCTAGCAATTTGATTTTCTGCCAGAATAAGTTTCCCACTTCTGTTTCATTTGACTCCGCATACCCAATAAGGCACTGGTCTCTACAATTTCATCATTTGGATTCATTCAGTTTCTTTACATATGTTTTACATTTGTTAATTGAGCATTTTAGGATTTAGATCAGGAGATTGCTATTGCTATCAAGTTGATTTCATTTGTTCACTTCCATCTACCATTGTGGACAAATCATTGTGCAAGAAAGATAATCGTAAGTCAAGTCTTCTTCATTCAGAAAGGTACACCCGCCTAGGTCTAGCAGCACCTGAAGAGTAGAAGGTTGAAAGATTTTGACCTTGTCTGTTGCCCTAAAGCGTATCAAGAGATTGGCAGCCTCTTGAGGCATTCTTCCTACATTTTTGAGAGCTAACACACCCCCTCTCCCTCTCCCTATCCCACCCTACCTAGACAACTCTCTCTCTCTCTCTCTCTCTCTCTTTTAAAATTCTCCCTTCCTCTAAAGACATACATAAGTACATACAAGCATAATACATATGTACATACAATCCTACATCCATACAAGCAACATACATACATGTGTAGATACAATCTTACATACATATAGGCATACATACAATATACATGCATTGATACATATAGGCATACATACATACATACATACATACATACATACATACATACATGTGACACACCAGGATACATGTACATACAAACTTACAAATATATCAACAAACATTCAATAGAGTGGAATTTAACATAAAGGAAGACATAACACGAGCGCATTATAATGCGCTCGCATTATGCCTTGCTTGACATGTATCCCAGAGAAGCAAAAAAATGTCAAAACTAAGACATAATGCAAGCGTGTTATACTACGCTTGCGCCTTATACTTTTCTTTGGGAATCCCCAAGCCTTAGCATTCGTATTTTCCTTGGAATATGAACCCAAAGGCTTGGAAGGAATTCCCAATGACCAGATACATGTTTTTCAAATTCTACAATTTTTTACATAATCGGGTTCGTGCTCACCGTCAGGATTGCATCTGGTTCAATATCGACAAAATCGAACACATGGGTAATGTTAGGTTCTCTATTTTCTATCCAATGATGTAATTGTTTTCAATTTTTGACTATGTTAAGCCTTTCATCCATAATTTATTTTGTTTGTATGCTCTTTTATGGGTAAGTGCACCAAGATAGTTCCCGATTTCAGAAAAAAAACTGGCCACTTAAGCCCCCTTTTTGGGAACTATCTTGGTGCACTTACCCATATATATATATTAGTGGAAAGACTAAGAATTTCCCTTTTGTGTATGGTTATAATATAATATAAGGAGGTATAAGGAATTATCGACATATGTGTTATGGATAAATGCATTGTTCTTTTTTTGTTAATATAATAAAGCTTCATCTGTTTATCTAAATTCTTTACTGCAAATTCTTATTTTTCTTACTGTATCCTCAAGGGTATAAATTGTTAGGATAGGTGAAATTACAATTGCCATCCCAAGTTGATTAATGTGTCTCCACATTTTTTGGAAAGTGTCCTTGAGGAAATGAGAGGAAGAATATTTATTATTTATTTTTCTATAACAAATTGTAATTGCATTCATAGAGGTGGACCCACTACGATGACAGTTACAAAGCATCCCAAGAGCATATTCCTTTTGGGCATCCAACTTTTGGGTGGGGAACACCTAAAAGTGCATGCTCTTGCAAGTTATTTACATGTTATCTTGGGTTGGGTGCCCAAGCTTGCATGTTTCTTGATTTGAGTCGTTGGAGCCATCAGAGAGTTATGGAGCACTCCGTATTGACCAAATTTCATTGGCTATAGGTTAGGTGCCCATGTGAAGGCCATGTGAGCATTTAATAATTTTCACCATATTTTTGTGCTATCAACTAAGGGGGGGATGGATTTTTCCAGGTGGTTTTACTTGTTGTTTCAAGATACCATATGTGGTATTCTCTCCAACAAAATTTTATGTATTGGAGCTTTGAGATGGTGTTTTCATGAATTTGTTTGCAGGTTATTAAAGTAATGAAGTGCTATCAGAATCTAGCTCGAGGATTGTTATATTGATGTAATTCATTTAATATTAATACAAACATTTCATCTCTTTGGGTGTGGAGTTTTTTCCTACAAGGGTTTCTCCACGTATATCTTGTGTCACTTATGATTCTCAACTTGTGGTATTGTTGATTTTGCTTTCATGTTTGGAATTATTAATTACATATCATAATATTGGTAATCTTGAAGACATAATTTTAGATTTATAACCACATATTTAAGTTCATATTGTTACAAGTTTTACCTTGAATTTCCAACATTTGGTATCAGAGCTAATAGTTTTGTTGAGAAAGGGATGCCTTTCTCTTAAGTACTGAAGGTTTTTTTGGTTGTAGCAGGAGCTTGCGCATTGTGGGTTTTGCAGATTTGTGAAGAAGATTGAAAACCATGGCTTCTACCTCCCATCTGGATATTGAGAAATTCAATGGCATTGGTTACAAGATGTGGAATTTGAAGATGGAGGATCTCCTTGAAGAGAGAGATAAGTGGTTAGCAGTTTCAAATGAAAAAAACACTAGAATCAATGTCTAATGAATATTAGAATAAAATAGACAAGAAGGCACAAGGAACCATTCAGTTGTGTCTTAAAGATTTTGTTCACCTAAATATTTTAGAAGAATCTACCACATACAAGTTGTGGAGGAGGATAGGTGAAATTTACTAATTAACTAAAATTCTAACAAATAAGTTGTATCTCAAAAGAACGTTTGCATTCATTTAAAATGAAGGGTGGTGATTCTATTATAGAAAATTTAAATGTTTTTAATATGTTTATTGTATGCAACCTAAAATGGTCACCTAGACTTTGGGCCCCATTTATTTAATTTGTTAACATCAACTTTCTGAATCAATGATTGTCGCATTTTTAAATCAAATTTCTTAATCAATTCATAACTATTTCAAATGTTTCAATTTTCCCTAAGGTTTGAATGCTTCATTAATTTTATTTAATCAAAAGAAATGAATCCATTTTAATAAATAAAATAATGTTATTTAATTGAAGTTAATATTACTTAAATAAAATGATGCTATTTAATTAAATCTATTTTTAATTAAATAATTTTATTTTATTTTATTAATATTCATTTCTAAATTACATAATCTTATTTTATTTTATTAAAAGAGATATTATCATCTTAAATTAAATAAAATAAATGAAATATCCTCTCAAGAATATCTGTGATGAAAAAAATGAAACAAATCAGTTAAAAGGGAAATAAACTAAAAAAAGAATTACAATCAAGATTTGTTTCTATTTTTCTATTTATCCCACATTGCTTCTGAATTTGCCTTCAATTCCACTTTTGCCTATAAAATGAGCCCTCTCATTCTCATTTCAAAAAAAAAGAATCACGAATTTTTACATCAGACTTATGCTGCAAATTTGAATTTTATCATTTGAGATTACATTAGTTTGATTATATAAGCATCTTATTTTTAGAGCATATAGTTTAATATTGCATTTTAACTTAATCTTCATAGTAAATTAATTTGCAAAATAATTCATTTATGGCATTGCATGTAGATTAATTTTCATTTCGATAAATTAGTTTGGTTTATTGCATTTACATCCATTTAGATTAGTTTTCATTGTTGCATTGCAAGAACAGGATTCATGGAGATTAGCATTCTTGCTTCTCCTCTTTGAATCTCTCGTTCCGAGATTGTATTTGCAGGGTAACAGGGTTAATCTGAGTGCCACAATATCAATCCCTGCTCTTCTCGGATAGAGAGCTGTGAATTGATTTGCAAGGACTCATTATTGAGTACCCTTGCATGCAAGGATTCACAGAAGTATAACATATTTTCAGTTATACATTTTGGCGCCCACCGTTTTTAATTTTTAGTTTTTAATTTAATTTAGTTTTTAATTTAGTTTTTAAATTTCGTTTTTAATTTAGTTTAGTTTTTAATTTAGTTTTTAATTCAGTTTTAATTCAGTTTTTAATTTAGTTTTTAATTCAGTTTTTAATTTTTAGTTTTTTTGTGTAGTTTTTAATTTCGTTTTTAGTTTTGATTCATTAATCCAGCTTCCACTCAGTTGCAGGAAAAACGATTTCTGGGTTTTGTAGCCAGGGTCAAAATCCGATCTGGGTATCTTTCAGTTTTTTGATTTCTTTCACAGATCTGAAGAAAATAGCTGCACAAAAACCGTCGCGCGTCATTTTTTTCAGCTGGCTAAAGATTTAAAAAAATTATTTTTTCATCTTCTACTTGCTGGATTAAAAAACGATTTCTGGGTTTTATTTTTTGCTTCAAAAAATTTCTGGGTTTCTGATTTTATCTACTCATTATAAACAGATTTTTCAGAAATCAAATTTGAAGATTTTTTTAATTTAGTTTTTAATTTTTAGTTTTTAATTTAGTATAGTTTTTAATTCTAATTTAGTTTTTAATCTATTTAGTTTAGTTTTTAGTTAGTTTGGTTTAGTTTTTAATTTAGATTTTTAAATTAGATTTTTTTTTAGTTTCTAAAATTCAAATTAGATTTTTTTAAACTTTGTTAATTTAAAGTAGATTCTTTAATTTTGTTAATTTTGATGAAATATTCTTTAATTTACTTTAATTTTGTTAATTAAAGTAGATTCAGTACCTATCAAACTTCAATCCTTGATTCAGCTTTATCAATTTATCAATTGCTTCTCTTGGGGCAACCTTGCTTGAGATTCTTATCTCTCACTTTGGATATGATCCCGAATCGACCTCATGTTCAAAGGCCTTTTGTTTATGTTTGTCCAGATGTGATCCCGAGTCGACCTCACATCTGAGTTGTTTTGTGATCCCAAATCGATCTCACATTGCAACTTCATTCTTTGACTGCATGTGATCCCGAGTCGACCTCACATTAGTCAAAGAGGGGATGTATGCAACCTAAAATGGTCACCTAGACTTTGGGCCCCATTTATTTAATTTGTCAACATCAACTTCTGAATCAATGATTGTCGCATTTTCAAATCAAATTTCTTAATCAATTCATAACTATTTCAAATGTTTCAATTTTCCCTAAGGTTTGAATGCTTCATTAATTTTATTTAATCAAAAGAAATAAACCCCTTTTAATAAATAAAATAATGTTATTTAATTGAAGTTAATATTACTTAAATAAAATGATGCTATTTAATTAAGAAAATTAAAGTAAATTAGACTTATGCTGCAAATTTGAATTTTATCATTTGAGATTACATTAGTTTGATTATATAAGCATCTTATTTTTAGAGCATATAGTTTAATATTGCATTTTAACTTAATCTTCATAGTAAATTAATTTGCAAAATAATTCATTTATGGCATTGCATGTAGATTAATTTTTATTTCGATAAATTAGTTTGGTTTATTGCATTTACATCCATTTAGATTAGTTTTCATTGTTGCATTACAAGAACATGATTCATGGAGATTAGCATTCTTGCTTCTCCTCTTTGAATCTCTCGTTCCGAGATTGTATTTGCAGGGTAACAGGGTTAATCTGAGTGCCACAATATCAATCCCTGCTCTTCTCGGATAGAGAGCTGTGAATTGATTTGCAAGGACTCATTATTGAGTACCCTTGCATGCAAGGATTCACAGAAGTATAACATATTTTCAGTTATACATTTATAACTCAACTTGCTTTTGTAAATGTTAAGATAGAAGAAGAATATAAATGTATTTTGTTGCTTTGTTCTTTACCCAAATCTTGAGAAAATCTAATTGTTTCCATAAGTGGTGGTGGTACAAAACCAAAGATGGATAATCTCATTGCTATACTACTTTCATAAGAGATGAGAAGAAATTTCATGAATTTGGGCTTCCAAGATGCCTTGCATGTGTGAGGAAGATCCAAAGAGAAAGGAGGGCCTAAAGGGGACAAAAAGAGAGACAAGTCTAAAGGATGTTCTAAAACCCCCAAGAAGAGTAGAGTAAAGTGTTGGAATTTTGATAAGAGATGACATATGAAGTAGTGCAAAAACAAGAAAAAGAGTTTAGATATTTCCATGAAAAAGCCTTCAGAAGATGGTGATTTTGATGCTTCATTTATTTATGCTAACATTGTTAGTAACGATGCTTGGCTTATTGATTCAGGTTGCTCCTACCATATGAATCCTCACAAGGAGTGGTTTACTTCATAATCAGCTTATGAAGTGGGGGGGGGGGGATTTTAAATTAGTGATAACAACATGAAGAAGATTGTTGGTAAGGGAAAGGTAAAGTTGTGTTTCAGTGATGCAAGGATTAAAAGCCTTGATAATGTTTCACACATTCCAAGACTTGCGAGAAATTTAATTTTAGTATCCATGTTGAATGATTTTGGAATTCATGTGACATTTCACAAGTCTGGTTGTAGGTTAGTAAGAGGGAATTTGGTGATTCTTAAAGGATCTAGAATAGGGACTTTGTTTAGGTTAAATACCTCCACTTTTTGTATTTTTTCCAATGTAACTAGCACTAAAGATGCATGTATGTTGTGGAACCATAGATTAGATCACATAAGTGAAAAGGGTCTTAAGACCATTTTGAATAGTTTTTTTTATTATATTAAAATTGGAATGGTCAGTATCTATTACAAACCAGCCATAGAGGCAAACCAGGGACTCACGAGTAGTGAGAAAACCAAAAAAGGTAAATGTAAACTATAGCATAAACAGTTGAAGAACATGAAAACAACAAAAAAGAAACCATGGGATTGGGACTAGCACAAAAATACTAGAAACCTATAGGTCTCCTAAAATCTTGAGACTAGTGTTTGTGTTCCACTACTGGGAAAGGAACTCAAGTTTCTTCTCAAAAGTCACAAGCCCTTGAAGAATGTCTTGGGTAACCTTGGTAACATCGCGAGCTGAGGTGTTCATCTTCTTATTCTTCTTCTTCTACACATGACCATTGTCATCCCCATCCACAAGCTGCTTCCCCTGGTTTTTTCTTATCTCATCTTGAAACACTTGAAGAGTGAGGGCTATATTTTTCATAGTCTCTTTGTTGTAGTTAGTGATAACCCTCAAACACTTCATGGTCTTCTAGCAAATGTCATCAATTTTAGCCAATAAACTCTTTTTATCTTCTTCTGTCCCAACAATGGCTTGAATATCGTCCAACTCTTTTTCCCACCTTTCCCACCTCTCAAAGGACCTGGCCAAGGAGGTAATCATTTCCCAATGCATTTTTTTCTCCACCCCCTAGGCCACACTACCTATTGTTCCAACACCTTTCCCTCCAAGATTTGTATCCTCTCTTTAGCAGTAACTAGCTGCCCCAAGAGCCATTTCATAATATCCTTCTCAACATTGATAGTATCAAGGATTTCATTCAATTTTTTACTTATGGGGTTGGCATGGATATGAATTGACCTAGGCACATTCCTAGGTTCTTCCAAGTTGAAGCACAAATTGGGAGAATTATGAGGGATGGGGTTAGAAATGGGTATGGTGTGGGGACCTTCGAGTTGTGGCCTTGAGTCGAGGAGTGAATAGGAGAATTAGCTGAGGTGGGGTTCCATTAATCATCATCATCATTAGTGTTATCAGACTCACTCGACCCAAAAATAAATGGTTGTGGGTGTGGGCTACACTAGGGGATTGCATTTTATAGGGATGGAAGGGGTATTGTCATTAGTAGGGGCTTTACCCCAAACCTGGGTACTACAATAGATGTTAGGAGGAGTTTCATCCATTATGATAGAAGGGTTGGGGTCCCCCAGGGGATTAGTGGGGTCTAGAATAGTTAAAGTGTTCTTGCGCACAATAGCAAAGGAGGGAAGCAAGGTGTCATCAAAATTACATAAATGCAGGATTAGGCCCTGATGAAGGGGAAGTTTCTAACTTTTGGCTTGGACATTCCTGATGGAATACTCAAGCGAAGACATAATTGAGAAGGGGAAATTCATCTTAATATTGCACCTAAGATGGTTGAGCATGGGGAAAAGGTGGGCATGGAAGTGGCGGAAAAACCCTTCCAGAGTGACGTACCTCATGAGAATTTTAGCAATGGCACTCCAAACACCAGGAAGGTCTGTATGATTGAAACCATTCTGCAATTTGTTCACCTTCTCACCCTCTTTCAGGAACCATTTCATGTCCTCCTAGTAATGGCTCTTAGACTTGCGCGGGAGGTAGATCCCCTCCAAAGAAATCCCCTAACCTACGCAATAAGTTCAAGGGACACAACAAAAGAAATTCTGCCCACAATAATAGTCCCATCCACCCATGAATTAGAGAATTCCATAGATATTTTGTGGTTAACACCCTGCATCCCCTCCACATATGAGGCTAGCTTTCCCCTTTCAAGAATCACCCAAACCTATTTATTCTACTTCTAACCATCACAAGCAGTAGGTTCCTCTTGGACTAAATCACCACCCATCATGCCACCCAAAAAATTAGAGCAATGAAAAACTAGTAATGGAGATGACTTCAAAAACCAAAGCTGTAAATAAAAATGACCCATCAAAGAGTGATTAGGAAGCTTAAGTTGCCATAAATGACAAGAGTGGAAACTATCAAAATGAGATGACAACAAATCACACCCAATCTCAATTACACAGTCCTTTGACAACATTACGAATTAATTTGAGCACCTATCTAGGGATATGGTGGATATTAACCCATTTCACCAAATTAGGAGTAAAAGCTCCTAGATTTGTGAAGACATTGACTACTTTATTACCACTCCTAAACATTTGATACACTTTGCAATTCCCAAGGGAAATCATTAGATTACGAGCTGAGGACATGGGGTCCCGAAGAGTCTAGCACGGAGAAGCAAGCTCAACCATCATAAGAACCATATTCCTCAAATACCCTTCAATGACTATGTTAGAAAACCCCAACTTGCGTGGTAATTTTGATACCATAGAAGGTTGCCATCCCTTAGTGAAACTAGATGATTGGATCCCCAAATTAACCACATATTCCATCACAAACCTACCCTTATGGTCATGAAAGACCCCACCCACACTCACCTGACCTGGATTGGGTTTGGATGAGCTATCAAAATTGAGCTTTAGCCAGCCAGTCTCGCGGGGGGGGGACCAAGGCATACAACTTCTTTCCAGAGGAATAAGAAAACTAAGGGAATCAAGAGTCCCAGAGAGATTCCAAGTAGAAGTAATCAAAATATCTAGGTCATTAGGGTTTCTTTTGGGCTTGCAAGGGGTTGCAGAGATCAACTCTACAAATTGACTAATAATTTTGTTAGCCACCACCTACCACGAGGAAATTTTGTTCCTGAACACTCTGTTATTGCACTCCTTCCAAAGCACCCAACCTATGACAAACAATGATTTCCATAAATCAACGATCAAAGGGTGAGACATCGAAGGGGACCAATAGTCCAAAATCTCATGCAAATCCTTTTGCCAAACCCAAAAAACTTTGAAAAGGGACTAAATTCTCTGCCTAAATTTCCAAGAGGAGCAATAGAAGAGAAAGTGAGGAATAAAAAATAATGGTTCCCAATTTGAATTCCCTTTTTCTTTAGATTATCCAAAGTGAGGATCTGTTTGTGACAAATATTTCACCAAAATAATTTGACTTTAGGTAAATTATTGGCATGCAAAAGATGCATCCAATCAAACAAAGAGTTCTAGGAAATTGAAAGAAGGTTGTAGCCGGTCTTAATAGAATAGATGTCATCCTTAGAATTTTTCCAAACTAGTGAGTCAGGCAAATCAAAGGGGAAGAACTTATGATTCTTGACAATTCTGAGAAGTTCTTCAGCAGCTAGCCGTAGGGGGAGTCAAACCAAGTTGGGTCAATATTCCATTTAGGAGGGTCAAGAGAGAAATCCACATAGTCTAAAACTTTATCACCCAACCAATTACAAAGGTCCTGACGAACAATAGACAAAATAGGGTGGATGCCAAGAGCTTGAGAAGAAAACCAATTATCATCCCAAAAGGAGACTAAGTTGCCCAATCTGACCAGTGAAGAGGTCCTAAAAGAAAGGAGATTCTAGGTTTTTAAGAGGTTATTCTAGATCATCAAACTAGAAGGCAAGACCTCATTGTTCAACAAGGAAAGACAATGATGACCAGGGCATTGGGTCCACAAAAAGCTCAAAAAGGGGAAGTGTTTTTGATGTTTTCTAGAATTTGTCACTCTTGGACTGAAAATTTGAGGCACTTAAACAATGAATCTTTAAAAAAGTTAGTACTATGAAATTTAGCATTTTGAATCTAGTTTCTATATATGTAATTTATTAAAATACCCAAATTATAGAAATTAAATTTTGATTGGGATGTACAAAAACCTCTTTTAAAAAGTCCCTATTTTTTTACCATACCATGCACATGTACGGACACCACTTTTTGACCCAAATAAAGGTATTTTTCTAATTCCTTTTGCGGAAAGAGATCTAACAACATGAAGATTGATGAGGAATTTTTTTTATTACTTTTTTTGATTTTTTTTTATTGAATTTTTATTTGCCTTAATTGTTTTTAAAAATCAACGTGTACGGACAACATAATTGGACCTAAACTAAACATTTTTTGAATCTTTTTTTTTCATTGTGTAGAGAATTGTCTAAATATTGATGCCATATATTTTTTTTACAAGAAACTTAACCAAAAAAAGCTATTAAAAAACAAAAAACCTTGATATTTCAAGTTTAAGGACTCGTTTTCTTAGAAATTTCTTAAAAAATAAAAAATATAATCCAATCTTAATAAAAATTATATATTTGGAAACTAGACATTGTGATATCTAATGGGTTTTAATTTTATAGATTGATTCGGAAAAAAAGTCCATAAGCCATATTGCCAAAGTTAGTTTTTTCTCTTGAAATTGCCCCAACCTTGTACTTGTAGGTCTAAGCCTAGGTGTTGGGTTACCATTCCTTTTCTAAGCCTAAATTGAAATGGAAAACATCTCTTGTGATTTTCAAACCTTTTGGAACAAGTACACACTTCAAAATGGGTACCTATTTTAAAAAATGAATGGGTATTTGTTATAAAACTAAAAAATGACACTTCCCCTGAATGTGGACCCAACTTCTTGCTCAAACCCGCTGCAAATACTTATCTTTGAGGATAGTAATCCATTCAGAATTGTTAATAAGCTTCCACAAGATTTTGGTGATAAGATCCATGTTCATCGATCTTGTTTTCCTCAAAACCAACCCACCATAACATTTCCTGGAGCACACAGTGTCCCAATTGACCAAGGAGAACCTGTTCTTTTCCTCAATACTCGACCACAAGAATCTATACTGGATTTGTTCAAGTTTCTCTGACCATGCTGCGAGCATAAAACATAGAGACATAAGGTACACAACTAAACTTTGAAGGGTGGTTTTAAGGAGGAGGAGCTTACCGTCAATTAGTGAGAAGGGCCCCTTTCCATGCAATGAACTTTCTTTGAACCTGTTCTAGCAAAGTAGACCAAAAAAATTTATCCACCTTTCACACCATAAGTGGCATACCCATTTAAGTTGAAGGGAGGTATAGAATATGACATTGAAGAATTTTGGAAATCCTAGCTTGGAGAGCAGGTTCAACATTCAAGAATAAATAACACTTTCGTTAAAGTTAATACATTTCCTAGAGGCCAAAGAAAACTTAGAAAAGGTGTCCATCCAACCCTTAGCCTCCACCAAGGTGCTCGCCCCCATGAAGATTGTATCATCCAAAAATTGTTGATGGGAGATCGAGCTAGAAATAGATGAAGGGGAAAACCCCTCTAGAGAACCATTCAAGATTATGCATTCAAATTGCAACCAAGAACTTCAACCATCAAAATAAAGAGATAGTGGGACAACGAATCACCTTGACAAATGCCACCAGTAGCCAAGAAAAATCCTTGTGGAGTACCATTGACAATCATCGAGTATTTAAGAGAAGTCACATAGCTCTGGATGAGATTCATCAATTTAACTGAAAAATCAAAATGTCATAGAACTTCAAAAAGGAAGTCCCATGACACCTTATCATAGGCCTTGGAGATGTCCAAATTGAGTGTCATACTTTCCTTTCTACTTTTATCCATAAAAAGTTGGTTGAAAATATTTTTTATTATTTTGTTGGTAAAAATGATTTTTATGAGCATTGTGTGTTTGATAAACATAATAGATCATCATTTCCTAATGGAACTAATAAAGCTAAGAGACTATTAGAGATTATTCATTTGGATTTGTTTAGACCAATGGATGTTGATTATTTTAGAAAATCTCATTATTATGTTACTTTTGTTGATTATGTATCAAGATACACTTGGATTTATTTTATACATGCAAAATCTAAAGTTTTCACTAAGTTTTAGGAATTTAAAGCCTTAGTCGAGAAGCAAATGGATTATAAGATAAGGGTGTTGAGATTTGACAATGGGGGTGGATATTGTTCTAGGGAGCTCAATGAGTTCTATAAGCATGTAGGTATTGTTCAAAAAAAATTTACTCCTTATACAACCCAACAAAATGGGGTAGCAAAAGAATGAATCGAACCTTGATGGAAAGAGCTAGGAGCATGTTGAGTGGTTCTAAGCTTGATAGATGCTTTTGGGCTAAAGCTATAATTATTACAAGTTATTTGATTAATAGATCTCCTTGTTCAGCTCTTGTTGATAAAACTCCTTATGAAGTATGGATAGGTAGAAATCCCTCTATTTCACATTTAAGGGTCTTTGGTTGTGAGGCTTTTGTTCATGTTCCTCAAGAGAAGCATTCTAAATTGGATCCAAAAGCATAGAAATACATCTTTGTTGGTTATGATGAGAATGTAAAAGATTATAAACTTTGGAATCTACTAACCCATAAAATGGTTTTCTCTAGAGATGTGATATTCAAGGGGTTTGGAGCATACTCAAGTGAAGAAAAAACAAAGGAGAAAGATAAGAAAAAAATAATGCACTTCGAGACAAATATTGAGAAGCAAGAAGATGCACATGTGGAAGAACAATCAGATGGATTTAAGGACGAAGAAGAAGAAGAGGGTTTAGATAGTCCAAATGATGTGTGGGATGAGTACACAGTAGAGGAAGAATAGGTAGAGCCCATTACTCCTATCTTGAGGAGGTCCACAAGGCAACAAAATATTGTTGACAAGTATAGCACATTAGATTAGTATTGTGCATTTGTTTTATTGAGTAATGAAAATGAACCTAGATCTTTTAAGGAGGCTCTCTCTTTGGAGGAAATTGAGTCTTGGATGTAGGCCATGTAGGAGATGATGGATTTTGATAGTTGTGATACTTGGGATCTTGTCATTTTTCCCAAACGAAGTAATCCCATTAGTTGCAAGTGGGTATTTAAAAAGAAATTTGGAGTAGATGGTCAATTAGAGTGGTATAAGGCTAAATTGGTGGCAAAGGGCTACTTCCAGAGAGAGGGAGTTGATTTCGATGATATTTTATCTCCTATTTCTAAGTTAACTTCTATTAGATTCCTATTATCCATTATTGTTGCTTATGATCTTGAAATAGAGAAAATGGATGTTAAAACTGCTTTCTTACATGGGGATCTTGAGGAAGAAATTTATATGTGATAGCCTATCAATTTTTTTGTGAAAGGAAAATAACACATGGTTTGTAGGTTAAAGAGATCTTTATATGGTTTGAAATAATCACCTAGGATGTGGTACCAGAAGTTTGATACATAATTTACATTGAAGTTTGGTTTTTGTTAGGAGTGAGGAGGAACATTATGTTTACGTTAAGGTTATTGATGATCAAATACTTTTCATTGTCTTGTATGTTGATGATGTTAGAGTAATAATACATTAGCTAATAATTAATTACTCTTTTTATTAATTATTAATCTAATTTATTCACACACACTTAAGCTAAACATAGGAGTTCATTTACGCTTTTAGGGTTTTCTCCTATATGGCATGCAACCCTCATTGTATTATCAATCTAGAGATTTACTCTTGAACTTTCAAACTTTGAGGACTCCTATTTTCCTTGAAGATTCTTGAGGTTCATTCTGTAGCTTTTTCTTGTTGAGGAATACTGTAATTTTTTATTTGCAAATCTCTTGTGTGGAATGTTTCTTTCTTTGTTGTTTGATCCAGTGGGTCATGGTTTTTACAATTTAACATGGTATTCGAGCATGGATTCATCAAACCCATTCTTGATTTATGAGGTATTTTTCCTCAACAAGGGTTACAGGCTTTAGATTTGAATCCCCTTTACTTTTTTTGAAAATTTTGGAGGTAGGTGAATTTTGGTGTGCATCTAGAATCAAAACAGAGTCTTCTTTTGGATTCGAAGTTGTTGATTTAAAGTCAGCTTTGGATTTTATTTGGCCTAATTTTAAAATCCTAAGGTCAAATCTATGAGGGTTTGAAGCATTTTTTTTTTTAGATCCAAAGGGTAGCTTCATTTTTGGTGCTTTTGGCATGAAAAGGACCTCAGGGTTATGTTCAGGAGGCTGATTCCACTAATTTTGACTATAAAATTTTCTAAATTGGCTATAGGAGTCTCAGGAGAAAAAAAATTTACCAGGGGCCTTGGTATGACCCCTGGTATAGTTTGTCGCATCATTTAAAAAAAATAATTAAAAAAGTGCTTTTTTTTTAATAAAGTGTTGCACTATACTAAATAACGCTACACTTATAATAACACTAAGCACAACACTTTAAATAAGCACTAGGATTCATTAATATAAGTGTTGCCCATAATTTTTATTTTTTTAATATTTCCAACCCCAAAAAATTGAAACTTAGGAATATTCCCTTTAGATTCTACTAAAAATGTTCACCATATTCTACAAGAAAATAATATTTTGTCAACCATCTTTTGCAGGGGCTAGATTTTTTTCTGATAGCCATGAATATTCCTAAAATATTTATTGACGTCATGCTAACATTAGCATGAAATCAATGGTATGAACGCATGTACAGAGCACCAAAGACCACCTTTATGCCCTAAAGGAGTTATTTTTCCATTTGGCCATAACTTGGGCAATGATGTCAGATTTTGACAAACAAGATATCATTGGAAAGTTGGTTCTGCCAACTTTCTAGTAGTTTCATGGGTCTCATCACTTGTTTTTGCTATTGGTACATTCTACAACCTATTGAGGTCAAAGGTGTTGTTTTCAGTCCCAATATTGTAACTTTTGACCAGTTTCTCCATTTTTCACGATTCCAGCAGTGTTGGGACCATCTTTTAGAGCTCCTTAGATTTGTTACCTTAGTATCAATCAAAGCTTTTGGAAAAGGATGAGTTTCCTCTCATCTTAAGTGGTGGTAACTGAGCAATAAGAGATATATTCAATCCCAAAAACCTTCTTCAAACATGAAACATGGAAGACATTATGGATTTTTCTATCTATTGGAAGCTCCACCTCATAAGAAACTTCTCCCACCTTTTGGATTATCTTGTATGGCCCATAGAACTTAGGCTTGAGCTTCTTTTCTCCACTTTTCTTGATGGAAGACTATTTATAGGGTTGAAACCTTATAAATACCATGTCTCCCACCTCAAATGAACTTTCTATGTACTTCCTATTTGCATACATGGTTTTCTAACTTTGGGAAATTTTTAAATGATCCTTGAGAGTTCTCAAAATATCTTGACTTTGATATACCAAATCACTAGCTATCAAAGCTTTACTATCTGTCAGGACTAACTCTACAAAGGTTAATTCATCATATCCATAAAGTACTTTGAATGGAGATATGTCAAAAAAATGTGATGAGTTATGTTGTAACAATACTCTCCCAAATGTAACCATTTGATCTAGGTCACCTACTGACTAGTAGCATAATTCCTCAAGTATCCTTATAGCCACTTTTTTTACAATTTTAGTTTTCCCATCAATTTTTGGATGATAGCTTGTGCTAAGGGTGATCTTGGTTCCTATTAGATGGAATAACTTCTTCCAAAAAGTACTAAGGAACCGACTGTCCCTGTCATTGACAATGTTCTTGGGCAACCCATGCAACTAGAAAAATTCCTTGAAGAATATTTCTACAACTTGTGGAGCTTTATAGTCACTAGAGATGAAAAATAAATGAGCATACTTAGTTAATATATCCACTAAAATATAGTTGCAATATTTTCCCCATGCTTTGGGTAATATAGTGATGAAATCCACAGAGATGCTCTCCTATTTGTGTTTTGGAATGAGAAGAGGATGTAGTAATTCGACCAAAAATTCTTGTTCCCCCTTGTTCTACTAACATGTGACACATTCTTTGATGTGTGAGAGAACATCCTCCTTGAGGCTCTTCCAAGATAATCTTTCTCTAATCTATCAGTAAGTTTTGTAGAACCTGATATGCCCTTCCATAGGTGCATTATGATAGGCCTCCAGTATCTTCTCTTTCATCTTGGATTTGGAAACTAGGAATACTCTATTCTTGAATAGAATCATACCTTTTGACACCACATATCAGTCATCCTTTTTGGAACCTTCCATAATTCTAGTAGGAAAAGGATCCTTGGCTTATTCCTCTAGGATTAACTCCTTCCAATTAGTTGATGTGATGAATACATGGCAGAGAGTAGGCCTCCTAAAGAGTGCATTTGCCACAACATTCTTTTTCCCTTTGATATATTCAATATCAAAATCATATTATTCAAGTTTAAGTACCCATTTATGCTAGACCTATCATTCAAATTTTATTGACTAAGGAAGAACTTCATGTTGTTGTGATCTAATTTGGCCACAAATATTTTGTACAAGAGGTATTTTCAAAACTTCTCCAAGTCATGCATTATGGTTAGCAGCTCTTTGTCATATAAAGAATATCCTCATTCATGTTCCCTTAACTTCCTACTTTAAAAAGCTACATGGGGTATCTTTTTTGAGAAAGTATTGCTCCAATTCCTTCTTTAGAAGCATCACATTCCACAACAAATGGAAGTGAGAAATCAAGAATTACAAGAAATAGATATGATCCCATTACCTCTTTTAGCTTCTGTAAGGTCCCTTGTGCTTTCATTTTCCATTCAAATGATCCTACTTTAGTTAGATTGGTGAGAGGTTCTATAGACCGAGAAAATGCTCTAAAAAACCTTTGGTAATAGATACACAATTCAAATAAACCTTTAGCTATGACAAGTTTGTAGGAGGTGGGTAGTCTAGAATGGCTTGGATCTTCTACTAATCAACCTAAACTCCTTTAGCACTTATGGCATGTCCTAAATACAATATCTCTATTGAACCAAACTCACATTTGGACATATTTTTAAACAAAGACCGATGTTCTAGAATTCCCAAGACTATATCCAAATGCTTAAAATGTTCTTCCCATTTTTTTCTATAGATCATAATATCATCAAAGAAAACCAACATAAAATTCCTCAAGTGATATTTACCAAAAACATGATTCATGCATGATTAGAAAAATTTCAGAGCATTAGTGAGACCAAAGGGCATAACCAAGGACTCAAAATGCCCATAGTGACACCGAAAAAGTAGTCTTTTTTACATCTTCCCTCATACAGATTTGGTGGTATTTGGATCTCAAATCAATCTTCTAGAAGTACACCACACCATGTAGCTCATCAATCAACTCATCTATCTATGGTATGGGGTATCAGTTCTTAATGGTCTTCTTGTTCAATTCTTGATAGTCTATGAACATCCATAAAGTGTCATCCTTCTCCTTTACTAGCACCACAAAAGATGCGAAAGGACTAGAGCTTGGTCTGATGTAGCCCATATCCAAACATTCCTTTATTGCTTTCTCTATGTCCTACTTATACTTCCAAGGATCTTGGTAAGGAGTGGTCATAGCTAGCTTTGATCCTAGTTCAAGTTCAATAATATGATAGAAACCTCTATATGTTGGCAATTCAAGAGGTATTTCACTAAAAATTGTAGCTCATCAATCAACTCATCTATCTGTTGTATGGGGTATCAGTTCTTAATGTTCTTCTTGTTTAGTGCTTGATAGTTTATGCACATCTATAAAGTGTCATCCTTCTCCTTTACCAACACCACAAAAGATGCAAAAGGACTAGAGCTTGGTCTGATGGAGCCCATATCCAATAACTCCTTTATTGCTTTCTCTATGTCCTCCTTATACTTCCAAGGATTTTGGTAAGGAGTGGTCATAACCAACTTTGATCCTAGTTCAAGTTCTATAATATGATAGAAACCTCTATCTGGTGACAATTCAAGAGGTATTTCACTAAAAACCAAACTATACCTATTCAAAATATTTTGTATATCCATATGAACTTGACCATTATTACCTTTAGAAGAGCCTTTTGAAATAACCAAACAACTAGTAGTCCAAGCAACTTGGTTCTTTCAAAAGATCCTCTCCATTATCCTAGCTAATACTACATATGGACCTCCAATAGCTATTACCTTTAGAACCACATCCTTCCCATTGGATTTGAACTTGAGTTCCACTATTTGGTAGTTTGTAGTGTATTTACCCAATGAATGTAGCCACTACACACAAAAAATTACATCAATTTCACCCAAACCAATAACCTAGAAATTATCACAAACTTTATGATAATCCAAATGTTATGTCTAACTACTTTCAAGCTTTCTCCTTGCAGGGTAAGTTATACCCATCTTCCATAGTGAGAGTGAAGCCTTCAAAATTCTTCATATCTAGCCTTCTTCTCCTCACAAGTACCTCTTCAATGAAGTTTTGGATAGCTCCTCTATTAATCATAATAGTCACTCTATCCGAAAAAGGACTCCTTGAACTTTGAAGGAATGGTACCTATGTGTTTTGGAAAGTGATGCCAAAGTACCACCATTGTCTTTCTTCTTATCTTCTTCCACTAGAGGGGTGTCTTCTAGATCATGAAATTCATTAGACTCACTTAATTATGACTCTTTGTTAGAAATTATGACTACTATATATTTCCCCTTTCCAAGGAATTTATGTCCTGAAGCCCATGGCTCTCCATAAGAGAAACAAAGTTCCTTCCTTCTGAGCTCATTCCTAGTTTCATCATCAATCTTCTAGGTGTGGCAAGGGAGTCGATTTGTTACACCCCTAACTTTAACTATGCTTTAATTTTTACTTTTTAAGTAATTAGTAGATAATTATGCATGATTCAATGATTTGATGTTTAGTAAAAATGTCTAGAAAAATAAATGTTTTCATGAGTTATTTTTATTTGACTCAAAATTGACATGGGTTTAAAAGTTGTCAAGATGTGATGATTTCATAAGGATTATGAAATGATTAATGATACATTTATCTCGAGTTGGTGTTTGCAAGTTGCATTCAGGGAATAGGTTTTCACCCCTCTAAGAAAGGGAGGGAGAGCATCATCAGAGAGAAGGGTATAGATAAAAGGAAAAGAACAAGTTGTCACCACCTTAGGTCTAGTGTTGGTGTAAAATGGTGAACCTATTTGAGTCGGGTAAGTGATACTCAACCCTTTTGATCTAATTTTATTTTTTGACTCAAAAAGTTGTTGATGTCATTTAAAGTCTATTTCATGTTGTTTAACATCAACCTAGTCGTTTGGAGGAAAGTGACATCGTCAAGGTTGAACATCATTTATTTTGCGATTGAGACATCTTTCTGTCGAACACGTTGCTTCTTATGTCATAAATGAGTTTATGATGTGACCTCAATTTCGTAATTGGTAGTAATACATATGTTTTATATTATTATTATGTAGATATCCTTGAGCTAAGAGAAGCTTTAACCTTCTAGAGTGGTATTTAATGCTCAACAACTTCATTTATGCTTGCAAGTTGCTTAGTAAGAGCTTTTATAGGCTCATTAATGAAGGTTAAGGTGGGAATGTTTATGAAGCTAACCCTTGGGTCTACGTGAAATTTCATGTTAAGATAGTTAAAGGAGTGGCCCATTTAGTTTGGGTATCTATTGTAGTGGAGAAGCTTTTTTTTTAAACAAATAAGTGATCTTTAAAGACTCATCGCTCCACTTCTAGTGCATGTGAATGAAGCTAGAGTTTTGGAAAAAAATTTGCCTATGATACCGCAACTTATTAGTGAATCTTTTAACAACCTTCGGTTCAGTTACTCATAGTTGAGTGGGTAGTTGTTTAACAACTCTCAAGAGGAATCATAGTGGACTTTAAGGGAAACCGTTATGGGAGGAACATTTTTTGTTATCAAGGGTAGAGTTTGTAGCAATCTCTAAAGATAAAAGTTAGTTATTGGGGGAGGGGAAGATAACTACTTTGGAGTGGTTGAATGAGTCATCTTATTTTTTCTTATGAGTTAATAGGGAAAGAGAGGAGTGCATCTCTACCCTGTGGAAGAAGACGTCGAGCGAAAGAAAGAAGTTGTTCAATAGGAACTATTGACATTGACAAACTCCTTTTAGGTAGAAAGAGAGCCCTTGACATAATTTTGTTCTTTCTTTCATCTGATAAGATAGTTATCTTTGTGTCGAATCTTATGTTTAAATTGTAGTGGCTCCAGACCGCTCCGGTGGAGCCTGTATATGATTTAAGTATATTCTTAAGGAATGGTTTAAGGTCGAATGATCAAACCAATTTTACTTTGTTGTATTCTCTAAGAAAGAGCTCGTGGTCAAATGAGCGAGCTAAGATTATCATTGAAGTTATTTGTATGTGATGGCTCAAGTTCATTATGATCTTAGGGTCTGTGTAGGATAATGATGGGCCAAAAAGTGGCAATATTATGGGTATTTGTAGGGTATGTGGTTGACGACTTTTTTTTTACCCAAAATTGATGAAACGAAAAGGGTTTTTAGAGGAGATTCTCATCTTTCCACCAATATAAATTATACTTTAATTTGAATTTAATAAATAATTATTATTTATTTTCTATTAGAATTACCACTAAAGTCCTGATCGATAGGTTGATTGAAAAACATCTATAACTTTCAAACGGTATCACATTTGTTGAATGTGAAACATGTGTCACATTATATGCTTCACATAATATAGGATTTAAAAAAGAAAAATTAAATTTCATGAAGTTTTGACCAAGTTAAGGTGGTCAGACATAAGAGTTTTTATATTTTTTAAAAGTTGTAATAAAAAATTTATAATTAATTATTGACTTGGAAACAAATTACAAAAAAATATGCATCACATCCGGACATGAGTCCTCTACTTTTATATAAAATATTATAAGAAAATATTATCATTTTATTATGGTTAGGGTGGTCAGACAGACACCTACTTATTTTTTCCCTGAAATTTAAGTACTACTGCATTGAAATTTCAAATTTTCACCAAATAGATTTTATTTATTTATAAATAAACATAGTAGTTTAGAAACTAAATTCAATTTTCTACATATTCTATTCTTACATATTTTTAAAATAATATAGATAACTTATTCAAATTTTTACGTCAAGTTGCGTAACACTGATTTTTCTGAATTTTTTGCCACTTAAGGGCATGTTTTTTCCATGATTATCCTGCACATACCCCTTAGTGAATGAAATTATCAATGTATTCTCTTTATGAAACCGATGCTAGTAGTATGGTTAATGATATAATCGAGGCCATGTTTAATCAACCCTCAAGATATGAGGTAGTGTATAAGGTCAAGAACATAGTTTATTACAAGTCTAGATTAATATGTATCTTTCTTATAAATGAACATTCTAAGATAGTGCTTAACACTAAAAGATCACATGGGTAAATATGAGTTGTTAGCCATTATAAAACTATTCTTTTGGTCTAAGGTAAGGTATGCCTATAAAGTCAATATTATGACTCTTACCTTCAAGGTTGATAAAATCGAACTTGTGAACCATAAGGACCTAGGGTGATGATTGTGGTCGCTTTGTAATAAGTTAAAAGTGGGATAAAGTGATAAGGAGTTGCAATTCCCCATTACTATGGTAACCCAAATGGTCAAAACAAACCCAAGATGGGAGTTGATTTACCTAGTATGGGCTATGATTCGAATGGATCTCACTTATTTTGGACCTAGAGTGAAAGGTCAATTTAAACTTACTATAGGACATGACAGCATAAACCGAGTTAAGGTGGCAGACATACAAAAAATTTTAATGCGTAATGCTTATGCATGAAAATATTTTGCAAAATTAATGCAACCATCCCTACATGTATTGTTGGTCCATAGTGCTCTAGATGCCCTGGTTTCTCCAGTAGTGAAATGTGAACTCAAGCAATGCCAAGTGGTCTAGGAAAGAATAGAAGTATTTGTTCTTATGTTTTGCTACGCTTATGCTATCACCTTTGGACAATGAGGATGTTTGATATTTCCATGTATTTAGTTAGAGAAGCTAAGCCCTAGTATTGAAACAAGGAGGATATAGGAAATCTATAACTCTTATGCTAGATATGACATTGTATATATATATATATACATTGATTGATAGTGAAAGGTTGAGAAAACCATAGAACAAGACAAGAAGAGTCTTTATAATACCTTAAGAGATTCTATGACAATGTTGAAACTCGATTTAATGCATCAAAGATGTTTAGTATTTGAATCTAGAGAGTAAAATGATAGAAATTCATAAACCCTAGAAATTGCAAGAATGCAATAAGGGACTTTTAAAAAATGTTAGAAATACCTAAATCCTTACATTACATGTATATCTTGGATTAAGGATTAGTTCTAAGTTATATTGGGTAGAATGGATTTTTTGTATAGATGAGTTTGTGTCTGGAGAGTACCAAATAAAGTAAGTTAAACTATAGGATGAGATAGTTTCTAAGATGAGTTAGAGGTCTGTGTCTAGATGGCATGACCAATCAGAATGATCATACTTAGCTAAAAGGGATCTAGAGTTGTATGGTCAATTGAGTTTTTTAGGACACATCACCAAGACTCGGATGGAGAAACTTGATAGTTCCTTATATCTATACACTTCTTGTAGGATAGGGCCACTTCTAGTTAGGAAGTGTGTGGGGGACCACTTGAGTCTGTGGTTGGAGGAAAAGTTCTCAAATGATGCTCTCCCTCTATAGCAAAAGACTCACCAAGGCTCATGAAGATAGATATCAACATTCCAGATGCAGTGAACTCCATGTTATGGCTTATGGCAGTCAAACTTATAACTATTTTTTTTCCAATTGCATTGTATGTAATATAAATGAAAAGTGTAAGGACTTCTCTTTGATTTCTAGCTACGATTATATATGATTTCAAGTTTAAAATTATCTAGAAAAGTTGTACTTTATTTTTTGTGCTTATGCAAATTTTATTTTTAAAAAGAAAAAAAATATCTCTCATGTTTACTAAGTTTAATTACCTTCTAGTAAATTATTGAGATTACTCAAGTGTTAAGATGAGGGATGCTACACAATTTTTTAGCAGTCCAAGGATTCTTTTAGAAATTTCCTTTTTTCTTATTTCATGTTGAGGGTTTTGATTTCCTATTGGGAATTGAATTCTCTAGATCAAAGTCTTTATGGATAGTCTCTTGAAGTGTTGGGGGGTGGAATGCCTTTACAAGCCCTTGAGTTTTTCTTCCAAGCCTTCAATGAATAAGATTATGAGGTTCTTATCTGAGATGTCGATAACCATGACTAATAGCCTTTAGAACTTTGAAACATATTCTTCCACACTTCCCCTTTGTTTGAGGTGAGTCAAATCTCTAAAATGTTCTTTTGAATCTCTCCTATCAAATCTCTCAACACATTTTCTACAAAACTCATCAAAATATTTGATCAATTTATGGCCTTGAGTGATCAAACCCTGGTACCACCAATCATGAGAAATCCCTTCCAAATGTAGGGTGGAAAATTTGATGTCATCTTCCTCAGACATAGGTTTGAGTGCCAAGTATGTGTGTCGCCAAAAATTGTATACTTTGCTTGATATGGGAATAATTGATGATAAATTGGACTTAATGAGGCCTTGATTTAGTGTTGTGAGGTGTTTTACAAATTCACACTAGGTCTTAAGCCCTTTCAAATTGAATAAAATGCATTTATTGATGCCTTGTAAAGTGTTGTAACACATCTTGACACTTTTCTAAGACCATAATATCATAATTCACCTAAATAACCTTACTAAGACCTATTTCAAAGTCTTGTAAAGTCTTGTAACAAATTTTCACACTTTCCTAGGCTTGTCATCAATATTTACACCTTTCTTATGATTTAAATGGCCCCTTTATACACTTGCATGCCTTACTTAAGTGTCTTGTTGAAGAAGGACCTAATAAAAATTATTTAAATTATCACAATTCTCAACATCCACTTAAAAATTCCCAAGTGGAATAAGTCACCATTGGTGGCGACTTAGTCCCATTTGGCTCAAAAATCAAAATAAATTTAAATTTCTTTCAGGTTTTTATTCCTTAAGACCTAAGGTTGGCCTGTGATGAGGTATTTTTTGGAATTAGGGCATAATTGTGTATAAATATAGGGTTTTCCCTCTCGTTTTACCTAATTAATTCACTCCTCTTTCTTTCATCATTCATCTTCATCATTCTTCTCAAGCAAGCTAGGACATCAAGATAGCTCTCTAAGGCATTCAAAGGTTGAATCAACATCCATTGTTACAGAAAATCAAGATCAATCATCATGGAAAGGTACTAACTCCATTGTTTTATTCTTCATTACTTTATTTCTCCATTTTGGTTTAATTACCTAAAAGGGGTTTGACAAAGGCAAACCCCCATGCCCTAACATCTAGCATTTTTTTCTCTCTTTGCATGATTTACAAGTCTCGTTTACATATTTTCCTAAGAAAAAGATTAGAATGTTTTCATCAAAGTTTCAAAGCCCTTCAAAGTTTTCAAAACCATAAAAGAGGCTTGGAGAACACCTATAGGTTGAATTTTGTAGTTTCATATTCAAAAAATTACCAAGAGAAAAAGTGCAGGTCGAGATGAGCTAACTTTGCATATTATCAGTTTTAGAGAAAATTACTAGTTGTGGTGACTTAGTCCCACCATGCAAGTTTTTCAGAGTTCTTTGCATAGTCAGACACCCATTTGGCTAAAACAAGCCCCAATGCAGTTTTCCAGAATTTTCCCAAACCTGGACTAAGTTGCCCAACCTGGCGTAAGTAGCCCAGTCAACATTTTTAGTCAAATTTTTAGGATTCCAAAATCTCTCCACATCAGATTCCTGATTCCAGGTGCACCTCTTCAATTTTGTTCAGTTATTTCATCATTTACTTGCATTTTTAGGCATTTTTTCATATCACGGTGTGTTTTCCAGCACTTCACATTTCTTAGGTTTTACATCATTAAAACATTTTATTTTTAGATTAGTGCATTATTACATCATAATTATACATATTACATCTCATTTACATTAATCTTGAGTGTATACATTAGCATTTTGGACCCCATCCCTTTCTCCTTTTAGGTGAAAAACCCAAGAAGGAGCTAAAGTAGTTGGGAAATCCAAAATCATTGTCCATAGTATGTATCAAGTTTCTACAACTATGCCCTAGCAATTCTCTTCTTAGATTATTCAAAAGGGGGAATAGATAGCTTCTCGAATGAGTGCTCCAAATATTTTGGCTTAGGGGGTGAATGGTAAGTTCCTTTCTTATTCTTCTTCATTGCCATGAAATCTCTCAAAGATAAGTTGTCCTTGATCTGAGGGTCCAAAGCCTTATACTCTTCATAAGCTCTTGAGTTGTCATCTTAGAGTGTAGTTTCTTCCCTTGGAACTTCTTCTACTCTCTAAATGAATTTAGGCTTGAGAAGCCTATTATTGAAGTTATTTTCAGAGCTTTGTGCAACAACCATCTTCTCCTTCCCCTTTCCACCACTAGTTTCATTATTAGTTCCATTAATACTATCACTCTCCTTCCTAGCATTGGTCTGCATCCATTGAAACATCTGGAGAAACATGTCAACAAGACAATTTTCCCTTGTATCATTTCATCAAATCTTTCTTTGGCTTCTTTTGCTTCATCATCCACGGTTTCTTCTTGACCTATTTTCTTTAATTCTCTCTTCTAGGGCCTAATCTCCCTTTCACTTGGCAACATTAATCATTAGAAATCCCTAACAAGATAGCAAAATCATTCTCTAATACCATTGTAATGTCCCTAACAAATTTTTTTAATGAAAGACTAATTTGCAAATTGTATTCAATACACATCAACATATGAACACAAAGATAATTCTCCAATATATTGACAAACTTTAGAATCTCATTCAAATATATGATATCTCCATTACAACTCACAACAATGATCCAGGATGATATACAAGGTTTCCACAGATCAATAATAGTATACTAACTTCCTTACAAAGTCCTTGAAGCTTAGATGTTATCTCTGAATGATAATTTCCTTAGGAACCAAAGGGGTTTTGTCCTTTGATCCTAGTGATCCTTAGGTTTTTTTCAAATAATCACAAACTCCTATAGGTTTTTGTCCACAAAAGGGGTTAGAAGACGTGTCCCAAAAATACAGAAGAATGATATAATAATTTGATGCCCCTTACATGAATTGACTCCCTACATTTATATGCCAACAATTTACCTTAAGGAACGAGTTGGCCTTGAGCCAAAATGACACCAAAGCCCAAAATTTGAATTTCACATGCTACACTAGGTCGCCCTGAAGGACAAAGTAGATTCTCCCTACAAAATAATTTACCAAAGTAAAGTGCTATAGTCATCTATATGCATCATCAAACTCAGGGATAGGTAAAACAACATTTATAAGAAGATCAAAATTATTACATTGTTGAAGACCTTGGGCACAAAATTTTGGGGATACTTGTTTGGGGAAGCCATTTTCCTAAATTTCCAAACCATCAAAACCAAAAAAAATTGTTGGGTTGATATAGTTTGAGGAAATATAAAGGGCAACCTATAATAGCCTACAATAAATATAGAAGGTTAAGAGTTTTCTTATGTCAAAGGCATGGTGTGACATATAGATGGGAAAATACCTCAAGCAAAGAGACAAACCTAGTAGCAAAAACAATAAACTCAAACCTCTTATTGAAGTTATTTCCCTTTGCCATTTTTTACTTAACTACTTTTCATTACATTTGTGATTATATTAAATTTGTTAGCATTTAGTGAAAGAAAACCCAAATAAAATATTTTTTAGTTTTATAATTTTTAGAATTTAGTTGAAAGAAATATGTTATTTTAGCCAAAGATAACTATATGTTTAGTTTACTTTTGTGTAAATTAACCAGTCAAATCTCTAATTAAGATGTTATACAAAAATAGGCAAGAAATTAGTGCATGAGTGTATGTATAACTAACTTTCTTCAAAGTACTTTGAAAATATTAGGGTATGATTTTGGTTTTTCCTTTTTGGAAAATTATAGCATTTAATAGTATTATTTTTGTAAATTTGGAACTAGGTCTGTGAATAATTGATTTATTTCAGTGTAACTAGCAAGTTTGATGGACTTCCATGCTTCCAATTCAAATTTTCCTTTTCTTTAGGGCCTTTTCCACTTTACAATAGTTTTAATCTCTAAATTTGTGAGACATTTAGACTACAATTTAAATTCCTCTTCTACTTTTAATTTGATATATAATGTGCGATCTCTTTTTTGGTCTACAAAATATCTAGGTTGCCATTGCATTTGCACAAGGGATACTTACTAAACATACTTTCTAGGGGATTTCTTCCAATAAATAACCTATAATAGTAAAGTGCTTTAGTCATTTACATGCATTATCAAACTTGGAGATAGGTAAAACAACATTTGTAGGGAGATCAAAATTCTTATCTTGTGGAAGTCATTGGGCACAAACTTCTAAGGATGTTTGTTTAGAGGAGTCATTGTCTAGAGTCACCAAACCATCAACACCAACAAAAAAAATTGAGTTGATATAGTTTGACGCCATATAAAGGACAATGTAAGAAATCCACAATAAATATAGAAGGCTAAGAGTGTTTCTATGCCAAAAAGATGGTGTGACATATAAATGCTAAAATACAACAAACAAAGACATAAACCCTAATAGAAAAGAAACTAGCCTCAATCCTCTTGTAGAAGCTATTTCCCTTTTCCAATTTTGACTTTAACTAGTTTTAAAAAATCACTACTCTTCATTACTTTTACGATTCTAGATTAAATTTGTAAGCATCTAGTCAATCAACAAGAACCTGAATAGAATCTTTTTTGTTTTATAGTTACGCCAAAGGCATATCATATTTGGAAATGGCCGACCTCTTTTTAACTACCAACGGTTCATAATTACTTGCAATATAGTTATATCAATTTGACTCGTTCAATGTTTTTCATGAATTTTTAAATCCTCCTCATTTTTTCATGTTAAATATTATATAGTTTCTATTCGTAGATTTTTTACCATTCACTGCTCTTCTTTTCTAACTTTCAAAATTACGTAGCGGTGAAAACTGGTCAAAAGCAGATAATGCGAGAACAAATCTTAGTTGTGTGGCTGTAAAATTGACAAAACTAAGAGATTTACATATAAATACCTAGTAGGCCTAAGAGATTTATTGGAGTAATTTTGATTGACATCATGGTTTCATTTTATCCTACAAATTAAGCATCTAATAGTCTCATCCCAGTCTCCCAGAGATTCCAAATGGACACAAGGTGTGAAGGCCGTTGGCAAAAGACAAATAATTATTGGAACTATAATTTGAAATTCCATTGAAAATCACCTTCTATCTATAATAAGTTGATTTCGTATTTGGTGGTAATTTGAAGCCCTTAAAGTATGTATTATTTCCAATAATAGAAATGGTATCATCTCTAATAAATTATTATTATTCAATAATTTTAAAATTATATTTGTTATAATAACTTTATCTCGATGACAAGGCCTTTTTAAAAATATAAAAAATAATTTCTATTTAAAAATGATAAGAAAGAAATATTTTTTATAATAATGTAATCTTATTATTATTATTTAATAATTTAAAAATATAATTATTCATTACATAAAATTATATATTTATAATAATAAAATACAAGAGCTCAATTTGTTTTTCTATTATTAATTATGTAATTTTAAATTATATAATTTATAATATTTTTATTTATTATAGTTTTAAGTATTGTGTTAGAATTCATGATATTATAATTCATATTTTATTTTCAATGCATAAGTTGCAAGTAGTGGAATATAATTTTTTATAATATTATTTATAGATCTTATGTCATATATAATGAGATATATGTATGATTATTATCAAACTAATGTTTACTTAATATTAATTTTTATAAATAATCTTACATAAAATATTATCATATATTATTATTTTTTAAATAACTTTAATTTTATTACTTAAATAACTAAAATTAAATCAAATCATGTTTCTTAAATATACCTCACTTAAAAAAAAATGAATAACCTTTATCAAATTATATTAAATTAAATAAATATTATAGTTAAATTTTAAACATCATCTTTGGTTTTGCTAGTCAAGACATGACCATCCATTTGAATTACTTTTAAGTTTTACTCTACATTTACTAAGGCAAATAGTTATATTCCAAATAGTATAAAAGTGTATGATTATATAATTAGTTAAATTATACTAGAAGAGATACATATATAGAGAGGGAAAAATAGAGAGAGATAGAGACAAAGAGAATAGAAGTGGAGACAAAAATTGAAAGAGAGGGGAATAGACAAGAGAGATAGAGAATGAGAGAAATATAAGATATGGAAAGGGAAAGTGAGATAGATAAAAGGAAAACTAACTTTTGACTAGTTGTTTCACACCAACAATCTAAGAATGACATGTGTCCTTGAGGAGTTATACTCAAGGTAGCATGTCATTTGATATAGATATGTTCAAGTTAGCATGTCATTTGATATAGAGAGACAAACATATAGAGAGTGAAAGACATAAAAGAGACCTTTGTAAGTTGATGCATAGTTGATTCAAAACTCACTTCTCCATTGAGACCTTTGTTGCATAAACAACATAATTTTCTAAATGACCTACCAATTGATGTCATGTACTACACAATTGTATGAAAAAAATAGACCAAAACTTTCCCTAATTGACCTTCCACACCTCTTCGCGTACCCATTGCACACCAAGGTGCGATTGCTAGTTTCTATAACTCAGTAGAAAGCAATATAACGCCAAAGATAACTATATGTTTAGTTTAGTTCTATATACATCAACTAGTCAAATCTTTGATTATGTCGTTCCGAAGAAATAGGCATGAAATTAGTGCGTCGGTGGACGGATAACTGACTTTCTTGGAAGTCCTATTTTGGTTTTTCCTTTTTGGAAAATTTTAACATCTGATAATATTATTTTTGTAAATCTGGAACTGGGTGTTTGAATAATTGATTTCTTTCAGTTTAATTGGCAAGTTTCACTGACTTCCATGTTGCCAAATTTGTGTGGGGCAGGCTTCCAGTTCCATCTTTCTTTTGCTGTGGAGACTTTTCCACTTTAAAAGAGTTAATCTCTGATTTTTCTGAGAAATTCAGACTACAATTTTCTTGTCTTTCGCTTTTAACTGGATATATTATGTGTGATCTCTTATTCGGGATTTAAAATATCCGGGATGCCACTGCTTTCGCACAGAGGATAATCATGTTCAAGAGAAGGGCTTGTGCTTTGATAATCCTGCTTCCATTTTTAATCTATTGCTCGAATGCACAGCAGCCAAATGGGAATAGCACTAATTTTTCCTTTGCCTACTTTAGTCGGAACAACAGCCAGCAGCTGATATATATGGGGAACGCTTCCTTTTCGCCTACACATGATTATATCGATCTCACACCGGATCCATACATTTCTTCTTCAAACGAGTATGGGGCGTTGCAGAACTGCATCGGAAGGGTTCTCTACCACCACCAGCTCACGATGTGGCCGGCGAGTTTCACCACCGTCTTCACCATCGTCGTGAAAAACATCACGACCAACGCCACGGGCGGAGTCAGGAATTATAATGGCGACGGTATTGCCTTCATCATCGTTCCGAATAACAAAAGCTTTTTAGCAAAGAGCTATGGGGGCTTCCTCGGCCTCTTCGACTTCTCCACAAACGGAAACATGACCGGGCAGCTTGCAGTCGAATTCGACACATCCCAGAACGCATTCGACCCGGACAACAATCATGTGGGCATCGACATCCAGAGCATCATGTCCAACGCAACAGCCAATATGGGAAACCACGGCATGGACATCATGGCCGGGCGAGCTATACAAGTGCGGGTCGACTATGACGGATGGGCTAAATCCCTGCAAATCTACGCACGTTATGCAAACAATACTTCGGCCTACACGAGCCTTTTGAACCACACGGTGGAGCTCGAAAAAACTGTTCCAAGATCGGCGTACGTGGGATTTTCTGCGGCAACAGGGAATTCATACGAGATACACAGAATTCTCGGCTGGAATTTCAGCTCCGTGATTTTACCCGAGTCTTCTCTGAATTTGCTCCCAGTAGGAAAGGGAAAGGGAACGGCCGGAGGGGTCAAAATCGACGTCTTGGCGGGATCCATTACAGTCGGATTAGTTGTGGTAGGATTATTAGTCTCGTGGTTCGTGGTTATGAAAAGGAAAAGGAAGGCTGCTTCAACTCTTGTCAGAAGAAGCTTCAGTGAGGAATTGGCAGTGATTCAAAACGCGCCTCACCGGTACCCCTACGAGCAACTTGCCGCCGCCACAAACAACTTCAGCGAATCGGAGCTTCTGGGAACTGGCGGGTTCGGGAGCGTCTATAGAGGAAACCTTAGCGCCAGAGGGTTGGTAGCGGTGAAGAAAATTTCGGCCGGGTCAAGACAGGGGAAAAGGGAGTTCATATCAGAAATCAGCACCATAGGCCGCCTACGCCACCGGAACCTCGTGCAACTTTACGGGTGGTGCCACGAGCGAGACGAGCTTCTCCTTGTCTACGATTACATGCCCAACGGAAGCTTGGACAGATTTCTCTACGACAGAACTGGGGTCACGCCCTTGAATTGGCCGCGGCGCCATAGGATTTTATGCGGCCTCGCTTCGGCTCTACTCTACCTGCACGAAGAATGGGAGCAAAGGGTCGTTCACCGGGACGTGAAGCCCAGCAATGTGATGCTCGACGGGGAATTCAACGCCCGCCTTGGGGACTTTGGTCTGGCCAGGTTTATCGAGCACGACGATACTCATCCTGCTGTGACGACCGGGCTGGCGGGTACGCCCGGGTACCTGGCGCCCGAGTGCAGCTACACGGGCAAGGCCACCGCAGAGACCGACGTCTTCAGTTTTGGGATCGTGCTGTTGGAGGTGGGCACGGGTAGGCGTGTGCTGGAGCGCAAGTCTCCATTGGCTGAAGGGAATTTGGTGGACTGGGTTTGGAGTCTTTACAGCCGGGATAGTGTTTTGGAGTGTGTGGATCCCAATTTGGAAGGGTCTGATTATGATGCAGAGGAGATACGAAGGGTGTTAATCTTGGGACTCGCCTGCTCGCATCCTGATCCACAGTTACGTCCTTCTATAAGGCAAGCTATTCAAGTGCTCATAAACCCTAATGAAGACCTGCCGCAGCTGCCTTACACCAGGCCAATGGCGATCTATATTGTTTTGCCTCTGGTTGGAGCTGTGTTTTCTCAGTCCAACATGTCTTCGAATATGGGTGGAGGTGCCGCATCGTCTAGTCTCATGGCAGAAAGTAGCATAGGATCCATTACTACTTCAATACACGAAGGTAGATAGGTCCCATTACTTTATGTCTTGCTCTCCTTTTCTTAATCGTCTCGGTTTATGGTGAACATTAGGGTAGAGGTGGTTGAGCATGTTTTAATACTTGTGATAGTAGTAGTTTGAATAATGTTTAATATTTTTATTAATATTGGATCAATAGTTGTCACATGACTATTCATAATTAAACAAAATGTATTTGTTTGATTTAAAAAGCATTCAATCATGTGATGCCACATCAGCATTCAATCATCCATGATCAATGTGAATGCACAAGTATTGGTCAACTACATATTGACAAAAAGAATGTTGAGGTGGCATCATATTTGATGATGTGGCCCTGAAACAAAAGTTATAAACAAGAGACTTGCCAAGTAAGCTATTGTAAAAAATTGAGAGATTTAAAATTTCCACGTAGGATAATTAGAAGCGTGAAGTTAGGGTGCTCAACTACTGGGTCCTCCCCTAGCTTTGTTTAGTTGTCTCTTTCTGTAATTTTAATATGTACCTTTCATAAAAAAGTATTTGCTTGAACACTCTTAAACCAACTGTCATGGTTTTAGCGTCATGGTAAATGAGGTATGTGTAAAATAGTAACAATTGTAAAAGCAAGCTTAACTAATCAATGGGCTGTGGAAAACTCATATCGACTATAAGATTGACATTTCTCATCATATGTTCTAAAATAATTAGATTAGCATTGTAAAAACCTTCAAAAATAGTGTACTGGAGATTTCTATTTGTTGAGTTGTCTGCGTAAAAAAATTTGAGCTAAAATTTCATTACAGTATTTTAAGCATAAAATACAAGAATTGCAACTCTAAATTTTTAGAGATCTATATGTATATAAAAAACATAAGAAACAAATGATTCTTCTATTTTATGCATAATAAGTAAATATAGTAATCGGCAATCAATGTAATTAATATTTTAATTCAATATTTTATTTAATTATTTTATAATTTTAAATATTTTATTTAAAAATTAATTTTTTTATAAAGTTAATTTGTAATATTTTGTAACTTTTTTTATTGATTTATTGACATTATTTATTATGATTCTAATTATTTATCGTGATCATGACTTCTTTAATTTGTATGTGTATGTCTAAATTAGATGATTTATTTTATTTTTATTTGTGTGTAATTAGTATAATTGTGTGGGACCAATTTACCTATCTACTAGTGAAATAATGGAATAGTAATATGACAAGATTGTACAACTTGTTGCTATGTAAACTAGTTCAATATGCATATTTTGACTATTGTTCTCTAAGGAAATATATATAACATATCAATTTTGAAAATTTTAACTTTTATATATGTATAGCTTAATTAATTTGTAGGATATCTCAAATTTATTAATATAACTCATTAATAATTCACTAATATGTATAAAAGTCAAATTATATATATACACAAGTTGCTACCATGGGATAGCTTTGGTTATATTAAATAAAGAAAATTGGCTTTTACTTGTTCCCAAAAGGGAGAATTATGAATCTTCATGCTCTCAATTGTTGCTATGCAAAATGAAGAGGGGGCCATTATTAAGTTCTTGTAATCACTTTTTCCTTTTTCATTATAATGGTATAGGATTATTTTTCAAAAATTTCTTAAACTTCTCAAAGTTATTTAATGCACCAAGACTTTTCTATATAACAGAAGATAAATTACCAATTTGTCATTCTCCTTGAGCTCATCTCTATTGAAAATTCCACCAATGTCAATATTTGTCTCCTCCTATCATTGTTTGAGATATCCTCCATCACTTCACTATGCCACTATTCTTTGAAGAAGTTGGTAAAAATCAATTTCCCCTACATTTTCCTATCTAGCATGTTAATCATAATTGTTAGTGCAAGTCATCCATTATTTATTTATCATGTATGGGCCCTCCTTTGAGCTTATTTTTTCTAACAATGGATATTATCACTCTCAATTTCTGGCATATTTATAATGAATAGTTATTGGAGTGGGTGCAATAAATCCTCCACTTTACACTTACATTGTTTTAGTGTAGGTTTTTTAATATTATTTTTCCTACATATTATCAAGCATACCTTAGGTTATAGAGACATTTTTTATGTGAGGACACGTGGTGTAATCCATCGATTACATGTGTTGCTCTCACCCACACTTGGGTGGTTGAGTCTCACACCCTCTTTTGGCCTTTTATGCCACCTCACAAAACCACTCATCTATCTCTTTTTGAGTAGGTTATGCCACATGTTTGGCATTTTCCAAGTAGGCATAACTCCCACCTATTTTGGTTATTTGGGAGTTATTACCCCTCTTGGAATTATATGCCCATATTGTGTTATATATTCAACACTCACCTCTCCCTCCTATCTAGTCCAGATGAGTTCATATCAACTCAATTAGTTCAAGGGAGAGCTAGGGCATATTGTGTCATTTAGTGTGTGATAATAACATCATTATGTTATTACACCATATTCTAGTGTTTTATCTCTTTTTGCTCTCATGTGGAAGGTTGATCTTGGTTTTGTAGGTGATCCTAAGTGCTCGAGCTCATCAGCAACTCTTACATGGTATCAAACCATTCAGATCTACAAGCCCCTTCTCGAATCTGAGAGAGATTTAGTAGTGAGCTTTTGTCGGATGTGTTTTCAGGTCAAAATGGACATCACCATCGAGTCCAGAAGGCTTCGTAGATGAATTTTGATATGGGGAACTCTATTTTTTGCCTCCTTGTGATTCAGTGCATCAGGACATACATTGTCTTTTAGACTTGACTACTTGTGATGACTTCCTGACAGGTATTTTAGACTTGTTTGTGGAGTCTCATATTGTAGATTTGGGAGACATTATCGACAATATACATCTTCTCTTTGATGAAGTTTCTTCGTCTTCTTCAAATGTTGAGGAGGAACCTTTTGACCCTCTTTTTCTTTACCCACATGATCATTCTTCACAGTTTGACATGATTGTGGCCACTACTGAGCAGCATTTGGAGAAGACACCTTTGTCTTTAGAGGAGATATCTTTGTCTTTGAATTTTGTTCTACATCCATCTCCACTAGGTTTTGGATTGTCATATTTTGCAATGTGGCCTAGAACACCTAATTTGATGGTGATAGCTTTCAGCATTGACATGGGGACACATGAGCAAAGTTCAGAGACATCGTACATTTTCATCATTCTTCCTTCATATTCCTTTCAGGAATGGGAAGATATCTTGCATACATCCTTGGTTTTCTTTCTTCCTAAGGGGAGGAATATTGTTTGGCGATCTTAAATCATCTTCAACTTCTTGTGTTGATCATTCACCAACAATGCAGGAGATTCTACATTAGGGGACTGCATGGTCCTTCTTCTCTATTGGGGGGGAGTTTTGTTCTATGGGTTTTCTCTTTCTCATCTTTGAGAGGTTTCATCATTGTACATGGGTACCTTACATGGCCTTGTAGCCAAGACCCATCTTTGCATTGTTTCATCTTTTCACCCATCTAAGCTATGCTTAAGGGGGGGTGTTAGTGTAGGTTTTTTACTATTATTTTTCCTACATATTATTAAGCATACCTTAGGTTATAGAGACATTTTTTATGTGAGGACACGTGGTGTAATACAACAATTACATGTGTTGCTCTCACCCACACTTGGGTGGTTGGTTTTCACACCCTCTTTTGGCCTTTTATGCCACCTCACAAAACCACTCATCTGTCTCTTTCTAAGTAGGTTATCCCACATGTTTGGAATTTTCCAAATAGGAATAACTCCCATCTAATTTGGTTATTTGGGAGTTATTACCCCTCTTGGAATTATATGCCCATATTGTGCTATATATTCAACACTCACCTCTCCCTCCTATCTAGGCTAGATGAGTTCATATCAACTCAGTCAGTTCAAGGGAGCGTTGAGGCATATTGTATCATTTAGTGTGTGATAATAACATTATTATGTTATTGCACCATATTCTAGTGTTTTATCTCTTGCTGCTCTCGTGTGGAAGGTTGATCTTGGTTTTGTAGGTGAACCTGGGTGCTTGAGTTCATCAGCAATTCTTACACATTGCACTCTTGCCATGGAAAAATATCTAGCCACCTTTCACATCTTCACCTCCTTTCTTCTTCTTTAATATCTCCACCACTTTTACCAATGCTCAAAAATATATTTCATTAGATTGCTTCTGAAATTTCTCTTCATATCTAATACTTTTGGAACAAACAAAATCACATGTTTTGTTATGCTTCAATGTAATGACCCTTGCTGAATCTGGCCTAAAAATTTTAGTTTCCTGACTGGGACTTTTCGTCAAACAATTTGCTTGCCATTGTTGTATGTTGTTTCTTTTTTGTTCTTGATGAAAATAGTGAAGATAAAAGACTTTATTTGAAATCTTCCAACAACTAAGATGTAAGAGAGCGCAATGACATTTATTTCCTAACCTTACAAGTGCATATGATGATAGTAACGAAGTATAGCCACATCAATACACAGCTACAACGGGGGCCATTATGGCAAACAGTTGGTATGCAACTCAGACTCAAGTATGATGTAGTTCAACTTGTTACATTCCTCGCCAATGGATTACAATTAGATCAAAGCAACAACTCAAATTGACTCAATGCAAATATATATATTATCATATGACATTTATTTCAATCTGCTGTGACAGAGGTTTACTGTAAGCAGTACAATGTGATGCTAGATTCTGATTTATATAGCAATTACGATTGCATGGTACAGAAGAAAATATGATGATACCCGGGAATGACTCTTGTCATCAATACCAATCTAAAAGTGCACCTACAGAAAATATGTCATAGCTAAAATGCAAATATGACTCACTATTACAAGATGTCGACATAGGAGTGCAGATGCAACTGGAAATATACACTAATACAGATTACTTTAATTGGAATGTGAACCTAGATTGCTGGTGGCCAATAACATCAATTGGATGTCTCTTCTAAACCACACGATTCACCTAGAAACTGAGTCGACGGTTCATGATCAAAAATTGTTGCGCCCAGTTCCTTGGTTGAGTCACGTCTCCAAGATGTGTCCCAGCTGTTTGACGAATCACGACTTGTCTGTGGTTATTTTTGTCTTTATTGTTGATACCTTATGAAATATTTCATAAGCCTGATTTCCCTTTGCTATGCATCTCCTCTGACTTGGCGTTTATTTTATTTTTTTCTTCTATCACCTAGTCTTTCTTTGTCGTCAATCCTTCTTTGACTCTGTTCTCCAAAAGAATGATCTAGCTTTACCTTCTACTTGCGTCTCTGACTTGGTTTTATGTGAATGTCCAAGCATTCACACAATGTGGTCCCGACAGCTCAGACGGACTTAATATTTTCCAATGCCTTTGACCCTTCTCTAGGCGGCTATCACAGATGACATCTTCCTCAGTGCATACAAGGTCGACTGGATGGCAAGCGGACTTAGTCAGCTTAATATTAAGTCTCCAAAAGCTGTCTTTTACCAATACCTGAAGATTCCAACATATTTTGTCTTTTCTAGAGTTGTCGTCTTATTCTCCAGTTTAATACTTGTAATTTCTCTTTCCTTCAAATAAACCTTTCGATTTGTTTTCACTCAACTTCACATATATCGAATTTGTCTTGTGTTTTTTGACTTACCTTAAATAAAGTGGATATCCTCTGTCTTAATGCGGCCTCCTTGTCTTTACCTGATTAGTCTTATTTGCAGATATGAATAAACAAAATTCAATCCTTTGAAATGCCTGCAGATAATCCCAATGACTGAGGATATATCTCGAAAAACCTGAATCTTTCCAAATGCTGAAACCTTACTTTTCAAAATGACTGAGTGTTATCTTCAAAACCCTGCAATGGTGATCGTCAAATTGATTGACCTTGTCTTCACAAATTATCAATCTTCTTAGATTTGGCCAAAGGCCATTAAATCAAGAAAATCCTCAATTAAGCACAATTTGGACTTCTGAAGTAAACCCTACAATCGACAATAATCTCAGTTGATAGTTTCACAGCCTCAAAGTTTCACAATCAATAAGAATTTCATTCTCAAAGGTTCAATAATGGCAGAAACCCTAGCAGGCTCCTTCACCAAACAAGTTCTTCAAGCAAACATCAATTCCTGGATATCCAAAAATGATCTCTTAAGATCCTTTTATACTTTTCCTAGGAGAGCTCACACACTTTTCTTGCCAATGTGGGATAAAAGATATATTTTTCACTTTAAAATAATATTTAATTGCACTTTAATAATATTCAAATATCATTATAATATAAAGTGCAAATAAACATTATAACATTATAACATGAGAAATATATTATCTCCCCTAAAAACCATATAAAATCAAATGTGAAGCCACAAGCAATTGCCCAAATGACCCTCTCATCAACTCCTTGGCCTACAAGGGTCAACAATAGGCCAAACTCCATCAATGTTTGAATACTAAGTAAAAGGGGACATTACATTCAACCTCCATACTGCTATCCTTTCTTCTATCTACATCTAGGATCCTTGAAATATTTTCTCACACTCCTATTTAGTTTGACATAACTATTAACTCATTATGTTCTACTCTTCTATTAGCTAAGAAATTCATAGCCTCGGTTTCTTCCTAATATATATTCCTTGTGAAAAAAGACTAAAATCTATTTAGAATAGGGATGATTCATTCATTCATTGTCTTCACTTTCATTTTGTAGAACTTTTGCTTCTAATCTCATTGATGCATACCATTGAGTCACCTTCCACATTGATCGATATTATGTTCTCTTGTTGTAAATAATTAGATGGGCATTGTAAAAATATTCAAAACTAGAATATAGTATATTTGTATTTGTTGAGTTATCCACTTAAAGAATTTGAGGAGAAATTTCATTACAACATTTAAGTATTAAATACATATTACAACCTTAAATTTTTAGAGATCTATATGTATATTATTATTATTTTTAAATAAAAATCACTCTTTTATTTTATGCACAATAGGTAAATATAGTACAATTGGTAATCATTGTAACTAATATTCTATTTGAAAAAATATTTAATTATTTTGTATTTTTAAAATATTTTTACTTAAAATTTTAAGATTGTATGAAGCTAATTTGTAATATTTATAAAAATTTGATTGATTTTGTAATGTACTCAACTTTCAAAACTAGATGTACTTAATGATTCAACAAGAAAGTAAATAACCACATGCTAAAAATCAACAGTAATTTTTTCTGGACTTTCATATTTCATTTGTTTTACATGATGACTAATAAAATGGAAACTACAATCATCTAAATTTTAAATGCAATAATTACAATAAGGAAATTATGACAATGTTTTCTTTCAAAATATATTTATCAATTTCATTTTAATAAATTTTTTTACAAACACCAGTAAGTATTATAAAATTTCCCATATTGAATCCCATATTTGACTCATAAGTCTTGATGAAGTTGTCTACAAGAGGGAGAGCATCACTCGAGTGCATTACCTCCAACCATAGATCAATATTCTCCCACACACCTTCCATCTAAAAGTGACCCTACCCTTCACAAAGAGTATAGATAAAGAAAACCAAAAAATTTATGTTATCTGATTCCCAGTGTTGTATCCTACATAACCCAATTGACCATACAACTTTAGACAAACCTCTCATTAAGTATGATCAATCCAATTAGATTATGAAATTTGGAACATTGTGAACCGACTAAATACAAGCAGACTTTTGCATCACTTTGGTCATTTTTTAATAAAATAAACACTTCCATAGGAAATGTAGTTGTGTGTTCACACACCAAGCTAACTCAACTTGGAAACAACATGCATCCTATGGTTTATCAAACATTTGACTCATTTGATTTACCATCTAACTTTTCATAAACATTTAAAACCAAGCATGATTTCTTATCTATGAGTAGTAATGACCAAGGTCATTGAAATATGTGATGATAGAGAACATTCATTTTGCATACTAGCAGTTCACAGATCTTGGCTACTACCATGTGTTCATTTATCCATATAAGTAAATCAAGAGTGTTTAATACTCTCTAAATTTCATAGCATAAGACTCTTAACTCCCTTAAAAAAGTTATAGTATATTCAATTAAGACCTACCTACCACTGGCTCGTGATCTTAGATACGTCTATCACTAAAGGTTCTTGACAACTCGTAATACAAACAAACAAGAGTTATGTTCTCTATCAACAAGATAATTTCATTTTAAATATTTTTGGTTTTTTATTTTTCTTCTTTCATCTTCATTCAAGAAAATATTTGATAAGACTAATGAAGGTACAAAATGATATCTAATTCTTTTTATTAGAATATTCGTATAATTACGTTATCCTTGGTATAAATAAAAGCTCTAAGTAAAATCTACTTACTCACTGCTATATTAGCCAATCTAAAATTTTCATTTATATTTATAAATATATTCCACAATAGTCCATACATGCTCATATATGTATGAATACATTTCTGTACATTTATATATCGATATGATATTTATATATATGAGTATTTACGAGATTTTTTTTATTCTTGGGAAATTTATTCAATAATAATATATACAACTATTTCTTCCTAAATTTAAAAATTCATTCCCTTAATTGAATATAATGCAAACTAGCAAGATAAAAAGAATTATCATCTTTACACTAATATTTGTTGTTGTTCATCGCAAATAAATGAAAGATTTAAATGATTTTAGTCATAGGTAAATAAACTTAGTTGTCTCTTTTTCTCATGTACAGACATACATTTATATGTATTAGTATTTATTTTTTATTCAAAAATTTAGAATTTATGTTATTCCATAACTTGGAAAATGAGAACAATAGATGAAAATATGCTTGGAGGTATAAAGAACTTCCTTTGTAAAATCTCAGACTTCCTTCTTTCCCACACAACCAACTACTCAATCCTCCTTCACACTTCCTTACATTTGCATTCACTACTCCTAAGTTTACTGTGCTCTCTTAACAATCAATTCTCCTATACTTATCTATAGAGACTCTTCCCTCCTTCCCTTTAGGAAAATACTCTCTTCATATAATAGCAATACTTCCTTTCCAAAATATATGTGACTACTATATCGATATAATAACAATACTTTTATATATATATATATATATATATATATATATATATATATATATATATATATATATATGTGACTCCCTCCCTCTCTCACATCCTATCCATAAATGAAGTCAATTTAAGTTCTTTTAATGCCAAAAATATTGTCATTGATGATGGCATAAGGTCTTCCACATGAGTTTTAATTCAGTTAGCTTTTATTTCACTATATATTAACTTGCCACACACTGGGCTAACTTCGCTTACTAGTCTCACATGTCTCATTAATATTAATGACCATATATATATATATATATATATATATATATATATTTGTATATATATTTATATTTGGGTGATCCCACAATATTGGTTAACAATTTCAAGGAGATCCTATTTTTTGCTGAAATCACATATTTTTAGAAATTATAATTATTTAAGCCTTGGAAAGTTCCATTTAAAGGATTCTAATTGAATATGGATTGATCGAACCACCTTAGATCAAACCCCCTTGGATAGAACCTCGCTAGTTTTAAACCATACCTATAACATAGTCTCTTTTACACCTATCAAAATGTTGATAAAAAAACCACTTTTAATTTACCTTTTCGGGGATCAAATGAATTCATTTAATTTATGTTTTTTTTAAGCATGTAGTCCTTATTACAAGCTTCCCAAATAGTATAATTTTAAATAAATTTAATTTTATTATTATATTTATTTTTTATTTCTTGTGAATGTAGGTTTTTCACCGAAAATCAAGCTCTTTGTTTTGCACATGTGGAAAAATAGCAGATTATCAAAAAACAAAAATTGAAAAATATCAATGCACTAGATATTGAAGTCCTTGACCCAACAAAAAAAATAAAATTGAATTTTGATACATACAAAAATAGTTATGTTGTATACAGTCCAACTATGTTTGAATTATAATTGGTTTGACTTCAAAACTTGATTAAGTCAATAAAACACTATAAAACCAAATGAAAGTGCTAGATATTGTAGTTAAAAGTATAAATTTGAAAAAACTATAATTTTATCCTTCATGAAAAAAAGTTATGTTGTATACAGTGAGCATCACTCCTTAAAAATGGTGGTTACTGAAAAAAACTAGTTTTCGAAGGAGATAGAAAAAGAAGTGCAATATGATTCCAAAAAATTTGAAAAAATAATATTTAGAATCTACAGACAAAATTCCACAAATCACTAGTTTGCATCATCTTCAAATTCGTAACGATTTAGCTACTATAGGTGTTCGAAAGTGAAGATTTAGTTAGAAAAAATTAGTTCAGTGTCCAGTTTGGCTAAAAATTGTAAACCAATATTGTGGGATCACTCATTTATATATATATATATTTATATTTGTATATATTCATATATATGTATGTATATATATATAATTTTATTTTTAATACTTTTAAATAATAAACAAATAAATCTTTACATTTAAAAGATAACAAAAAAATGATGATTAAGAATCAATAATATTGCCCAACGACCAATGTGAGATATTAGATCAAAGACCAAGAATGAAATCAACATAGCCTTTCAACAAGACCACACAAGCCAATATACTTGATTAACTCAACAACAACGCAAGGTAGAACTTGATAACTTACTTGGGGTTTGGCACAAATTTCAAAACTTATGTGAGTGTGTGATTAACTAAAAATGGCATCTACCCATTTATTCCTAATTTCTATACACTTCTCTTTGGTGATACTCTCCCTCTCCTTCTGGGAGGGAAATTTTTCTCCTACATTCAACTTAGAAATCCATCACAATGGTCAGTCCATTAATAGCCATGATATCATAATAATTAATCAAAAGTAATAATCATTACAATTCCTTGATCATTTAATAATTTTTTTTACGTTGCATTATAATTTTTATCTAAGCATCAACTAAAGTAAAATCATCCATTCATGTTTAAAACATATTTTTAATGTAAAATTTAAAAGTAATTGTAAGCCAAAATTTGGAGTACATGATATATCTCCTCCCTTAAGGATCATCATTATTAGGGAGTAGTTGCAATGATAATATATATTTTGAATTGAAGTTCCACAAAAGCAGTTCAAAACATCACTCTAAAGGAAGCCTGGAGTGGTCATAAGCCTTCAATGGTTCATCTTCACATATTTGATTGTCCTACATATGTTCACATTCTAGTTCAGAAGTGGAAGAATTTGGATGAAAAATCCCAACTTTGTATCTTCATGGGATACTCAGATGCAACTAAAGGATATAGATTCTACAATTCTAACACAAACCAATGGATTGTTAGTTAGGATGTGATTTTTGATGAAGGAGGAGTATGGAAATGGAAAAAAGGAGTTCAAAACAATATACCACTAATCATGAGGATTGAAAGTGATCAAGTTCCTCCTCTCCCCACAAGCTCAAGTAGAAGTTCAAGCCCAAGTTCACCAAGTTCATCGAGCTCACCAAGTTCCTCTTCAAGAGATAGTTCAATTCCACCATCTAGTCGAAGCTCTTCATGAACGGTATAAAGTTTAAATATTTTTCATTTAAAGAGTTCTAATGTGAATCCAATTGCCAATTTTTCTTTTCTTATGTATTGTAAAAAAAGGACCCTTTGCTTGACATGGGATTAATTGGACTTAATGAGGCCTTGATTCCTGGGTATTGTGAGGCATTTTATACATCCACACTAGGTCTTGGACCCTTGCAAATTGAATAACATGCTTTTAATGATGTTTTGTAAAGGTGTTGTAAAGTCTTATAATGGAATTTCACGCTTTCCTAGACTTAATGAACCCATCTCTTCCAAGTTCAACATTATAAAATGTGTTTAATAACATTATCACATCAATCGAGGAGGCTAATAACTTAAACCTAAGGTTAAACTAGTGTTGTAATGTGTCTTGCACATTCACATTGGTTCTTGCGCCTTCCTAGGCTAAGTGGACCTCATTTTAGTGTTGTAAAATGTATTTAATCACACTTTCACATTGATTTTTGTGTCCCAAGCCCTATTTGACATTCACATCATCACTAATAGTCTCATATTAATCCATATTATGCATCCTGAGGCTTAAATTGATCAAATACCTGACAAGGTTTCATTTTAGACCTTATTTCCTTATCTCTTGGCATTTGAGCTGTCAAATTGGCCCCTATGGGACCCATTCACCATGCATGGTGAATCAGTCTCATTTAGGTGGGACCCATTCACCATGTGTGGCGAATCAGTCCCATTTGGCTCAATTTTGACCTTTGAGTAGGAAAATGTGAAATTTGAGTTTAATTTTGCTTCATGTCAGTATGTGATGAGGCATTAATGGGTAAAATAGGTGAATTTATTATATAAATATAAATATTTTAACTCATTTTCACATCCATTAACCTAATTCACATTCATTCTTCATTATTCATTTACCATTCTTCCATTTCAAGTCAAACAACTTAGGGTTTTATCATTTCAAGGCATTAAGATATCAATTTTCAGACATTCAAGGGAAGATCCTTCATGTTTTACTGCATACAAGTTTCAAGATCAAACATCATGGAAAGTTAATCAATTCCATTGTTGCATGTTTAATTCTATTCTTTCATCATTTTGGCTTAATTACCTAAAAGGGGTTTTACCAAGGCAAACCCCCATGCTCTAACATTCACCATTTCTTCTTCTCTTCTTGTGTGTTTGTAGATTTAGGTACCTTGAAAGCTTGGAAATCATTGAAGATCAAGTTGAAAATTTTCTCAAGTCTTCTTTTTATTCAACAAGTCAAAATATCAACAAAAACTCATTTTTAGACCCGTAAATTAGAGTTTTGGAAGCGAGCACCTATAGGAAGTCAAAGTGCAGATCGAAAGCTTTGGAATCCACTTTTGAAAATCTAAAAATTCAAAAGTTGACTCATTCACCATGGGTGGCGAATGAGTCCCACTCCAAGGTCAATTTTGATTTTTCTGCATTTCTGAGTACCCTTTTGACAGAAATAGGTTTTGGCTCAGTTTGACTGAACTGGGACTAATTCGCCCAGAATGGCGAATGAGTCCCTCCAGGCCTAAAAATCAACATCAACAACATTCCAGAAGCAATTTCCAGTATCCTTCAAGCTTTTAGGTGCACACTTCAAGTTTTGTTCATTCATATTTAGCTTTGCATTCATTTCTAGTTCATTGTTGCATTACACAATGTGTTTTCAAACATAACTTATTTCTTAAGTTTTGCATTCACATTCGATCAATTTCATAGCTTAGTTGCATCTAGATCATCTCATTTAGTCATATAAACATTATACATTACATAATTTGAATGAACCCCTTAGCATTTTTGGCTCTAGTTTCTCCTTTTAAGTGAAAACCCTAGAAGAGTTAGAAAGGTGCATGGTGCCAAAAATCTACGGTTCGTCTTAGTACAATTCAAGTTGAACCTTCTATGTATGAAGAAGTTGTGAAAGAAACAATATGGATTGATGCTATGAATGAAGAGATGCATGCAATTGATAAAAATAATACATGGAAATTAGTGCAACTTCCTAAAGCCAAATAAGTGATTGGTGTCAAATGGATTTATAATGTGAAATACCATGTTGATGGCACTATGAAAAGACACAAGGCAAGATTTGTTTCCAAGGGATTTGCACAAACACATGTAGTAGATTATTCAAATACTTTCACTCTAGTTGCAAGATTTGATACAATTAAGATTATATTAGCTATTGTTGCACAATACAAGTGGCCAATCTATTAGATGGATGTAAAATCAGCCTTCCTAAATGGTTATATTGGTGAGGAAGTCTATGTGGAACAACCTATGAGCTATGAAATTCCAAGAAAATAACATTTGGTTTACAAGTTTTAAAAGGCTCTTTATGGATTGAAGTAAGCTCCTTGTGCCTGGTATGCAAGGATTGACAGTTGTTTCTTGAAAAAAGGATTCAATTGTAATCTGACATCTTGGTAATGATATTCTCATTGATTTCCTTTATGTTGATGATCTCATTTATATAGGTAACAGAGCAACTCTCATGGAGAAATTTCAAGCCTAAATACAAGAAGAATTTGAAATGTCAGATCTAGGACTCATGCATTATTTTCTTAGTGTGGAGATGCAACAACAATCTGAAGACCTATATTTATTTCTCAAACCAAGTATGTAGTTGATTTATTGAAGTTGTTTAGAATGATGACATCCATTGTATTTGCAACCCCCGTAGCCCTTGGTGAGAAATTAACCAAAGAAGATGCAAGTTCCAAAGTGGATGCTACTTTGTATAGAAGTTTGGTTGGGAGCCTGATGTACCTCACTTCAACTTGACCTAATATTATGTATGTTGTAAGCCTCATCTCTTGGTTCATGCAAGATCCACATGAGTCTCATTGGCGTGTTACAAAAATAATCTTAAGGTATGTGAGTCGTACATAAAATTTTGGCATTCGTTATTCTCCCATTGATAAATTCAAGCTAGTTGGTTATATAGATTATGATTGGGTTGCCTTAGTGGATGCTATAAAATCAACATCTGGTTATGTTTTCTCATTTGGCCCAGGAGTTGTATCTTGGAGTAGTATAAAACAAGCAACCATGGCTCTCTATTCCATAGAAGCAAAATATATTACAACAACATCTACAAGTTGTCAATCCATGTGGATTCAAAGGATTTTAGAGGATCTGCAATTGGTTCAAGAACATCCAAAAACTATTTATTTTGATAACAATAGCACCATTGCAATGACCAAAAATCATGTGTTTCATGTTAGATTGAAGCACATTGAGATTAGGCATCATTTCATATGTGACTTGGTTCAAGATGGGACAATGGAATTATAGTTTTCCCTACATTTGAGCAAGTTGTTGATATCTTTACCAAGGCTCTTCCTACCCCCAGTTTTGTTGCTTTGAGAAATTAGTTGGGCCTCATCTCCGTTACTCATCCTAGGGGAGATTGAAGACATGTGCATGATCAATGACATGATCAATGAATTGGATTTATGCTATTATTTTCAACAATTTTTTTAGCTTTAATGCATAAGAAATTGCAATTGTGTGCATTATCTTTAGGCAATAGTTTTAGTTATATTTTAGATTTTTAGCATGATCAATGCATGCTTTCCTTGCATGGTCGATGTTTTTTTTAATAGTCTTTTTTTTTCCCCCTCTAAGATTAACTTGCATGAAAAACACATGCAATTTTTGTATGATTGCAACTTTGAAGCATCGTTGTAAAAACTCTTTATATAGAGATCATGTTGTAGCAAATTTATATACACAGAAAAATAATAGTCATATATTCTTTTAGCTTCATTTTCGCTCAATCCTTGAGCAAATCTATTTGTGCTCATTAATTTATTAAATATGATGATTGTTTCAATCTGGATTTTCAGTATAATGTTAGAGCTTCCTTAATCATTCTATTCAACCATAACATCACACCTCTTTAACTAAAGTGCTAATATCTTCAAATATATAGCTTTTAATGGTTAAATTTATACCATATCTAACATAATGTGCACAAGAGAGTTGAATTTTATAAACAAGAACGCATAGGAATGTACCATTACATGTGAACATAAATTAGAGTGCTAGCTTTCTTTCTTGTAACTACTCTATTCTTTATAAAACCAAAAAAATATATAAAAAACAAAAAAAATAAAAAAATAAAATTATGCGCAAATATACATTAGCGTGACAGTTTAAAATTGACCTCTTTGAGGCAACATTTGTTTCAAATGGACAGTCTGTAAAAATTGACAGAAATGAAAGTAACGTTAAATAGGAAAATAGATTGCTTGAGAATAACGCATGATTACCGGAGTGGCCATCATCATTAATATGTAAACCGTGTATGCTGAACAAAAAACCCTCATCAAAATATTCATCACATTACAAAGTCCTTCATCCTTATTGGCTCTTTAAATATTATGTTTCATCTAATTCAATGTGTGTCTGTGCTTCAGAGAGGTGAGGGATCTACAAAAACAATATAAACAAAAGCAATTATATAGAACAACAATAACATGAATGTTAAGAAATATCAGTGAGAATATCTTGTTGAACAAATTACCTTACTGTGGCTTTTGCAGAGAGGTTTTAGCAAGGTACTAATAAATATTATGTGGCAATCGCGGGGTGGGAATTGCCTGCAACTCTTGATGCTTCTTCAACACAATTGTAAATACATCGTCCATGTCCATTTCCTCAGCGCTCAGTCCATCAGGAAGAGTCCAGTCGAAGGAATGGAGCAACGAAGCCAAAATCAAATGAACCAACTTATCAGCCAAAGGAAGCCCCACGCATATTCTTCTTCCTGCTCCAAATGGTATCAGCTCAAAATCCTGGCCTTTAAAGTCGATCTTACTTTTCTCACCCTCCAAAAATCTCTCTGGCATAAATTTGGAGGGCTCCTTCCACAGTACAGGATCCCTTCCTATTGCCCACACATTGACCCATGCTTCCGCGTCTTTGGGGATCACAAATCCCTTAATTTCACAACTACTGTCCGCTCTGTGAGGGAGCAGAAGAGGAGCAACTGGATGCAATCGAAGCACTTCTTTCACCACAGCACAGAGGTACGGCAGACGGTCTATATCATATTCTTCCACTCTTCTGTCTCGACCCACGACCCCTTTCAGTTCTGCTTGGGCCCGTTCCATTGTCTTTGGGTTGTGAATGAGTTCCGCCATTGCCCATTCCAATGTCCCAGCAGTGGTGTCACTACCAGCCGTCAGCAGCTCCTACCCACATCAGAAAAAACACCCAAATAAATGGAAAAGCTTAAACAGTCACTCTATTGTTTACTTTTTCAATAATTCCAGAATACCAAATACAATCTAACTTAACACTTACAAAAATTATGGCCCTGATTTCCGTCAGAGAGAGATCATTCTCTCCTTGATCTCTCAGCTCCAGCAAGGCGTCTAGAAAATCCTTCTCTGCCCCTCTTTCATCACTCAACTCTGTGCTTCTCCTTGCCAGTCGATTGCTTATGCACAGATCTAAAAATTTACGTGTTCGCTTTAAACTGAACCCTATCTGACGGCCCACGCCATGAAGATCCAGAAACCCAAGCCAGGGGAAAAAGTCGGCCAAATTGGGTTTTAGGCAAAGCTTTGACCATGATATAAGAGCGTTGGTGAATTCCACAGCATCGGGATTGTTGCAATCGGTTAGCTCTGTGCTTAACATCAGATTACCCATGAGATTCAGAACCATCCGATACATTGTATGCCCAATGGACACAGTCTTTCCCTTCACACTGTTTTCCTCGAAAATCAATCGAATCATTTGGAATACCAAATCTCTTCTGACATTTTGAGAAGCTTGGAGTTTCTTCGCAGAGAAAAACCCTATGGTCGAAATTCGCCTAAGTTTCCGCCAGTAGGGTCCGTATTGGCTCCATATTATTGATGACTTATGGTAAGAGAGATTCTTCATTGCTTGTATAACAGTCCGCCCAGCCAAGTTATGGTCGTGGGTTTTGAGCACCTCCTTTGCCATGGCAGCAGAGGAGACCACTACTGCTGTTTTCATGCCCAGAGAGACTGTCATTAACGGGCCGTATTGGCTAGACAGGGCAAAAAGGGACTCGTAGGGCTTTTTGCCCAGCAGTAAGAGGTTTCCTACAACAGGCCAACCAGGTGGCCCAGGTGGAAGACGAAGCCTCTTAGTCTTTTTTGTCCATTGTAATACAGAGAACAAGAACAGAGCACTGCCAAAAACACTGCTAACAAGCAGAAACCAATATATCTGCTGGTTATCCATGAGATTATAGAGCAAAGCTTCAGCAATGAGTTGTCATCAACCATAGCATTTTCTCTGAAGACCATTTCCCTCTACATGCCCATTTTTTCGCAGAGCCGACCAAATCATTCCCGATTACACTACGAAGTCAAGATTCCATAAATCTCAAACATACTCAGAACTTGAAATATTATGAATGAGAATTTGATATAATATAAAATTCTCGGAACATTGCCGGTTCAACGACGAAAGCCTATTAGTCAAGATTCGTATAATTGAAAACATTGCAGGTTACTATCCGAATGCTTATGAGTCAAGATTCGATGCAAAGCCACCAAATGTTCCTCTGGGGAGTGTATCGATAAAAGAGAGCACTATAACGCACTTATGATCTTTTTGAAGTTCTTTTCATGTCCCTTATCTTTTTTCCTTTCTTTCTTCTTTTCTTCTCTCTTTCTTTTTCTTTTCTTTTTCTTAGTGTATCGATAAAAGAGAGCACTATAACACATTTATGATCTTTTTGAAGTGTTCTTTTTATGTCCCTTTTTTTTTCTTTTTTCCTTTCTCTTCTTTTTTTCTTCTCTCTTTCTTTTTCTTTTCTTTCTTTTTCTTTTGTTTTCTTTTTTCATATGGTACTTTTTATCTAATTATTCTATTTAAATATCACAAATTTTAAAATTATATTACTTAATGAAATTCTAACATTTCATTCTTATTTAAAAATGATAATTTTTTGGAGTAGATCATGTGGTTGAACTATTAGAAAATATAGATGATGGTTGTAGGTTCAATTATCGTAGATTTACCTCCACATAAGTGGAGAGCAACTCTTTTGGACGAAAGTTATAGTGGTGTGTGTTAGGACTTCACTTTCTAAATCCCATCAAATATTTGATTTCTCCATTAAAAAAAAGATGGTAAATAGTTGTCCTATTTTTATTGAACAAAGTTTACCTTTGACAATAACAAATTAAGAGAACACATTGAAATCGTTGACATAAGCAATAATATAAGCTAAGAGTTGATGACCATCCATAATATGTGAATAACCAATGAATCAAATACACATGAAAGGAGAAGAAAAATAACTTTAAACAAAACTCTAATGAAATAAGAATCTAATAGACTCGCCAAAATTTTAAAAAATAAAATGCATCGTAATTAGCCTGAATGGGTATTAGAGTTGGCTTGGGCAATGGGTTTGCTCTCCATTGGTCTCAGGTTCGACTCCACTCCCGGGTTTAAGAGGTGGGACTTCTTGTGGATGGGGCATCTCACTCGTAGGGGATTAGTCTCACCCTAGCTCGCCTTAGATAGCCAGGGTAAAGGTTGTTGGGCCGTTGGGCTGGGTTGCGAGGACACCCCTATTGTATAAAATAAAAAAATATAAAAAATGCATCCTAATTAATTTACAAACTATTTATTTTTAAATCAATAACATTATTATTAGATCATCAATTGGAACTAAAACATATAAATGATAAATATGAAATAGACATAAGAAAGATAATGCTTAAGTATTTTAATGTGCCTTTATCTTGACAAGTTGTGACAAATGTAATCAAATTCTTACTTGATATTGACATATATTAGTCATGCTGTAAAAATAAAAAATAGTTAGACTGAAATTGCATCTAGAATTTTGTCTCATTAACATATCATGTCGAAACATGTGTGATCTCATCCTTTTAAGTTATTCAACCATTACAATCATGCATTGATTCCAAGCCGCGTCGGTATCCATACAACACACGTTCTTGTAATCAATTCAAATTTAAAATTCAGCGGTTGAATTCCTCTAGTCTTGTAAGTTTAAAGTCTTGCCCATTCAATTCCCTTCCATTCCTTAGAAAATACAGAGCTTGTAAGTTTAAAGTCTTGTTGTCCATCATCAATGGTTATCTAGCAACCTTATAAATTCTTCCTATTTTATTAAACATTTTGTTTCCTGTGAATTGTGTGTACTACTGCATCTCCTGGTATGAATTTTATTCGATTTGTTGTTGCATGTAAAAGCTAATAATGCAGGGATTTATTTCTTGCGATTGTTTGTGGTGTAGGGGTTTCAAGTATACTCGGTGTGAACAGAAGACAAGAATTTCTGCATTTAATTATTGCTTATAAGTGTTAATTTAAACGAGCAGAGAAAAACATATTAGACAACACAAACCAGTAGAAAGTAAATTAGACAAACACGCAAAGACACAAGACATGATATTTATAGTGGTTCAATAATTAATGGCTACGTCCACTCTCAAATAAGGAACACTTGTATTAATCAATATTCAGTCTACATCATACATGAGTTGCACACCATTTATATAAGTGTATTCAACTATGAAACAAATAGTTGGGAGAAAGTGAATGGTCATGTGACCGTTGGGCTTCACATTCCCAACAATCTCCCCCTTGAAGTCCAACTGGCACAACCATGAACAGTGACATCCCCACTTCCACTTCAATTCGCATATTGCAACCAGGCCCATCGAAGATTTTAACTTCAAACGCCAAGTTCTATTCATGAACACTACGAATTAGTCTTCTCCAAGTCAATCCGGAGTCAAAAATCTCATTTCCTATTACTTTACCCAGCACAAACGCACCCATTAATCTATATTCAGGAACAAAACTTCTCACAGGGGAAAAATACACTCCTCCATCACATGCTCCTGCTCCTGTGCTCTCCCTTAACAAAAAATCTAAAGTTTTGTCATCTTTCTCAAACACCATGAGAGGTACCTCATCTTGCAGAAGACCAACGACAAAAAGAGCCTTATTTGGTGTGAGATATGCACAGCCAAGCTCGAGTTGGTCCTTGTCAACAAAAGAAAAAATCCCCACATAAAACTTACGCTCTCGGCTCTCCCACAATCTACACTCTAACCACAGTTTAATTTGATCAAAATGGAACTCTTCCCTAGCACGTTCCCTATCCAGCATGGCCATTTCTTCCTCGTGCTTGCTTATGATTGCCAGGGCTTCACTCAGCTGGCTTTACACATGCAGTGGCGCATTCAACATGGACGCCATAATCACCGCTTTGATTTGCTCCTTGTCAGCCTCCTGTATCACGGCGTAATCGAAAGAATCCACATCCTGTACTGCCCACCTATATCTTACATAGTTCTTGAAATTTACCGCGGCCGACTGTTTGACTTGCTCCTCCACTGCCTATTCTGACAGCAGCCACAAAAAGACAATCCCATACCCAGGCTGATTCGCTGCCTATTTCAGATATTCCAACGGGCTAAGAAATTATTCCGCCAAAGCTTCGTCCACGCTAGATTCACCGCCGTCCTTGGAAATAGAGTGAGGGGCTCGAAATTCTTCTTTTTCTTTTGTCTGTATTATCTTATCATCTCCAAGCATGACATCTGCTTTTGAACTACACCCAAATCTTTGTCTCTGCCATTGTACAATGCCGAATGCTCCATTTTCTCCCCCAATAATGTCGTTATCTTCGTCTTCCCCCAGTTTGACATCACTGCAATGCTGATGCCGATTGTGATGATCATGGTGGTGGTGATGATCTCTCCATTCCTCGAGCCTAGGGTTTGCTGCATAAAACCTCTCAATCTCGGCTTCCCTTAGAAGAGGATTTTTAGGCCAATTATACGAATTACTTATTTCTTGGCCAGGATAAGGTCCAAGGATTAAATTGTGCATACCAAAGTTTGCAATATCAAACTCGAAAGGACCCATAGTCTCCATCTTTGCCGCTAACATGCTCTCCACGTCTAGGACGGTCCGGTCCTCGTAGCTCTTACACGACACACCCTCGCACCCTGGGTGTGCCATTATGGTCGCCGCTTCATTGAAAGCCCCCAGGTACCCCTGATACGCCACACGCAGGGCTCCTAGAGCCTTGGCAACAGGAGTCATTCCTTGGTCATTTGCAGAAGACATTTGATTCCCATACTCCTAGCTCTCTGCAGCTTGTTGAAACACCTCGGTCCTTCCTTTTGCTGCTTCCGACAGTGAACACAGCTTCGAAGGCAATGAGTCCTGCATGCTCTTTGCAACCAAATGACTTAACGACCCATGCCCATCGAATACTCCACAAAATACAGTATCCTTTTTTCTCTTAGAATATACATAGTTGGGCATTGGATGACTGTTTAACCCACATGTGGTATTCTTCATCACATACTCCAACATAATACTCAGGCCCCACAAAGGATGAAACAATGGCAGTATTTTCATCAATTAACTCCTCTAGATTCCCAACGCTCGCTCAGGGGAGAGCTATGCAAATCGTCAACCTTGGAACAGTCTTCTTCATTCTTCTCCTCCTGCAGTTTGAGGTGCTCCTGGGTCGCCACAAACTCTTCTTCTATCAGCAGGTAATCTTTGATTCTCTTGGGCTTTAAAGGCCTCATCTTGCATTTAGTGAGTGGAGTTACCGTGGAGAGGTGCGCGGCCACCTTGGGACCCTTCTGCTTGCATTGCTTTCTACCCACACGGGTTGGCGGTGCAACCGGCTCAAACTTCTTGAACGACCATCCACCTCCAAGACTCTTCAGCTTCTTGCGCTGATGTTGCCCCTTGGAATAAAAATCCCTCTGTCTCTTGCGCTTGTCATTACAAAGCATCTTGGGACCCGACAAACTGTTTCTCCAGTCGGTGCACATTTTCACCACAGCCAAAGCATCTTGGCCGTTACTGTCGCCATTTCCATACACAACATTTAATGACAAACCTTCACAACAAGGTCAACCATCATATCACTCTTCTTAGGGAAATTCTCATCCCCGACTTCTTGATTCTGTAATTTTGCATCAACTTCTGCGGCTACCACTTTGTGATGCTTGAAATCGCTCTACTCAGGAAGAGACTGCCTGTCGGCTTCCACAAAACTGTTGACTCCCACGGTCTGGGAATAATCTGATCCTCCTTGCCTCTGGTTTACAGTAGAGGGCAGACACCTATACAGAGAGGACATAAACATACCTAGAGACGTATCTTTCTGGTTTGGTAGACCACTTTCTGGGATACTTCCGACCAACATCTTTTCCAAACCAACTGTCTGCATGGGCGCAATAAGCTTGAGACCCGTCCCATGAGGCCATCTCTTTTTGTCATGGGTGTCCTCGTTGTGGGCAAAATTTTGGCCAATATATGCCACAACTGCATCAAGAGTGGGAAAAGAAATTAATCCAACATCCTCATCTTCTTCAGTTGAATCCTCCTTTTTTTTCCAACCATCCCACCAGTGTAGACGACGTTTCTTCACAACTTTCACATACACAACATCACTCTCTGCTGAAACTAAATTTCTAAGAAATTCTTCAATGAAAAACTGGGCCTCATCATCTTCTTCCATCTTTTCTCAACCTCACCAAGCTTTGATACCAATTGTTAATTTAAATGAGCAGAGAAAAACATATTAGACAACACAAACCAGTAGAAAGTAAATTAGAAAAACACGCAAAGACACAAGACACGATATTTATAGTGGTTCACCAATTAATGGCTACATCCACTCTCAAGCAGGGAACACTTGTATTAATCAATATCCAGTCTACATCATACATGGGTTGCACACCATTTATATAAGCGTATTCAACTATGAAACAAACAGTTGGGAGAAAGTGAATGGTCATGTGACCGTTGGGCTTCACATTCCCAACAATAAGTTTGTTTTCGATGTACTCAAATCTTGTACTGTGTTGATTATGCTTCTCCATCTTCGTACTTTCGATGTTCATTATTCAACTCATAGTAAAATTTCTCAAGCTGATGGTGAGGACATGAATTGATCCAACCACAACAATAGTTGATGTCAATGTAAGTTCTTCTAAACTAATAATAATTCTACAGTTCTGAAATTCTGCTTTCCATAGTATAATTATATTTCTACAGTGCTATAATCAAATTAAAATAACAATTTATCAACAACAATATCTTACTGTGTATATTGGAAGAAATGGAACACATTACTATGATTTCTAATGTATTGTTCAATAATAATAATTTTGCGTGGATTGTTGGCTTAACGTAGATTTTTTACGGTTCAGGGAAGGGCAAATCATTTTCCATGTTCTCATAAAAGAATTACCTAAAACAAAGTGGACTTTTTTGCTCCCTCCCTCCAACAAAAATTATAGAGGAACATAGGGGAGGAATTAGTCATGGTAACCCTAGGAAAATTGAGGGAAAATTTAGAATTAGGAAGGGAAGGTTTTAATGTACCCTACGAAAGCATAAGCCCTCTGTAGTCTCTTGTCACTGTAACAGATTCTAGGAGTTGTTTAAAATGGATGCTTGCTGGCTTAGTAGAAGAGGCATATGATGGATAGAAACCAAATCTAGTCATGTCACTCTCACTGAATACAACAAGGAAGTTAATAGATTTTGTGATTTTCTAGGAAAAATTATCATTCATTTAGAAAAGAAAACAAGATTCAAAACCCTTATTGAAAAGTCTAGCACTAAGGGTATAACCAAGAATGAAAGCACTTGTGTACATCTCTCGATTACAACAGAAACCAAGTACTCAATGCAATTGAAGAAACATGATACAGAGAATTTATGATTGTGTAGAATAAGTATTGCTCAAAGGATGCACCAAAAAATTAGCAGTTGATCTATGTTTAGCTATAGTGCTTTGTTGTGGAACTCAACCTTAATAAAAAATCATCATAGGATATTACCTGCCAAAAAGCATGCTACCATAGCCCAAGTCATTCAATCGATCATTTGAGCTATGTCTCCTCCCTTTTTTTCTTTGCAATTGTGAAATTATTAGTAATTAAACACTGATCGGTTATGTTATAGTCAAAACTGATAAGAAAACAAAATAGACATTTTCAAATTTTATTTGAGATAATAAAATTCAAAAGAAAAAGCATTATCACTCAACAAGTTCAATCACAAATCAAATGATCTAGGTGAATTAGTGAATGAGCCTCTAGGCACAAAAACTAGCCCACACAGATCAAGACACCCTCTTTCAAAGCTCAAAAGCAAAAAAAAAAGCATCCATCAACAAGTCCAATCATAGATCAGGTGATCCTAATCATGGGAGTAATCACCCCAACCTTATGTGCTCCTCGAGTGGGCTTGTTAGTTTACACCAACTCACCATGCATAAATAATGAATACTAGTAGAACTATGAAAAGGTCATTGTGGGCCTTCTACAGGCTACCTCATCTTGTCCCCACTTATATCATCATGTGAAATAGTTGTCCTTGATATCATAATAGCTTGTCAATAAAAATAATCATTGAGGGTGTACTATCCTCACTTATATCATCTTGTGCAATAGTTGTCCTTGCTATCATAATAGCTGGTGGGTTCTGATTTTGTTGCATTAAGGAATTACAAATAACACACAAAGTCATAATACCTTCTTCATCACTTCTTCAGTACACAATAAATTACTTGTTAAGCCTCAACAACCACTATAGCTTTTAATGCACAAATCACCTCTCCAGAGTGACATAAATTAATGGTGGATCTTCCTTTATTTAGAAACCATAAATGTAAACTTTGTTGTACCATTGTTCACTCTACACTCATTTCCAAAGGCTTTTATAATATGAATTCTCCAACCTTTCCATGTACACCATATTTAATAAACATGTTATTATTATTGATATCATAATAGTCATATCATAAACAAGTATATATTCTTGCAATAAATATTACCATTTTTAAGTTTTTGTTTTAGGTTCAAATATCTCTTGAGATTTTCCTATAATATTTCAGCAAGCCACAACTTCTTAAATAGCAACTTCTTCTCAGAGAGTTTGACCAACAATAATTGATGTGTACTTTGTATTATATGGACAATGGAGACACAAAATCGTAAAAAGTAGGGGACATTCAAAATATCAAATTTTGAATTAGAAGATCCTCTTCTTTTGTATAGATAAATAGATTCTACAACACACTTTAAATTTGATACTTTCGTCTCTTGATATGTCAAATTCATTGGCAACCACAAGCAAATCTCTTTAAGTGTTGATAGATAATATATCCTAAAGGTGGATACTTAACTATATTTCTCTCAACAACCTCATTAACTTCTAGATTATTCTAAGAGTCAGATAATTGATTGGTTGTAAATTTGAATGCAAATATCTAGAATATAAGGCCTTATGGAAGCTATCAAGTTAGTCACTTTGGTCATCTTCTTTATCTTTGTTTAATAGAATCTATAAAAATTAATTTTCAAAAATTTAATAGAAACTATGCTTACTATATTCATTGAAAATAAGAATAAACACAACTAGTGGGATCATCAACCTTGAAGCCATTGGAAATTTCCTTACCCTGAACATAATGTTACATACCCTTGTATTTGCTTCACATACCAATTCTTCACATTATTACCTATGTTTGACCTCCCTTGCATACCCTTGTGTAGCCTATAAAAGTTGCAAATTCTTCATGCTAAAACATTAAGTTATGTCACAAAAGCCAAACACATTGTTTCCCACTTGGAGTTTACAATTTGGTAAATCTTTCATATTAAACACCTATCCTCCTTGTTGGCCGTGTATATAACTCTTGCAAACTCTCTGAACCACTTACATTAAACCTCCATTACCCCCTACACAGTGTGGATATATTTAAATAATTGTTGGGTTCTGAAAACTTTGATAGACTTATTATTCTTTCATCAACATGTGGTATCACTTTTGAGATTCTATTGGATTGTGTAGACACTTAAAAATGACCTAGGCCTACAAGCTCTATTTTACCACTTTCATCCTAGTATAATTATCACATTTAGTTATGTCCTTGGTCCATATTCGACTATTAATTAAATAATTCATATCTCTTTTATTCTTCATAATTATTAAATAAATAAATTTTATTTATTTATTCAATATGTCTTTAATTGTCTAAATCTTCTCATAATTAAATAAATTTCTTAATTTATTTAATTATCTTTATTCATGATGTCTTCTTGAGTATTAAATAAATGAATTTTATTTATTTATTTAGTATGTCACTAATTCTCATAGTTAAATGAATTTATGAATTTATTTAATTATTGGTCATAATCCTCTAAATTAAATAATTAATTACCTAGTTTAAAATTTCTCTCATTTTATAGGTGGCATTGTTGTTCTTGCCACCAAGGTTCAAACCCCGTTGGGGTGGTATTGTTGAATGGTTGTATTCCAGTTCATAGCTCCGGTCAAAAGTGTTTACCCCTTAAATAAAAAAAACATTTCTCTCATTTTAAATAAATAAATTATTTAAAATGATCCCACATTATTAATTGTCACTTCATTTTAGTAAATAATCTGAAAATCGATTATTTACTATCACACAAAATCCATATTTTGAATTAATTTAATTCAAAATGGTAATCTTTTTCCAAAAATCAAGTAATTGAGCAAATTATTGATTTTTCAAATTTGCTTTTTAGTTCAACCTTTATCCTTTTGATTTTTGAATCTTATAAGCCAAGCAATCTTTATCTTCTTGATTTTTGAAAATCTTTATCTTTTTGACTAATTATCACATTTATTCTCAACCGCCTATTTGATTTTCTCAAATGACATCTTGTCCACTCATTTAAGATTTTTTCCCTAACCCTAATTAGGGATTTCCATGTGAAATCTTGTCCACTAATTTTAGGCTTTATCAGCTTTCAATCTTGTTCGTTCGTCCAAAATTGTGTTTTCTATAAAATGCCAATTTGCTCACTTTCTCGGGACCACAAATTCATTATTGCAATACATTTATGCTTAGATCTTAATTGCATACTTTATGTTACACCCCTAACTTTAACTATGTTTTACTTTTTACTTTGAAGTAATTAGTAGATGATTATGCATGTTCAATGATTTGACGTTTAGTTAAAATGGCTAGAAAAATCAATGTTTTCATGAGTCATGTTTATTTGACTAAAATTTGACATGTGCTTAAAAGTTGTCAAGATGTGATGATCTCATAAGGATTATGAAAATGATTACTGAAACACTAATCTTGTGTCGTTGATTTTAAGCTGCATTCAGGAAATAGGTTTCCGCCCTCCGTGAAAGGGAGGGAGAGCATCATCAGAGAGAAGGGAATAGAACAGGTTGTCACTGTCTTAAGTCTATTTCTAGTTGCTTAATGTCAACCTAGTCATTTTGGGGGTAGTGACATCGTCAAGGTTGAACATTAGTTGTTTTGTGGCCGAGACAACTTGTTGTCGAACATGTTGCTTCTTATATCATAATCGAGTTATGTTGTGACATCAATTGTGTAATTGGTTGTTCATTATTGGCTATTTCTTTTAATAGTTTGAATTTGCTTAATAAGTCGAGGAACTAATATTATAGCCCAACTCCTTGCAAAAGAAAGTCATAATGATGATCATCCTTGAGTTTGTTTTATGGGGTGAATGCGTCGAGAGACGACAAAAAGATCAACGTCGTCGATCGTGTAAGATTGTGTCACCAACTCTAAACTTTTGAGTGAATTATCATTTATATGTGTGTATTTGGTGATACTTTTAAACGACTAAGCTAGTCGTTGAGTCCACTATTTTGACAAGGCTCCTTTTTTGGAGAGGCATGAGATATCAATAAGTTGCTCAACTCAATTGAGGAGCTTATTGATTATAGAAACGAATTTCATGTCTATTTTAGATAAGCATTTCTTTAATAACAAAATGGATTTTGTTGGCCATGACCAACTTTATGAAGGTGGAAAAAACATACTAGTATTTCAAATAGTAGTAGGACCATAAAGGCTGAGAACTTGAAGATTAGAAATGGGAAGAGTTCCAGCATAACTGAAAATTATTGTTAAGCTATAATAGCCCGTGATATTTACCATGTGAACCTAGCTCTCGTAACCACTTTGTTAAAGGGTTATAGTTGCTTTTTCTCACCTAAACCATAGCTTGAGTAAATAGTGACATTAGAGGAACGATGGATGCGAAACGCAAATATGATTGAAATGGGTTTTATAACCAATTCTTGTCTTAATTTTTGTGGGGTGATAAGGATAGAAGGATTTCTTTTGGTAGTTGGTATGTAGGAGGGTATGAGGAAATTTCATGAAGGCGACATGAGTTCCTAGTATTTTGAAATTCAATGAAGATCCTCATCGAAGTGATGGCTTGCCATAAAGATGTAACCTCTCAAACCACTTCAAGAACTGGTTTCTATAACCGTCTTTGTATCGGTTTTTATAACTAATTATTGCGGGCATTTTGGGGGGGATCCACGAGTAAGAGTAGGAGTGGGGAATGGAAGAGACGACATTTCTTTAAGCTCCCATTTTTAGTGCAGGAAGAGGAGGCACCAACGCGGGTGTAGCGGTTTGCAACGGTGTGAATGAGAGAATAAAAAAAAAAACATAGGAGGAAGGTTCTCATTACCTCGAATGGAGGAAGAAGGAGGGAAACCACAGAGGATAGTGGGGGCTCTCACACTTTGGGGTGGGGGATTCTAGAGTAGGAGGATAGTCTTGGAGGAAGGATGTGTGAGCGGGTGGTGAACACTGTGATCTCCTCTCTCGAGTTGCAAGAACCATAGTCGGTGAGGACGACTAAAGAAACGGGTGTTCGAGCTCTATGACCTGCATTTGTAACACTCTACATTGCATATATACAGGTAGCTTATAATTAGAGCCCTCGGTTCATCTAATGCATTATCTGGAAATTAGTGTTATGTCCTTTCGAATGATAGTAATGTCGGCAGTGTCAGCTATAAAGATTAAGAAATGCAAAGTTTTCTTTCATGCATAGGGTTGAACTGTATACTTAACAATGAATAATGATGAATATGATGGCTCTTGGAGCCCCAATGAGTATATGTTGACACTCTGAAATCTTTTGCTTGAGGCGTTCGGCCAGCTTGAGGCCATAAGCCCTACGTGGGCATGCTCGCATGAGCACCTTAGTTCTAAACCGTCCATGCGCCCAGTACTGTGCAACCCATATCTTAAATGATGCCTTACAATTTGTCTTCCAGTTGTTAACTCTGTCAAACCTGGTTTTATTACTGAACTCACTAGAGCGATAGTTATTTGTTAAGGCAGGTCAAGGGTAATGGCCTACGAAATTGATACCATGAAATTGTTGCATGCCATAATAAGAACGGCCTCATTCCTGAAAGACACAACACCTTAAAATCATTGGTACAACTGAGTTGGCACGGTGTGCACTTGATTCTTTAATATTGCCAACTTGATAGTAACCCGATAGTAAATGATGTCGAACCTAGACTATTTGAGCATATTGTGTATATCATGGTTGTCATGACTCTTCATGGAGATGAGCAAGTTTTTATATAAATAAGTAGATATGATGTGGATTTCTTGAAATCATGACTTTTAAGTCATAATCTCTATGTGAAGTGAATACTTGATAGGTTCTTTGATTACAAGAACTTACCCTAGTTATATTATAAACTAGTGGTATTAAAGAAGGTAAATGCCAACCTTGCGGATGACAATATTCCTATATATGGCATTAGGAAGTTTCTTAAGGAGGAATTTAATTATAAAAGAGATAGACTCTATGAGTCTTTATGAGCATTTCGTAGATATTTTAATTGAGCCTTTTATATTTATTATTTTTTGATTCCAAATTTGACAATAGATAAACAAAGTAAATTTTGACCGGGTGGGGCAAGTGTTGGAAACAAGAATGTACCGTTGTCCATGAAAATGGGGTAATGTGATGTGGAGTCACTAGTTCTGAGGGTCTATGAAACTATTAACCTAAGTATGGGTTCTCGGATTAAGATCAAGTGTCCAAGATTTGGACTTAGAAGAATTGGAAACTTAACTTAAGTTGGAATTCAAATGTTCCACTTAGACCAATGGGTCAAAAGTAGTTTATTATATTTTATAAGTCAAACCTTTTAAGGGTTGAAAGATTGACTTAGATCTGTCTATTGATATGAAACGACAATATACTTTTAGATATTATTTTGGTGAGGGAATACCTTGAATACTATATTAATTCAAGTATGTGAAAAGGTGAACACAAACAATTCCAAGTAGTCTATGAAAGACTAGAGGCAAATTGTTCTTTTGATCTATTACACTTATGTTATTCCCTTTGGAAGGACAAGAATGTTGATATTTCCAGGTATTGGATTAGAAAAGATAAACCCTAGTATTGGAACAAGGATGGATATAGGATTATCTATAACTCTCATGTCGGTTATGACATTGTACATATATCCATATTGATTGACAATGAAAGGTCAAGAAAACCATAGAACTAGACAGGAAGTCTTTATAACACCTTAAGATATATTATGATAATGTCAAAAATCAATTTAATGCAACACGATGTTGGGTATTGAATCTTGAGAGTAAATGACAGGAAGTCATAAACCCTAGATATTGCAAGGATGCAATAAGGGACTTTTAAAAAGGTTTGAAATACCTAAATTTTACATTGAATGAATATTCTAGATTAAGGATTAGTTCTAAGTCAGATTGGCTAAAATGGATTTACTATACAGACTAGTTTGTGTCTAGAGTACCAAATAAAGTAAGTAATCAATAGGAATAGATAGTTCCAAGATGAGTTAGAGGTGAGTGTCTAGATGGCATGACCAATCAGAATGATCATACTTAGCTAGAAGGAATCTAGAGTTGTATGGTCAATTGTGTTTTGTAGGACATATCCCTAGGACTCAGATGGAGAAACTTGACGTTTCCTTATATCTATACTCTTCGAGAAGGGACGGGTCGCTTCCAGTTAGGAAGTGTTCAGGGGACCACTTGAGTCTATGGTTGGAGGTAAAGCACTCGGATGATGCTCTCCCTCTGTAGCAGTAGACTCTCTAAGGCTTGTGAAGATAAAGATCAACATTCCAAATGCAGTGATCTCCATGTTCTGGCTTACGACAATCAAAACCTGAGGTAAAACTATTCTTGATGCTAAGTGTATCTCATGTGATATAAATGAATATTGTAAGGATTTATCTTGATTCTAGTTATGATTACATGTGAATTCAAGTTTGAATTTCATCTGGAAAAGTTATACTTTATTCTTGTGCTTATGCAAATGATTTAAAAAAAAAAAAAAAATTCTCTCTCGTGTTTACTAAGTTTATTTACCTCTTGTAAATTATTGAGTTTACTTGATTATTTATAATAGGGTTGTTACACTTTGCACTTAGCTCGTTTAATTCAATTTGATTATTTGTCATAGGCATCATCTTTTGTCATTTTTCATAGACATTTTGTCATTCAAATCCTTCAAAACTCGCATAGGACATAGTCATAGTCAAATGCTTACACATACAAATCTCAGGGAAATAATCATACGATCACTGCGGGCTAGAAGGTGTTATGGAGATGAATCATGGAAGATTCGAGGAATAACTGGTATAATCTTTCTTTTATTTTCCTTCATTGCACTTGATAGCTTCTTTGGGTTTTTGATTATTGATCTAATCCGCTAACTCTACCCAAAAATAACCCATTGATACATTAGTGAACCAGACGCATTTATTTTTTTGGTAATTTTTTCGTACAGTTTTCTATTTTCCATATTTTTTATAGGTATAGGTACGGAGCGATGCATTTGAGTTTTATTGAGCCACATTTGATGTGTCGCAATGCAATTGCTCTGATGCACCGCAAATGAAGTTGGGAAAGTTGCATTTATAATACCAAGCCGCATTTGAACAGTGAATCAACACATCTTCCTGTTAAACTGGAGCGTGGGCCCACGACGCATTTTCTACACTGAGAGACACATTTGCTCTGTTGTGACACATTTTCCTAGTGATTTCCTTTTCAAATTTTGCATTCGGGTTTTTCTATTTTCTATTATTTTTTTTACATTCTGGTTTTTTTCTGCATTCTACCTAGCATAGGGGTTTTTTGTGTTACTAATCTTTGTTTGCAGCATGTGGTGGTTACATTTTGAGGGCCCAAGACCTTTTTCTAAAACTACTAACAAGTGCTTTTGCAAGTTCGAGTGTCCAAGATTCATTCCAAAAACATTGTGCTTGTTACTTTTAGAATAGAAAATATTTCTTTTTGGTGCACTTAAAATGAACATGCTTTCAATTTTGTTTGATTGTGTTTGAAAGTGGTAGGTGAATATGCTCTCACCCTGTGCAAACTAGGTGATCAGAAAGCTAGACTCACTTTGTCCATATGTAACCTTGATGCAATAATCAAAGTATCCTCTCCCCTTGCGTAGTCATGCAATCCTGGGTGTAAGAGAAATGATTATTGCCTCTAGAAATTGGGCCTTCCTATGGATTTCATCACCCCAACATGACTCAAATTGGCAACGAAGCTAAAGCCAAGCTACCCCTGACCGACATATAAATGTGAATCTTAAGGGAAAACCTAAGATTACAAGTGTGGATGTGTCATACAGACCAAGTAGTACTCCCCAAAACCCTATTGAGTGTAACCTCTTCAAGCTGGAGTGCCTCCTAAACGGAGATTTATATTGTGCCCCATGTATGGCCACTTGAATGAGGGTCCCAAACTAAATACTCTTGTGTAGTAAGCCAAAAACTTTCTATTTGCTAGTACAACACCGGTTAGTGTGAAGCCTTCCACATCTTTGTAGTATTTAGTAGAGATGATCAATCTACCATGGGAGTTTCATGGGGGTCTAAAGCTTGGTTGGTCTGAGAAGAGAGTGCACTACAAGGGGGAGCCCATGCAGCCAAGCTTCTAGATTCACAAACTACTGATATGCGGCTGGGGAAACCCATGTGGAGTATAGAAAATACTGTCTTGGCTTAACCATAGGATTGTACTTGTTCTCTTATGTGTTTGATTACTTTTCAAAATATCATGCTTGCCAAGTGTTTGCTAGATACTGAAACGAAACAAACACTCAAACATCTCAAAACAAATAGTCAAAATTTAAACAATTCAGGTTTTTGACCACAAATATCAGAAATTTGACTTTTTTTACATTCTGCAACGCATCTATTAAACCACAATCGGTTTGTCGCACCACATTTGCTAGCCTTCGCAACGCATCTACTATGCTAAAATGCATTTGCTGCTCCAAACACTGCATTCACCTGTCTTGAAATGCATTTTCCTTCTATACAGTCGTATCTAAAATATTGAACTGCATTTTCCATCTATAAAACCACATTTGGGTCAAACCACAATAGTGGCTTACAAATTTTTAAAGGAAGGAAATTTCAATTCTTTTCCATTCCCCAATATCAATGGGTTCGGTCGAACCCAATGATTCAACCGAACCACATAATATGTTTGGTCGAATCACTGGTTCGACCGAACCCCTTTAAATAAAACATAAAAAAAAGATTGTCATTTTTTACTGTCATTTTCACTTTTTCTCTTTTTACCAGCTACTTTCCCTATGCTTGTGTGTGCGATGAACGAAGAACGTGATCTGCAAATGACTTCATCTCTCCGGTGAACTCAAACTCAGCTTCGTCTCTCCAAAGTTCATCACCCCAACTTGCATATCGAGCATCAGGTATGTGAAATTCGAATTCATAGAGTTTAAAATGCATTTGTTTGTCAAATTTTGAAACCCTAAATGCAAAATTTTTCAAATTTGTTGAATTGAAACTATAGTTTTTTGAAAGTTTCTAAAGCATTTTCAACATACATTATTTCAACGATACATGCCCTATCTATGCTTCCACATTTTGCATACATTTCTACCAGGGCACCTCCAATTTATTTGAGGCATTATATCAAACAACTCATTGTAATTTTTGATGGAGTATGATAGAAATAGTGTTTCATTGTATGCACCCTATATCAAACAATTCATTAACAAATTTATTTGAGGCATTATATCAAACAGTTCATGGTAATTTTTGATGGATTATGATACAAATAGTGTTTCCATTGTATGCACCATATATCAAATAGTTCATTAACAAATTTATTTGAGGCATTATATCAAAAACACTATTTCTATCATACTCTGTCAAAAACACTATTGGAAATTTATTCGAGGCATTATATCAAACAATTCATTAAAACAAATTTATTTGAGAAATTATATCAAATAGTTCATGATATAAAGTTTAGGCACATGTGCATACAATGGAAACTTGGATAAAATTCTTCATATTTTTCCTTTGAGTCTTATGACATTACTCCAAAAATGGTTGGTGAACTAAATGTATGAATCGAAGAATAAATTTAGAGGAAAGAAACTAGATTATTTGAATGAAATGTATAATAAAATAGTTCTATTAGGATTAGAAGGAATGAAGGTATTATTAAATTTTCTAGTACATTAGGAAAATATAAAAACATGTCCACTTTACTATATATATATATATATATATTTAAAACTATCCTTCATATATCCATGTTAAAACTATTAAAAATTAAATTACATAAATCAATTTTAAATTTGTACAAAGAAATAAATGACTTTGACTAAGAGCGAATATTTAAAATATAGCTATCCTCTTTGCAAAATCCAATTTGATTTGAGATATTTATGGACAAAGATATGGATGAGCATGAGGTAAGTAAGAAAGAATAACATTAATTTATATCTTCCTCATCAAATAATTTCACATTTAAAGAGTTTCTTGAGGCATATCCAATTATGAAAAACTATTACATACTTGTTATAACTATATTAAAGTATATCATGAATAAATTGAAAGGATAAAGAGTAAATCACTAAAAACACATACATAAATCATAGAAGTAAATTGATTAATATAAGGAAATTCAAGTGGTTGGATAATTTTTTCCAAGGAGTGGAAGAGGTTAAGAAGGAACCATCAAATAAATATAATATTTTAAATACTTTAAAAGAAAAATACATTTCTCCCTGCTCTAAATTGAAATGGTATTCCTTCTAAGATGATAATAATTGAAAAAGAAGAAAATAATCATTATGCAGATCAAGTACCATTGATATGTTTTAAGAGATCAAATAAAATATTCAACAACAAAAGAAAAAATAGAAAATAGTTAATGCTAAAGAAACAACTACAACCAAGCTACTATGTTATAAATTTTCCTCTTATGTATTCTTCATTTCCCTATAAATTGTGGCCTCCTTGTACAAATTAGCTATTGATCATCATAGTGAAACAAATTTAACATTTTGAAATGGTTAAACATTATTATTATTTCTATTCAATATAAGTATAATTATTATGGGTTCATTTCTCCTCTCCTACTCTTCCTAATAAGGTTCTATTTTACAAGCCTCATATAAATGTTAGGGTTCTAACTTCTAAAAATTGAATAGTGTCAACTTAATCTCATTAGACAATGCTCCCCTAGTATTAATGGGGCCAACTTTTTATCTATCAAACTCAGCTATGTTTACATTGAATAAGAATTTGATACCTTTATCCTGATACTTGAACTAAGATATCTTGGCTCTAATTTTAGTCATTTTATCTAAAAATTATTGGTGACATATCCATTCGTGTTTAGTTTTAATCATTTATTATTGCAATTAATTAAATTACAAGGAGATTCTTGAAGCTTGTATTCCATCCCCACCATTTTTATTCTAAATATTTGACATTTTCTTTCAACTTAAAGTCTAAATTTTATCCTTAATGCTATACATATTTTTCTAGGATAACACATATTCATTATATTTCACTAAATGTGTTCAGGCATAGAAGAAAAACCTTCAATATATCTTTAAGATAACTTTGATACCATCAAGATAATCCCACCTTTCATTGCATTAATATCAAGGTTAACTAACCCTTCCTCTTTACATGCTTTTCCATTAGAGTATCCTCTAGTAAAAATAGAAACATTAATAGTGTGGTTATCAAAGAGTGTCTAGGGACATGCACACATCACTATTATTAATAAATTATAAGATTGTAAGAAATTTTTATGGAAGAAATAACTATCTAATAGAGAATATAATGTATTAGTACATATCTAACTATTACATATTTTAAATAAAGCCCATTTAAAATATATCTTATTGCCATTTAATGAGTCAACTACCTAGGTTCAAAATTATTTTCATCTTATTCCCCCAAATTCATCACCTTTACAACAAAACTTGATTTCATCTAATTTATCTTATTTATTCTCAAATCATATTAAAATCACCACCTTAAACTCTAAGAAATATTTGGTAACTTATTTATTTTATCTTCATTTAGAAAGGGGTGTGAAGGGGATTTAGAATCTTTTAAAGTTTCTTTCAAAATAACTAGGAAGATTTTATTCATTGCCTTTCTTGTTGCTTTTAGGATTAGTGTTATGAATTTTGTGCCTTCACTCTTAAATATTCTTATATCAACTCTTTTAGCATTTCCATGATCTTTTTATATGGGAAAGGTCAACATACAATGAGGTAGACACTTTCCACTTTTTTTATTCCTTAATTAGTTCTTTCTAGGGAAACTTTTAGTCTTTTCGAACACCTTACAAAAATATGATAAATGTGTGATTATTTTTCTTTCCAAGTGTCTATAAATTTTTGATGTGCTTGGATATATAATTGAGATGATTCACTCATAATGTAGAATGATAAAAATTTAGTATATATGAAAGAAATATTTTTGAGACATCAAACTACCATTCTACATAACTCTCACACATGGAAATAAGAATATTATTTTATTTTAACTAAAGAAATTGTGTGTACTCTATCTTGAAAATTACTAATTAATTTTGAATTATATACTTATAATTTAAAATAAGAGCATCCTTTGTAACATGGAATAGATAGGTTAATTTTAATGAAATAAAATATGTATTTATATTAAGAAAAATTTATAAATATATGGAACTCATACATTGAGAACCGACTAAGATGTAACTCTGTATGAGAATTAAGATGCTCGAATAATTTATATACCTTCTTTCAATAATTAACATTAGAAATTAATACTTGGCTCATATTGTATACCCACCTCCCAATGGTCTTGGAATGGATGCATTTAGATGGAGAAGGATTTCAAAAGGCTCATGGTACTTGTGGACCCCTCAAAGGCATGATATATAACAAATGAACTTTATTTATGAAATTTGGTCTTTTTTTGTTGGCTTCTAGTATGAATGTTATCTATAAGGTGGAATTCTTAGTTGAGATTCTCAATCTTCCATTGTTGGTTTCTGGTGTGATTATACAATATGCTCGCCAAATTGTATTAATTTCTAATGTTAATTATTCAAAGAATGTTTTGTTTCATAAGAAGAGACCTATGTTCACATATTCCAAGGCATGTTATTATCTACAATGCATGACACTTCTTCACATCTCCACTGTGTTATGTATTTAGGTCACAGGTATATCTAGTATGCTGTCTTCTTTTGGGTATTTTGGGTGCATAAGAGAATGTGCATATGTACTGATGTATTCAACCAATGTGCTTTTGTAACATTGTAATTAGATAATTGGTCATTTGTACTAAGACCTCACTGGTCTTTTTGATATTTTGTAAAATTTGTTACTTAGACTGCAACTGGGGGTTTTCTTGCTGGTTCTTTCCTGCCAGTATGTCCGCCTGAACCAGATATATGTAAAATATTATATATAAATAAAATTATAAGTGGTCTCCCACTTTTGCTTAAAAAAAAAAGTTCTTGTAAATGTCCACATCTTTTTCCTTGACATAGTTGCTATTTCTTAAAATATTTCTTATGATTTTTCATAATGTTTTTCAATACTTTAAACTATAAATATTCTATAGTCATGCTCTTAAATGTCATTAGAATATGTCATAAGAGGGTTTCATCTTATAAATATATAATAATATTATATGCATTTAGAACATCTTAGACACCTCCCTTGAAACATTCAACAAATGACAAATAACTACCAACACAAAGTGAGATGCCTCATTTCCTAATATGAGGACAAAATAATAAATCAAAATATTAGGATGCAAAGTTGACCCACCTTTCCCAATACTTGGCTAATTTTATCATCTATTGAGGAGTGGATCCCAACAACAATTGTGCTTAGTGCTTATAGTTACTAATCCAAGGAATACCTATTCATTTTTTCTTTATTGTATGCCTAATGACTCCTCATCTCAGGTTAAATTGTGGGAATGGATTTGTATGCCCTCCCTATGATTAAATGGCTACAAGGAGGTGAATATGATATGGTGGAAAAAACCAAGATACAAGTTGGTTTAGTTCTCATAAACTCTCTAAAAAATAATTGAATTCCTACATCCTAACTAGAAATACCATGCGGGGTTTAGATCCCATTTTAGATAAAAAAATATTCTTATATTGATCACTAGTTCACTTGGACCAACTAAAGAGATGGTGAACTAAGGGAAACTTAGTTGTATTGATAGATTAAAACTTAGTTATTTCTCTTCCATTGTCCCCTCTCCACAAAACACCCTTATTTAAGTAGATTCTATTAAACCTATCTCACATATCACCTCCCAATTATTTAAACTTTTCAAACTTCTTATTCCTCATACCTAATAATCTATCCTTCAAGCTCAACACTTCCCACCTCAATCAAATTGATCACCTTGCTTCCCTAATATCCCTTTGGTTGATGTTCCTAGACCTCATCAAAATGGTAAGTGGATACAATTGTGGCATGATGCGATTAAATCTATTGCACTACCTTACTATGATCAAACGAATAAGAATATGGCTAGAAAGAGATCTAGAATGGAAAAAAAAATGGATCCAAATAGAAAAAAAAACTTGTTTTGGCTTTAGCACTTACTAATAACTTTTCTACAATGAGTGGTTTCTTCCGTTGAAATAAAACTTAGAACATTTGAACTTAATTGTTGTAGAGGATCTCAATTAAGAGATAGGCTACATTGGATGAAAGGATATAAGGGATACAAATTATTTTTTAGTTATCTCAAACATATTTACATTCTCAAGAGTGGATAATATCTATCGTTGATCAAGAGAGGTAGTTCCATGACAACTCTAATGATATTAAATCCATTTTCCTCCAACATTACAAATAATTTTTAATTGATCTAGTTGAAGGAGATCCACATCAAGATATATAGTGAAAAATTATGGACATAATGTAATTATATATTTTTTAACATTATATAAAATGTATGGTTGGATTAGTGAGATATTTATAACAAGTATGCAATATGAAGTCAAAATTTATTAGATTTGATTCTTAATAAATTAGTTTTAATGATTCAATTTATAGCTTTATGCAATCTATAAGTTTAAATAGTTTGATGGTATCTAAACTTTATACATATAAAAATATGATAAATGTTTGATTATTTTGCTTTCCAATCTATAGTTTTTTTATGTTCTTGGCTATATAATTGAGATGATTAACTCATATTGTAATGATAAAATTCATCCTCATATGGAGAATTTTATATTATCTTCCATTAAATTCATCCTCTTTATGAGATTCTTATGGAATATTGATATTCTAGTGTGAATTCTTAATTTTAAACATATCTTAACTAGATAAATTTAGGTTTAATGAAGGCAACAGAACTTTTTTTTCACTTACATAATCATATTTTGAAGTTAATTTATGTTAACAACTATTAGATTAAATATTTTTATCCCCAATTATTTTCAAATAATTTTATACTAATCTTTGTATTCTTATTCTTTCTTTCATTATTTCATTTAAAATTTGAACCATTTAAGGATCCTCTGTTATAGATTATATTTGTCTTCCAATTATTTTTAAATTCTTAATGGTATGAAAATATTATTGATGAGTAGATGAATTATTACAACTATTTTAGATTTGTATTCCTTTATCTAGATATATTATTTACCAAAGTATCATTTCTCTTTTAGGTGTACTGTATATATACATATATATATAACATGGAAAATGCAGATCATGTTCCACCTGCGCCAGATTCTTTGTTTGCAAATACTAGTAATGAGATTAAAAAATTGAGAGATTCATTAGCACAGGGTGCAAACCTGGGGATATATAGTGAACCATGCACGTTAATATTGCGTAGTCTAGAAAAACTAAAAGATGAACTTGAGAGGACTAGTGCATATTCCTCAAATAGAGTGACTTCTATTCTTTCCCACATGCGGGAAGAAGTACATGGTGACATTCCCCTTAAACAAATACAAGATAGTGTCACCAAAGAAATGATAAAAACCACTTGTTTTCCATTTTATCAAAATGTGCATAAGGTTAGGGGATACCAGGTCACTAGATGTGTTGATCATACTATGGCCTCATTGATCTACCCACGATTTCTCGTAGCACATGGTCTATACCCAAACAATGACTAGATTCCATTGTATTTGGTTCAGCGGTTGTATGCTAAGGTCCATTTGGGCCTCAAAGTTAACTACCTGGACATTCCACCATATGTTGGTCAGGGGCATGGCAAGATTGCTGATAGGCCCACCTATCATTGGGTAGATAGACCACCCCTAGTGTTTAGGGTATTGGTTGGTGAGAGGTCTCCTAATCTCACCCCCACTCTAGCCCCCATAGCAGATGAGGTTGTTGTTGCTTCCCAAAAGGAAGCAATTGACATTGTAGGTGACATTGCGGCTACCACCACTAGGATATCTGATGATCATGTAGGTCAGTATTTGATGTCTAGACATTCCCGATCCATGCCATTTTTAGCACAATGGACCACCATGGATCCTTTTACAGTGGCCGACATCCCTACTCCTACACAGCTTGATGCACTTACAGGAGATATGTCACGCATGACTCTGCATTGTTTGGCTGAGGACCTGTTGGAGGCATATGCCAACATTGCATCAGATAATGGGATCGGTATAGAGCATGTTAGAGATCATTTGAGATGCAGAGGTCATTCAGTTCCAAGATCCCATCACTCTCAACCGAGCACTAGTGCGCATCAAGATCCACCTATAGTTCATTCAAAAGTTACACAGACTATGGGTTTTACTGATATGTTGATTGGTGTTGGTTCATCATCACTGATGCCATCTCACCTTCATAGTCCTCTGCATTCATCATTTCTGGCACGATATGGGATAGATCGGATGGATGCAAATGTTGATTCATCGCTTGACCGTTTCGTGGATATGGTGGAGGCGACTGTTTTAGAGGACTTAGGTCATCTGATATCAAATGATATTCATGTATGTGTGCATGTGCATGTTTCAATTCTTTTTTCATTATTTTTAATTTTTTTTAACTAGATATTCATGTAAGTTGATATATATATGTATGTATATATTGTTATAGGTGGACATACCTCATATCACTCCTAGCCTTGGTCCAGATCGTGTGCATGATCGATGTGACTCTGTGGATGAATCATCTGCCATTGGACATGTGAGTTTTTTATTTTTATATAATCACATGTGTATATGTGCATGCAATATTTATGGATACATAGTTCTAGATTAATATTTAAAAATACAAGTTCATTTAAAAATAACTTTCATAAAATTTATTTAATATAAATTATATGTATTTAACACATCTTATACACAATTTTATTTGCAGGGCTCAGCACATCCATCAGACCAGGACTGTTCTCATTCAGATGGCCATTCGACTAGGAGTAGACATTCATATTAGGCCATGCACACTAGATTTTTGATCTTTATCACATACATTTGCTTATACATGATGATCTTTAGTATTTGAGATTTGATGATCTCTAACTTACATTTGCTTATATATGATATACATACATTTGCTTATTTGTTGATTTTTAGTATTTGACATTTGATGATCTTTAATTAACATTTTGCTTATATGATATGTACATATATTTTCTTATATGATATATAAATACATTTGTCTCTTTGCTTATAAAATGTGTTATGTTTATATGTATTGAATCCCTTTACATGTATGTAAATGTGTTTGCTTATGGTTTAAACATGTTTACACATAATATATGTATGCATTTGTTTTAAATATTCAATATACATACATGTTTTCTTATTTTATGATCTCTTACAACTAGCATTTCCTTATATTCAATATACATTTGATTTCTAGTAGAATTTTAGGGAAATCAATGCCACTTTATAATTAAGTTCATTCATGTTGATCGCAATAATTTTTTTTTTTTAAATGACTTAAGCAACATGAACCATTGAGTTGAGAACAAGATATAATATTTTTGACAAATAACTTGAAATTCAATTCAAATATAATTAAGAAAATTCAATTCAAATTATACCTCTATTATACGTTTTTGACAAGTAACTTGAAATTCAATTCAAATATAATGAAGAAAATTTAATTCAAATTATACTTATTATACATTTTGACATGTAACTCTTGAAATTCAATTCAAATATAATTAAGAAAATTCAATTCAAATTATACCTCTAATATACTTTTTTGACACTTTAACAAAATTCTAAAATTACTAGATATGTTGTGCATACCTATGAATTAAATAACAAAAAACTCCACAATGAAATAACTTGTTTGTTTACTACTCAAGATTCATTTGAACTAGGATCTAGTTATTCCATGTACACTAGAATACTTTTTTTCCCATCGTGGATATGCATATAAATAGAAGCTTATTTTTCATTATTCTGGATATCAAATTGCAAGATTAATTGTCATTTATATCACTTGAAGCGTAGATTTTGGAGAAGAAGTTTTTGCACATTTATCAAGGAGGCCAATATTGGAGCTTGACAACTTTTCATTTTTATCAATCAAGGAAAAATTTGGAGGATAATTTAACTAAGTTGGTAAAGGACTTGTTTTGAGTCATCTACAAGTTGAAGAAGAAAATGGGACAACAAAGAAAAAGAAAAAATGTGTCTCAATGAAAATTGTCAAAAGAAGAACATAAGAGGCGTGAACAAAACTTGGAAAATTATCATAGAAAGAAACAAGGTACATGCTTGTTTCTTCTCACTCTCAAGTGTGTGTTTAGGACTTTTACTTTGAAAAAAAATGAGTATTCATTTGATGGGATGGAATCCATAATTTGTGCATTACTCCACCCAATAATTTGGTTAGTACACCTAAACATAAATTTGTATGTCCATACATTTTGCATTGGCTTTCTTATTAAAATTAGAAATGTTTAAAGTACATACCATTTTTCAACTTACAATACCCCAACTTAAAATGTACTCTTAAACTAAAATATTGTATGTACATTAAATCCTTCCCTACAAACCTTACACTTATCTTTTACCAATACCTTTGTTTAATTTTTTTGTCATCACATTATCATTGTTGAGTATTTTATCTAAACAATTTTCTCTTTACTTTTTTCATGAAGAAAATGATAGTGTACTTCAATACATGCTTAGTTCTCCAATGAAACCTTAAATTTTGTGTCCCTAACAATGCCACTTTGATTTTCATAATTTTTTCAACCACATTAATTATTTTATGGCTTTGCAAATTACTATATATTCTAACTTTTCACTTTGAAAGAAACCATTATTTTTTCTTAATTATTCATGAAACTACACCTTCATGTACAATGAAGTAGCATTCTAATGTTGATATTTGGTGATCAATATCCCCTATCTAATCAACATTGCAACATCTAATTAGCTTAAGATTTTTCTAAATTCCCATTGAATTTAATCTAATGATCAATAGTTCCTTAAAAATATTTTTTAAATATTTTAATAAATGCCCAATTCTAAGCTCTAGAATTATTTGAAAATTAGAACTCAAATTATACTTAAATCCAATGCAATGTCAAGTTTTCTAGAGACTAACACATGTATACATCAAAACTCAAGCTATATGGTGCCAAGGAATAATAGTTACATATGATAGATTATTCTTTAAATTATGTCTTAACACACATTTGTTTTGAATGTTTCTAACCATGTCATTGCACTTGAATGACTATAATTACTTTTAAATGTCCTCAAGTCATCTTGGTCATGCAAGTTGCAATGTGTATATGATCCTTGACTCCAATTCCTTAAACCAATTCTTTTTGTTTCAATATTTGTGTTTTGTGTCTTTGGTCTTTTATTTTCATCAGTTCAATTTTCTCAAATTATTTTTATGTTTTATGCTCTAGGGATTCC